>CAWUFW010014789.1:0-396148 GCA_963921515.1 Calotriton arnoldi
CGGTATTTAAAAAATCAATATTACCTTAAAATTCATATTCTTGCTGACAATATTTCCATATTACGATATTTTAGCCTCGATATTTTGGTATGGGGATATTTTTTTTAAATTTATTTTGTCTGAATACCGCAAAAACCATTAAATAAAGATAAAAGGTTGACACAGGGTTGTTTCGTTAAAAGTGCTCATATTTTTATTTAATGAAAATGGTTATTACAATAAGTGAAAACCCTTATTACTTGGATTTCCTTAACTAATCTTCCTATGCAAAGATGGTGATGAGAGCCTTTGTGCTGTGAATGAGTTCTGGGTGGTGTGCAGGCAGTACTTCAATTGGTGCTGGATGTAGTGCAGGTGTGGGTGCAGGTGGTGCTGGTGGGGGATGCAGTTAAGGGTGCAATTGTACTGGTGGGATGTGCAGGTGGGGCACGTGTGGGTGCAGATGATGAAGCTGGTGTCTGTGTATAATCTCCTGCATGAGTTTCCTGTGAAGATTGACATTACATTTTTTGCCTGTTGCCGCTATCATGTTCATGGGCAAGGACAGATGTCTTGTGCTCTCTTTTCTATGTACTCTTATATGTTATTGATGTATTTTTCTCATGCCTTTGTAATATTTTGAGACATTATCCAAGGCAAGATCTGCCCGTTAATCATCCGAGGGAGTACTTTAAGTGAGTCTGAAATTTCATACGGAGTAGCCCCCAATGCACAAAGATTCAGTTGCACATCAGTTTGCGGCTGGAAAAATCAACCTCCTAGTGGCCAAAATGAGCCTTGGATAACCTCCCCTCATCCATGGCAGTCGCAAATTACCAGCAGGTTGACCAACACGGAGAGGGGTAGTACCTGGAAGGTTGTGAGGATGAGATTCATGAACAGATACCTGCTCCTCTTCAGGGGTGTTCTCTCCTTTGGATGACCAGAGAAGCACCTTCACAGAAGGGTCGAGTAGGAGATTGTACACCGAGACCTGTGTTGCGAGGACTGTGTTGAAGTGATTGCTGCATAGGCAGACATAGCCTCTGTGGCTGCTTAGCCAATGGCTAGGGGCTGGTAATCCTCAGAAGGAAGTGGCCTTTCAGTCATTTGGGTTTTGGGCAACAATGCCCTCCTCTTCATCCATATCCTCCTCCTCAATCACCTGCTGCTCATCATCATCCTTCTCTTCCTCTTCTTTAGAAGTGCTGGCTGCAGATATTGTTGCTTGGAGTGGGATTCAGTTCTCTGCTGGGTTTGCCTTCTGTCCTCCACTTCTAGATTGTTCATCATCATCATCTGTCTCAGTGTGTCCAGTGCCTGGAAGAAGACAATTGCAACAGAGGAAGTATATAATATTCCAGGTGTAATGCTATTACACAAACAAATTAATTAAATAAAAATTATCCTGCAAAAACAAATTAAACTTGTTGTCATGTTGGGCTTAGTCAGCATATGATAATAAGGTTTGAACCATGGATGACATGAGTACAATGTGAACTTACCAGCTCCAGCAAAAGAGATGAAAGTTTTTGAAGATCCACTGTGATGTCAGCTGCTGACCTGGGTCCTTCCTGCTGTACTGGACAAGAAATGCTTAGATCCAGCACCTACAAAGAGAAGATATTGGTGCAACTTATATATTACAGAAACATATGCAGGATTTGAGAACACCATAAAATGGTTTTAGGTATTTTATTATACTTCTAATAAGAGTACAAAGAGTTAGTGACTTTCTAAATTATAAGATGTAGAAGTTAAGATCACAGGTTCCAAGACTAACCTGATGGATGGACGGTAGAGATCCTAATTGCAACTGCCGGAATGTCCACTGATGTTCTATTTGATGATTTTGTCAAGGTTGACACTAGAGGTCGGATGAATGACTGAAGCTGACAGGTAAGCGAGATATACATAGTAGAATTTAAACATTGTAATTTAAACAAGAAAATTCTAGACACATCAAATGGTATAAGGCTATCTTGAAGAAGGCCAAACATACATTACATTTCTACACTGACATTGTCAAAAGTCACATACAAATTATGAATCAATACAAATAAGTGAAACATCAGTCTGGCATACTGAGCTTGTGGACAAGAGGGATGTATGATAAAAAACAGACAACTACCAAGTCAGGAATAATATCAAGATATTAGAGACATAAAAAAAGATCTGATCTAGAACTAACCAGTATCTACCATCCATCTGCTGTGGGGTGCCAATCAGAAGTCATTATTGTGAAAAATGATAAATGGGACTACATCACGTGGGCCAAGTAAATTAAATAAATATATATTAGTAAATCTTAGTGTACTAGTATAAAAGTCAAGGTTATTTTTTAATCCACTATAAAGACTTGGATAAACATATTTTCCAAGGGTGGGTGGAACTCGCAGAGTTTCACTCCAAAGAAATCTGCCGAGCTACATGAAAACTCAGCGAGATTCCGTGTGGTTCTGCAAACAGGTGGAATTAGGCACCTTGGGCATTTTTTTTAGAGCCAGGAGCTCGTTCCGTGCTGAAAAATCAGTGTGAAGACCACCACGTGGCGCTTTGGAGGGTACTGCTTCTCAAGTTGATTTTGCTGCCTCTCAAGTAGATTTTCTACTCGAGCAGCAGCTTTCTGACTGCGAATGGTCACGACGGCCCCCCGTCCCCTTCGCATTGGGAAAATCTCACCAGGTGACCTCATAATGACTGAAAATCTAGCTAGGGGGAAGCCAAATCTCGCTCATGGTCTCCAACTTACCGTTAGTGAGCCGTGTGCAAGAAAAAACTCTGCCACACAGAGTGGCCAAAATGCCGCCAACTCCGTCGCCAAGAGCAGATTTCATCACCCACCTCTAATATTTTCATATTTCTATGTAGGTTTTAATAAAACACACATCTTGCTAGCATAGGTACATTCCAGTCATTGTTGGTGTTTGTATTTGCAAGACTTGTACTGTGTGTTGCCCTGCTGCACAGTTACACAGTCTTCTGCTCCAGCTAAAGCATTTGCTTGGGCTGTAAGTAGAATATTAACAGTAAACTTAACACAACATTAAACCATTATCAAAACTAGTGTTATCAGGTGTATATGAGTTATATATATCTGCTGTGCAACAAGCAATGCAGGTATGAGTGAAGTGCAGAGAGGAATGAATACTTGTAGCTTAAGTTATAGAAAGATTGAGTCATAGCTGGCACAATAACAAGGTCCATGCATGAGTAGCTAGGCCATTCACAGTTTTTTTACTAAACATTCTAAGACTTGTAGTACTAATTAAACATGAAATCTGTACTACAAAGTACATTATGCAAAATAGAAAATCAAGCATTTAAACAAAGGCCAGTCCGCTGTATATGTGTGGTAAGTTTTATTGTGAATTACTCGATCATGCTAATTGTTTACCACAATGGCGCCTAATTATGTGAAGTGGCATAATTGCATAATTTGTAAATTTCATGCAACAAGCTTAATGCATAATTCCTGAAATGATGCAAATTACGCCAGCACAATTTAGGTTTTGCCCATGCCTAATTAGCTTCTGATCTTCCTAGAATAGACTCATGGCGTTCTGGGACATCTTTCGGCGGGTCCACATCAGGAACACTGTTGGGGGAGCCTCCCAGGTGAAGATATTTTTGTGTAAAGACCTGTTTTCGAGATTCTCATACTTCTCCTGTAGGAGGATGTGCTGGTCCTCAAGTTGAAGGATTCACTTATGCAGGACTTTCCTCAGAATGCATGTCAATGGATCTCTCAGTTTGGGCAAGCCTCTCGCCCACATCACTGAAGTTGCATTGTTTGGCCTGTAGGTCTTGCTGGACATTCATTTTCACTGCTTGTGACCCATTTGATTTCTACTCTAAGTTATTGGAAGACCTAAAGTGGGAGGTCTCTGGTGATTGCCAGTGACTAGTCTTCGTGGGCTTAAATTATTCCTCTTCTCTCTGTCTCTGGGGCATCTCCCTCATTTGCCTTATGGTGGGAAGCCTGCTGAAGGATACCTTAATATTTATTGGATTCCTTTTTGTGATATCCCTCTGTCATGATCACATAGATGGTGCTAGTCTTGTCACAGATGTACGGTACTGCATCAAGCATTTGCTGTGTGGTACTTATTACAACAGTATGCCAGAGCACATTTAAGGTCAACCCCAGAGTGTGCAGGGTGCAGAAGGGTGCCGTCTGAGCAAGATCACATCCAGGGAACCAGATCTCCAAGAGGCATGAGCAGGGCACTGTCTCTTCGCAGGATTCTCTACTGTGTGATCACTCTGGAAAGTTTTTAATGTTTGAGTTGTTGAGCATCAACCTCCCAGTAAATCTCAGGGCAACAGAGTGGGGCAACCCCTCACACCACTGACTGTTCTGGGATGTCTCCTGTAGTTAGTAATCTGTAGACACTGAAACAGGCCGCAGTCCATCAACTGAGATTCTGCATGTGTCTCCCCATAAGAGAGGTAAGCCCAGTCACTTCCGTACAGTTGGCTCCCTTTACTTCTCTACAGGGTTAGTCTTCACTGTCTCAGTGAGCACAGAGCACAGATAGAACCTCTACCATCAACGGGGTTGCATAAGGTCCCCTCAGGTCAGTTGGTTAATGCCCCACAGACTGCCACTGGAGTGCCCTCACTGTCACACACTTTCTGGTCCCAAAACTGTCAGCCAGGCCTCCTAGCCAGCTGCACCCTGAAGACTCCCAGGGTGAGGTCATGGCTGCCATTTAGCAGGGCTGGATGGTGCTCATTGCCCTAGTGGCTGGAAGCACCCTTCAGCCATCGCTTTGGGGGTTCAAAGACCCCCAGGGGATCTGGATTGCCCTCTTCCGCTCCAAGGGTTCAGTAGCAGCTGCCAGTGATGAACCATGCTCCCAGGCTTACAGGTGTATCAGCCCGCAGCCGCCATCTTAGGTAGCATCATCAGGTCAGTTGCTTCCAGGCCCTTGCTATAATGCCTCCTCAGCGGCCTGGGGTCTATTTTTGCCACCCCTCCACACTTGTCTGGTTGGTGGGTCCCCGGGGTCAACATGGGCCAACTACAGCAGCTAGCTAAGGGCTATGCTCCTGAGTTAGCAGGAGTCTCAACCTGCAGCAGCCATCTTTGAGAGCATTGGGGTGGTCACAGTCAGGTCTTGGCCGCAGCATCTCATCCACATCCCGGGGATTAATTCATGAGGAGAGCTCTGCCTCGTCTCGCTGGTTCGTGGTCCCCTAGGGCTGACACAATGACAGCACTGGTGCGGTAGGGGTTTGTTAGATCTAGACACGGAGCATAAGGAAGGGCTTGGCCACCCCTCCCAAGACTGGTTATTAAGAAAGTGTTCTCACAAGTTGCATATGGCTTTACAATGCAAATGGTAATGAAACTGGGTATTAGCAGGTTTGAGCATAAACACAAGAGAGACAAACTAGATGCAGAGGAAGAACAATGGCATTGAATAACAGCTTAAACAGAGGACTGCAAAGGTAAAAAAAAAGTCTTCACAACTAAAGGTATAAACACAGGGGCATTGTGTTGCGTTTGCACCCTGCAATGTGGTACATGCACAATGCAAGCCTCTATGACAAATTTATGAAGCCATGCATGCATTTCCATTGACCAATTTTAATGGCAGGGTAGCCCTATCAGTGTTTTTACTTCCTTGTTTGGCTGCACTGGGACTCTCACAACTTTTAATTCCCTTCTTTTTTTCTTTTTCCTCCCCCACAGTGCTAATTCTGATTCCTTTATGTCAGTAGAAGCTTACAGTATTGCAACTGGACAAGAGCCTTTCCTTTTACATTTTCCAAGCTTGATGCCTTTAACTTTCACTTTTTCAGTGATCTCTCGGGCTCCTCATGCACTTCGAGCCCTGATGAAGATCCCGACATTCCTAAATGAATCGAAATGTCATCAACTTTAATCACGGGCCCACTACATTTTGTTCATTGTACTGACGAGCTGTGTTATTTTTATTTTATTAATACACATGTCAATCACATTTTATCACTTTTGTGTATCTCTTATAAGAGAGCACTGAGTATGTTTTGCACTACCTGTGTCACTGTTTTTATGAAAGTGAATTTTATTTTCACACTTTGTCCTAAATGTAAATAAATCATTTGGTTGCAATCATTGTTCTAATTGATTGTAGGGATCATTGTTTATTTTGCTACAGCTATACCCCAGGTCCCCTGGTATTTCTGTTTCCTTTGTATAAAATGCAGCCAACTAACCCATTTCCTGAAAAAGCTTAAGGACGTGTTGATCCAGACAGAATCCACATATATACATCTATGCATCAACTGAGTTCACTACTTTTATATCTTCTCAACCATCAACCTCAAGGTGTTGCTCAATATAACTTCAGCGGTGTCAGAAGTATTTTTTCAATAAGGGCCTCTCAATCTTTTAATAAATTTAGTACACCAACCCTCTCTGCATTACTTTTGGTGGTTCTGTTTTCCTTCACCCAAAGACATTGACTGAGTCAATTGTTGTTTGTATAGAGTTTTATTTCCCACAGTTGTGCTCAACAACCTATCATTGTGCTTTGAAATCCTGTCTGGGTGATGGGAAGCATTCTGCCTTTTGAGATGTAATGATCATGATTTAGATTACATTTAAAAAAATGAGTGTACCTTCTACAACATTGTGCCTATTGAATATCTTGGGGGTAATCACCCAATAACCATCTCTTTAATGTGCTTGAAAATAACTGGAATTTAGTTAACTGTCATGATTGAATACCGACTCAGGTTTTGGTGAAAATGCTATGGGGACACACTTAGCTTGTTACAGCAACAATAATAATAATTGTTGCATTGACCTAATATTGAGTACCAGTAAAGGAGAAAGCAGTTAATAATTTGAAGGTTCATTATTTTCATTGCTATATTAAGAAATAATAATATACTGGTATTCACAATCAAAATCTGTGATGTTAGTAACTTAAGTTATTTTAAACAGCTGCAATGTATTTTGAGCCCACCTTAGGCTGTGCTAATATTCTATAGCATACAGTGCCTACCTCAGTTATGTCTCTCACCTCAAAGTTTTCCAATGTCATTTAATAGATAATCAAGTGAAATTGTTCATATTTATTACAGCAGATCTTAAGACATTAAAAAAGTTAGCTTTTGGCCAAATGAGTAAGTACATTTTAACATGATGCATGACATGTCATCAATCCAAAGATTCCCCAAGGAAAACCATTAATAATGAGGGGGAGGAGTTAGTAATTCAGAGATAGATCACGCCTGTGCCTGTATTACAGATAGGACTCACTGTCCTTGTTTGTGTGACTGCGCACATTTTAACAGGTGCGTCAGTGCAAACAGGGGCCGAGCACCCTAATAAAATTATTTCGCTGGCCTCAGGGCAGCCGTGAAACCACACATACCCTAGGGTCAGTGCATTCAGCAAAATAAATGAGGTGCATTAAGTGAATTAAGCTGTTTGTTGGCAGTTGTGTGTTTCACAGTGCAGGCAGCACGTCACGCGCACTTTAACAAGAGGCGAGCAATTCCCTTGAAGGCAGGTGCAATGAGTGACTGCAGCTGTCAGCAAGGGGATGTCTGGGGAGGTCAATGAGACCCCCTTTCTCCCCTCTGGAGGGCTGGCTTAAGGAGGCGCACTGACAGTTTACCAACTTTTTGTGGCGCACTGACAGTGTGCTTGATCGGGGCTTATTTGCCTCTGCGCCCACGTCCATTATTTGGTGAGGGATAGAGGCAAAGTGATTAACTCATTTGAATGGGGCCACGCCCTCATGCAAATGACAAAACGCCTTCTGAACATAGCGCTGGTGCTGCGTGTGCCACCATGTGTTATCAGAATTACAGAAAGGGCTGCAAAAGCTTCTGCAGCCTCGAAGGCACCATGTATAATAAGGCCCCAGCTGTGAATGTAAGGCATTGTCTGCCTCTTTCATTCCTGTCATAGCTTAAATCTTTCCAAATTTTTATCTGTTCCTCATATTCAGCTAGAGGTACCTTAACAGAAAAATACCTTATGCAGTTACTGCTAACGTATACTGTTCCCTTAAGATGCCTCAATGATGGAAACATACGGTACAGTGCTGCATGTTAATGGGATATCAATTAGAACAGAAGGGAAAGCCAACAGTTGACAGAAATCTTGTAGGACTCAATCAAATCTAGTGAATATCTCTTATCCAAATGTCATTGAGTCAGTAGCTTGAAACATTCTTTCATAATTGTTATTCGGTAGGTTGCATCACATTGAAACCAGAGATGCTCTACTGAATCATCAATTAATTTTCCTATGTTCGAAATATACTCAATCAACATTTCCCATTCCATTTTCAAAGGACCTTGGTGGTGTTCTGGCTTCATTGTCAACATTGTTTATTTAAATATTTCCTAAAAACATTGTTATCTTAACTTAGCATGAAAATATCATTATTTTGTACCTTTTGTGTGTGAATACAGTTGTCAATTGCCTTCAATTAATTCAACAGATCTTTCAATCTCCCCCAGAATGTTAATTTAGGAAGACACCTGCACACCTACTTTAAAAAGTAATTTCCCTTACACAATAGGGTCCTTATCATTATTCACCCCTCCTGGATTTTTTTGTTTATCAAGCAATTTACTGTCTCTTTCTCCTTCCCTGATACCATATTAGGACAAAGAAATCAATAGAAATCAGTAGCTTAACTGAAGTATGGTGCATTTCCCAGCATCCTCTTTGGACAAGCCTGAAAGCACAGGAAGAAGGAACAATGTGATTTGAAGCTGGAACCCATGTGAATATAGTGCACAGCAATGAAAAAAGCTTTACCACTCATTTTACAATTTTTATTCAAAATATTGTTTTCAAACAATGTATTTATAGTCATTCTTTTGCTGGTACCAGGCTTTTCATCTGTTGAAAATGTCTCCATTGCATCTAGGTAGAGATTTTCACTTGCTGATTTACCATCCTGCCGGAAATTCTAACACTTTTGTGGATCAGTACTACGGAACACGAAAAAGGGCATGTGAGTGAGTGAGAAAGTAAGGGAGTGAGTAAACTTGTGAGTCAGACTGTGTATACACAAGACAGTGAGTTATTGAATGTGAAAATTTGCATGGCACATTGTGCAAACACAAAACGACTCTTATAAAATCTGGAGGCAATGGAAGCACAATGTTCATTAAAAGATCATCATTAAACACAAACCTGCAATTAAGTCTTTATTATAACAGAGAGCAATTGCCGCCATGGAGGCAAAGTTTTGATCAAGTTTTATTTGTGAATAATAAGCTATGATATCTAATCTGGATCATATTTGTAAACTGACAACCTAGTTGAATATTCCCATTGTCAGGCAGTGCTAAAAGAACAATGTAAACAACTGCTTAATTGATAAGAAATCAAATTATTTCAGATACACATGAGAACTCTTACACACGTTTTGCATCTCTGGTTATTATTCATGCTAATCTAAAATCATCAAGCTAGCATGCACATTTTAAAATGTCAGGCTCATATCAAAAACCTTTTTCCAGTGACTCTATATGCCATATGATTGTATCCAATTTTGATAAATTGTTCACATTACTTCAAGAATAATTAATAGTTTAAAATCAGTGTAAGAAATTATTGTTTCTTGTAACATTTATCGAAGACAGCTCTAGATAACCAATATGCTAGGTTATATAAGAAATCATTTTAAATTATTTGAAAGTTTATCACAAAATAACGTGCTTGGACAAGCCAGTATTATTGGCATGAAAATGATGCTCCAAAGAATATATGGCCCAATTACGATGTCGAGCGGAAAGCCTCCGACCAGCTGTCGGAGGCTTTCCTCCCGACATCGCAGGTTTCAGTCCAACCACCGTATTTGGATGATGGCGGTCAGAGGGAAACCTGTGGAGCGATTCCAATGCACTTCTGACAGGCTCAAGGAGCCCGTCGGAGCGTTGTAAGCCATCATAATCCCCTAATGAAGGCGGAGCCAGGTTCTGTTCTGCCGTCAGGATTATGATGGCACTTTCCAAAAGCCTTTTCATGTCGGCCTTTCCCCAAAGAAAGTGTCTTTGGGGTCCCTAGCAGGGCCCCTTCCCCCCTGGCCCTCTGCTATGAGGCCAGGGGGGCACCTATGGTACCTCCCTAAACATCCCTGCACAGTGTGGCAGGCAACGCATGTTGCCTGCCACATGGTGCAGGAATGTTTGAAAACATCCATATCCCAATGGCAGCTTGTGCTGCAGACCTTTTTCACCCACTGCACAAGCTGCCATTGGGAAATGGATATTTCCGACCGTCAATAGAGTGGCCACATCCAAATCTGGCGGTCAGAACTGCCGACCTATGTTCGGTCGGTTCCAGACCGCAATGGTGTTAGGCTGACGCAAGTCCGTCTGACATCGTAATTAGGCCCTTAAGCCTAACGCCATCACACAAGGTGATGCAAGGGCAATGTAAAGCCTTAAGTGAAATTTACTTTGCCACGCAGAGCCACCATGCATGGCTCTGCGTGCCATTAACATCTGGAGTAACGCAACACAGCTCAAGTCGCTGCCTTGCGTTACTCTGCTCTGGGAAGGCATTCCATGGGTGGAGTGTGGGTGTTACCAATAATCCACCCATGGTTTTTGACACATTCCCAGATTTACTAACACTAGTAAACCTGGGTATGCCTCAAAATGGTACTCCTGCCCAGAGGAGTCATAACAAGGAAAAATATGTTTATTTCTCCTTGTTTTTTCCCTCTTACTATGTGTACTGCATTCTGCAGCACATGCAGAAGGAGAAAAAAGCCTCTGAGGATTGATTTTGTGCAGGAAGGTATCCCTTCCTGCACAAAACAATCCTGGCTGTAACACAGACACCCTTGCACCATGGTGCAAGGGTGCCTGCGTTGGTGCTTGGCAGCCATGGTGCAAGGGTGCCTGCGTTGGTGCTTGGCAGCCGCAAGTAAGCCAATGCAGAGGGAGAACAGGAATGAACCACATCGTCACAGTCATGGCGCATTCCAGACCTCTCCATTTGACGCAGCTGAGCAAGTTGTCTCACTGCATTGTGTTGCACCAAATATTAGTAAATCTGCCCCACAGTGTGTATTCACAAAACACGAGCTTGCACTCATAAGTGGATTTGCTACCATGTAATATTAAAGCAGCGTTTTGTTAAGTATGGGTATATTCTCTCCCAGGAGAGGTTTGTGGGTATATCTGGACTAGCATGCCTGCTTAAGAAGCTCAACACTACAATTTGCAAGTCTGTGGGTAGTAACACACATTTGGCAAGCACAATACCACCGTGTATGTGGTCAGATATTTCACCCGTATAGGGCAGGAGTCAGTTTGTATCCAGGGTGTGAATGGGTACCAAACACTACGCAACAGGTGAGTGTGTCAGGGACCTATAATTGTCAATGACTTCATAGGGTTAGTCTCGGAATATTAAATGATTTAAAAGAAAACTTGCACCTGTTTTTGCCTCCATGGCAATAGGGTAAAGATGTCCTTGCTAAAACTGTTAGCCTATGTTCCATTTCAATGGCTTGGGTTTTTTGCACTAGCTTTGGCTCAGGAGTGCCTTGCAAGCAATCCTGGACTGCCTTTGACAGTCATCTGATTGTTTGGCCACAATCCAATGCAGTGTAAAGTATAAACACTTTCATCAGTGTAACTTCTGTGCATTTTTTTCTTCCTATAGCATGGCCGTTTGATATTATTGTGGACCATTTAGTCTTCCCATATGCTGCCAAACAGTGCAACCGATTGCAAAGTGCATTTCAGAATGGCAAAAACAGAAATGTCATCTAATACAGAAACAAGATATCTGAATCACTTTTTTCTCTGAAACTCAGAAAATATTCCAAATACTTAAATGGTTTACCAATCAGTCATTTATCCCCCTGTCGGATTGCAAAGATTGTGAACACTTTTAGACAAATGCAATAGAGGGAATAAATGAGTTGCAAATGGTTGCTGTCTTTGGTCATAAGTCAATTAGCAAGTGGCTTTATTGAAAGGAGCAGAATTGACATTGTCACCAGCTATAATCATTTGATTCCATAAAAGAGGAGCTTCTAATTGCAATCTTGATTGCTTGAAGTCAACAAAGGTAGTTTTGTTTTATGTGCGTCCAGGATGAAACACAAAATCCCATGCTAGTTAGTGTGTCCTTTGTTGACTGTGGCAAATAAAACGTTGAGTCTAATGTTAGTATATGGAGAAGACTGTCACATAGAAAAGAACCAGTTGCCTTCACCAAACATAGAGTAGCCAGTAGGGCAAGTTGTTTTGTCATTTGAAAGCTGTTGCCCCGTCATAGGCCAGGCTAGAGTTTGGATTAGTGAAGAATGAACATATAATTGAAACACATACTTCCAAATTACACAGCAGGAAGGCACATTGATTTATTAGGTTTGGGAGGACAGAAACTTTCAAAGGGATTCACCAACCCACCCGTGGGTGATTTATTTGAAAAACACTTTCAGGATTTTATAGGCAACAGCTCTTTAGGGCGTGGATTTGAAAACATGAAATGTCATTAGTGCTTTCTTAAAGAAAAAACATACACAATACATACTTACCACATGCAAGAATATGAAGCTTCAATTATATTTATAGATGCCTTGAACTAAATATGCTATAGAAAGTTTAATTAAACATGTTTTCTTACTACCATCCTCATATGGTAGACAGAAATAGGAGACCTCTGGACAGGCAGAAAGGAATTGTTATCTAGGTAAGTATATGAAGGAATCTTTCCCTTATATATTATCTGTTTGTCCCTCCTGCCACATCAAGGTGGTTAAAACCCAAAGTTAAGGAGATGAACATTAATATTTGTGATGCAACTACTCAACTCCATCTAAGTGAGAGGAATCTGCAATTTTTGACGCTGTTTGTTAGACGTATGAGGGAGAGTCGGTCTGTATTAATACTGTACTTTGCTGTGAGAGCACCTTGGTATTTTTAGCTAATGTTAAAGTCATGAAAGAATTGTAAATTATGCACATTAGTCTGTTTTAACTACAGCCGAACTGTTTCATCTGCTATTATTGAGGGACCTGTTAGCTATTGAAAGTACTTTATTCTATTTTAGTTGTCAGTTAGCATGGTTGTGAGTAACTATCAATAAAATCTTGATTTGAACGTTCAATAATCACTTATAAAATCTAAAGGACTTATAATTTATTATGTCCACTTTTGGATTCATGATTAGGAAGCAAAGGCATGAAACCTCTGTACACTCCATTGTCATTTTTTGGCATGCTCCTGAATAACTAAGGAAAGTAAAATTATGAAAATCAATTAAATAACTTTAGCAATAATACTACGCTTTTCAATGAATTTCAGCATGTCACACGTATATATATATATATATATATATATATATATATATATATATATATAAAGATAGATATATATATATATATTCACTGAAAAAACCATAGGTTTTAGAGACAGTTATAGTTAGTTGGACATTGCACTCGTACAAAACCCGTGAAATTCCCCTGTTATAGTTAGTTCAGCTAACTATAACTCGCGCCCCCGCAATGCACTACTGATGACGTCACATATTACATCACTCATGACATGGTCAGTGACATCACTGATTACATCACTGATGACATCTCAAATGACATCACTGATGACATCACTGATGACATCATCCAGTGACTGTGTGTTTCTGTAAAGTTTAAATATGTTTAATATATATAGGGAAAGGCGTATTGAAGAATGAGTGGGTGTATAAGTGTCTGAATGGATGATTTAGTACGTGAGTGACTGACTCTACAAGTGAGTGATTAAACGTATCTTACTGAATGCATGGGTTAGTGACTAAACTGTGTGAATGTCTGTATCCGTCTGTTTGTTGGTGTGTAAGTGGATGCATGGATTTGCGAATAGCTACATGAGTGTCTATATGGGTTATTGATTGGTTCTCTGAGTATCTGTATGGCTGCCTGAGTGTTTGTGTGGGTGGGGTGTGTGTGACTCTATACATAGATGTGTGAGTGGGTGATTCACTGGGTGCATGATTTAAAGAGTGCATCTGTGATGGACTGCTTGGGTGGGTGAGTGTGTGTATGGGTGTGTTAGTAAGTGAATGTATATCTCAGTGGTACATGTTCGAGTAACTACATATGTAAAAGGCAGTATATATGTGTGTTAGAGTATTTAAATGGCTATAAGTGAGAGTGTGTTATTGTGAGAGTGGCTGTATGGATGCGTGTGTGCTTGTATCAGTTATTGTATAAGAGCGTAAGAATGTGCTAGTATTTGTATGAGTAAGTGAGCTGGTGTGTGTATAACTGTATAGGTGAGTAATGGGTGTGTGATTAATTTTTTGCATGAATGACTAGGTGTGTGAGTACCTCTAAGGATGAGTGGCGGTGTGTGAGTGTTTATATAGGTGTATGAGTGCATATGATAGTCCTGTACTGAGTGACTGTAAGTATGAGTGACTGTACAGGTGAGTGAGTGGATGTGTGTGTAGATCTAAGAATCAGTGAGTGGGTATGTAGTTTTTGGTGTTGGAGTGTCTATGGTTTTGAGAATGGCAGTCTGTAATTTAGAGTGGGTGTATCAAAAGTTATATTAGGGTGTGAGAAGATGCATGAAATTATCACATGGATGATGTCATCAGTGATGTCATTTGAGATGTCATCAGTGATGTAATCAGTGATGTCACTGACCATGTCATGAGTGATGTAATATGTGACGTCATCAGCAGTGCATTGCGGGGCGCGAGTTATAGTTAGCTGAACTAACTATAACAGGGGAATTTCACGGGTTTTGTACGAGTGCAATGTCCAACTAACTATAACTGTCTCTAAAACCTATGGTTTTTTCAGTGAATTTCAAAGGTTTTTTAAATGCTAATTTCTAACTATAACGTGCCTGAAACCTATGGTTTTTTTAGTGAATTTCAAAGGTTTTTTAAATGCTAATTTCTAACTATAACGTCCCTGAAACCTATGGTTTTTTCAGTGAATTTCAAAGGTTTTTTAAATGCTAATTTCTAACTATAACGTGCCTGAAACCTATGATTTTTTAAGTGAATTTCAAACGGTTTTTTAAATGCTAGTTTCTAACTATGCCAACAGAGGTAGGACATGTGAAGAAAGAAGAAAAAACGCACAGAAAGAAGCAAAAGATGTGCAGAAAGAACCAACAGAGGAGCAGAAAGAGGCCTTGTTGCAAAATCATCCTGTGCCCACAACTTTTTCAGACGGGTACTGGTGGTAACTGACTCTGACTAACCAGAGCCAGTGCGCGTTTGCACAGTGGTGAAGGGAGGGGGGGCCTGAGGTGACTTGTGTGCAAACGCGCCCCGTGGCGCATTTTAAGTTGCGGGATTAAGTCCCCTTGAATGCTGAGGGTCCCTGGGGCCCAACTAGCCCCCCAGGTACCTACAGTTAGGACCACAGAGCTGAGTTGCAGAGAGGCGTTCCGAGGCCACGCACCTTTTTTCACCTCTCTGCAACGCAACTCTGTTGTGCTAACTGAAGGTACCTGGTGGGCTAGTTGGCCCCCAGGATTCAAAGAGAATTAACTCCCCAACTTAAAATGCACCACAGGGCGTGTTTGCGCACATGTCACCTGAAGCCCCGCCCCTCCCTTCACCACTGTGCAAACGCGCCCCGTGGCGCGTTTTAAGTTGGGGGATTAGGTCACCTTGAATCCTGAGAGTCCCTGGGGCCCAACTAGCCCACCAGGTACTTCCAGTAAGCACCAAAGGCCTGCGTTGCAACGCCTGTAACAAATTGTGCAGTTGTGTTTAGGTAGTGAAGAGGGTCATGCTGGGGGTAGTGTTTTAGGGTTTAGGGTAGTGCAGTGGTGTTTGTGTAGTGTAGGGGGTCATGCTGGGGGTAGATTTAGGGTTTAGGGTAGTGCAGTGGTGTTTGGGTAGTGTAGGGAGTCGTGCTGGGGGAGTGTTTTAGGGTTTAGGGTAGTACAGTGGTGTTTGGGTAGTGTAGGGGGTCGTGCTGGGGTTAGTGTTTTAGGGTTTTAGGGTTTAGGGTAGTGCAGTGGTGTTTGGGGAGTGTAGGGGATACTGCTGGGGTAGTGGTTTAGGGTTTAGGGTAGTGCAATGGTGTTTGGGTAGTGTAGGGGGTACTGCTGGGGGTAGTGTTTTAGGGTTTAGGGTAGTGCAGTGGTGTTTGGGTAGCGTAGGGGGTACTGCTGGGGGTAGTGTTTTATGGTTTAGGGTAGTGCAGTGGTGTTTGTGTAGTGTAGGGGGTCATGCTGGGGGTAGATTTAGGGTTTAGGGTAGTGCAGTGGTGTTTGGGTAGTGTAGGGAGTCGTGCTGGGGGAGTGTTTTAGGGTTTAGGGTAGTACAGTGGTGTTTGGGTAGTGTAGGGGGTCGTGCTGGGGTTAGTGTTTTAGGGTTTTAGGGTTTAGGGTAGTGCAGTGGTGTTTGGGTAGTGTAGGGGATACTGCTGGGGTAGTGGTTTAGGGTTTAGGGTAGTGCAATGGTGTTTGGGTAGTGTAGGGGGTACTGCTGGGGGTAGTGTTTTAGGGTTTAGGGTAGTGCAGTGGTGTTTGGGTAGCGTAGGGGGTACTGCTGGGGGTAGTGTTTTATGGTTTAGGGTAGTGCAGTGGTGTTTGGGTAGTGTAGGGGTTCGTGCTGGGGCTAGTTTTTTAGGGTTTAGGGTAGTGCAGTGGTGTTTGTGTAGTGTAGGAGGTCGTGTTTTAGGGTTTAGGGTAGTGCAGTGGTCTTTGGGTAGTGTAGGGAGTCGTGCGGGGGTATTGTTTTAGAGTTTAGGGTAGTGCAGTGGTCTTTGGGTAGTGTAGGGGGTTGTGCGGGGGGTAGTGTTTTAGGGATTAGGGTAGTGCATTGGTATTTGGGTAGTGTAGGGGGTCATGCGGGGGGTAGTGTTTTAGGGTTTAGGGCAGTGCAGTGGTGTTTAGGTAGTGTAGGGGGTCGTGCTGGGGGGAGTGTTTTAGGGTTTAGGGCAGTGCAGTGGTGTTCGGGTAGTGTAGGGGGTCGTGCTGGGGGAGTGTTTTAGGGTTTAGGGCAGTGCAGTCGTGTTCGGGTAGTGTAGGGGGTCGTGCTGGGGGAGTATTTTAGGGTTTAGGGTAGTGCAGTGGTGTTCGGGTAGTGTAGGGGGTCATGCTGGGGGTAGTGTTCTAGGGTTTAGGGCAGTGCAGTGGTGTGCGGGCAGTGTAGGGGGTCGTGCTGGGGGTGGTGTTTTAGGGTTTAGGGCAGTGCAGTGGTGTTCGGGCAGTGTAGGGGGTCGTGCTGGGGGTGGTGTTTCAGGGTTTAGGGCAGTGCAGTGGTGTTCGGGCAGTGTAGGGGGTCGTGCAGGGGGTGGTGTTTCAGGGTTTAGGGCAGTGCAGTGGTGTTCGGGCAGTCGTGCAGGGGTGGTGTTTCAGGGTTTAGGGCAGTGGTGTTCGGCAGTGTAGGGGGTCATGCTGGGGGTGGTGTTTCAGGGTTTCGGGCAGTGCAGTGGTGTTTGAGCAGTAAAGGGGGTCATGCTGGGGGTGGTGTTTCAGGGTTTAGGGCAGTGCAGTGGTGTTCGGGCAGTGTAGGGGGCGGTGCAGGGGGTGGTGTTTCAGGGTTTAGGGCAGTGCAGTGGTGTTCGGGCAGTGTAGGGGGTGGTGCAGGGGCTGGTGTTTCAGGGTTTAGGGCAGTGCAGTAGTGTTTGGGCAGTGTAGGGGGTCGTGCAGGGGGTGGTGTTTCAGGGTTTAGGGCAGTGCAGTGGTGTTCGGCCAGTGTAGGTAGTCTTGCTGGGGGTGGTGTTTCAGGGTTTAGGGCAGTGCAGTAGTTTTCGGGCAGTGTAGGCGGTCGTGCTGGGGCTGGTGTTTTAGGGTTTAGGGCAGTGCAGTGGTGTTCGGGCAGTGTACGGGGTTGTGCTGGGGATGGTGTTTCAGGGTTTAGGGCAGTGCAGTGGTGTGCAGGCAGTGTACGGGGTTGTGCTGGGGCTGGTGTTTCAGGATTTAGGGCAGTGCAGTGGTGTTCGGGCAGTGTAGGGGGTCGTGCTGGGGTGGTGTTTCAGGGTTTAGGGCAGTGCAGTGGTGTTCGGGCAGTGTAGGGGGTCGTGCTGGGGCTGGTGTTTCAGGGTTTAGGGCAGTGCAGTGGTGTTCGGGCAGTGTAGGGGGTCGTGCTGGGGCTGGTGTTTCAGGGTTTTGGGCAGAGCAGTGGTGTTCGGGCAGTGTAGGGGGTCGTGCTGGGGGTGGTGTTTCAGGGTTTAGGGCAGTGCAGTGGTGTTCGGGCAGTGTAGGGGGTCTTGCTGGGGGTGGTGTTTCAGGGTTTAGGGCAGTGCAGTGGTGTTCGGGCAGTGTAGGGGGTCTTGCTGGGGGTGGTGTTTCAGGGTTTAGGGCAGTGGTGTTCAGGCAGTGTAGGGGGTCTTGCTGGGGGTGATGTTTCAGGGTTTAGGGCAGTGCAGTGGTGTTCGGGCAGTGTAGGGGGTCTTGCTGGGGGTAGTGTTTCAGGGTTTAGGGCGGTGCAGTGGTGTTCGTGCAGTGTAGGGGGTCGTGCTGGGGGTGGTGTTTCAGGGTTTAGGGCAGTGCAGTAGTGTTCGGGCAGTGTAGGGGGTCGTGCAGGGGGTGGTGTTTCAGGGTTTAGGGCAGTACAGTGGTGTTCGGGCAGTGTAGGGGGTCGTGCAGGGGGTGGTGTTTCAGGGTTTAGGGCAGTGCAGTGGTGTTCGGGCAGTGTAGGGTGTCGTGCTGGGGCTGGTGTTTCAGGGTTTAGGGCAGTGCAGTGGTGTTCGGGCAGTGTAGGGGGTCTTGCTGGGGGTGGTGTTTCAGGGTTTAGGGCAGTGTAGGGGGTCT
Source organism: Calotriton arnoldi (assembly GCA_963921515.1). NCBI lineage: Eukaryota > Metazoa > Chordata > Amphibia > Caudata > Salamandridae > Calotriton > Calotriton arnoldi. The sequence continues at coordinate 18,700 of CAWUFW010014789.1, forward strand.
TGCTGGGGGTGATGTTTCAGGGTTTAGGGCAGTGCAGTGGTGTTCGGGCAGTGTAGGGGGTCTTGCTGGGGGTAGTGTTTCAGGGTTTAGGGCAGTGCAGTGGTGTTCGTGCAGTATAGGGGGTCGTGCTGGGGATGGTGTTTCTGGGTTTAGGGCAGTGCAGTAGTGTTCGAGCAGTGTAGGGGGTTGTGCAGGGGGTGGTGTTTCAGGGTTTAGGGCAGTGCAGTGGTGTTCGGGCAGTGTAGGGGTCGCACTGGGGGTGGTGTTTCAGGGTTTAGGGCAGTGCAGTGGTGTTCGGGCAGTGTAGGGGGTCATGCACGGGGTGGTGTTTCAGGGTTTAGGGCAGTGCAGTGGTGTTCGGGCAGTGTAGGGTGTTGTGCTGGGGCTGGTGTTTCAGGGTTCAGGGCAGTGCAGTGGTGTTCAGGCAGTGTAGGGGGTCGTGCTGAGGCTGGTGTTTCACGGTTTAGGGCAGTGCAGTGGTGTTCGGGCAGTGTAGGGGGTCGTGCTGGGGCTGGTGTTTCAGGGTTTAGGGCAGTGCAGTGGTGTTCGGGCAGTGTAGGCGGTCGTGCTGGGGCTGGTGTTTCAAGGTTTAGGGCAGTGCAGTGGTGTTCGGGCAGTGTAGGGGGTCGTGCTGGGGCTGGTGTTTCAGGGTTTAGGGCAGTGCAGTGGTGCTCGGGCAGTGTAGGGGGTCGTGCTAGGGGTGATGTTTCAGGGTTTAGGGTAGTGCAGTGGTGTTCGGGCAGTGTAGGGGGTCGTGCAGGGGCTGGTGTTTCAAGGTTTAGGGCAGTGCAGTGGTGTTCGGGCAGTGTAGGGGGTCGTGCTGGGGCTGGTGTTTCAGGGTTTTGGGCAGAGCAGTGGTGTTCGGGCAGTGTAGGGGGTCATGCTGGGGGTAGTGTTTCAGGGTTTAGGGAGTGCAGTGGTGTTCGGGCAGTGTAGGGGGTCGTGCTGGGGGTGGTGTTTCAGGGTTTAGGTCAGTGGTGTTCGGGCAGTGTAGGGGGTCTTGCTGGGGGTGATGTTTCAGTGTTTAGGGCAGTGAAGTGGTGTTCGGGCAGTGTAGGGGGTCTTGCTGGGGGTAGTGTTTCAGGGTTTAGGGCAGTGCAGTGGTGTTCGGGCAGTGTAGGGGGTCGTGCTGGGGGTAGTGTTTTAGGGTTTAGGGCAGTGCAGTGGTGTTCGGGCAGTGTAGGGGGTCATGCAGGGGCTGGTGTTTCAGGGTTTAGGGCAGTGCAGTGGTGCTTGTGTAGTGTAGGGGGTCGTGCTGGGGGTAGTGTTTTAGGGTTTAGGAAAAGTGCAGTGGTGTTTCTGTAGTGTAGGGGGTCATGTTTTAGGGTAGTGCAGTGGTGTTTGGGTAGTGTAGGGGGTCGTGCTGGGGGTAGTGTTTTAGGATTTAGGTTAGTGCAGTGGTGTTTGGGTAGTGTAGGGGGTCGTGCTGGGGGTAGTGTTTTAGGGTTTAGGGTAGTGCAGTGGTGTTTGTGTAGTGTAGGGGGTCGTGCTGGGGGTAGTGTTTTAGGGTTTAGGGTAGTGCAGTGGTGCTTGTGTAGTGTAGGGGGTCGTGCTGGGGGTAGTGTTTTAGGGTTTAGGGTAGTGCAGTGGTGTTTGTGTAGTGTAGGGGGTCATGTTTTAGGGTAGTGCAGTGGTGTTTGGGTAGTGTAGGGGTCGTGCTGGGGGTAGTGTTTTAGGGTTTAGGATAGTGCAGTGGTGCTTCTGTAGTGTAGGGGGTCGTGCTGGGGGTAGTGTTTTAGGGTTTAAGGTAGTGCAGTGGTGTTTTTGTAGTATAGGGGGTCATGTTTTAAGATGCAATGCTCCAATACCTGACCAGTCTGCACTACATAAAACTGCAAAAAAACTAAAAATAAAAAGTGTTTTGCACACTTTTGTCATTGGGCTATATGTGGGCTACATCTGAGTAATATTTGTGCTACATTTGGGCTCTTTTTTCACTGGAGGCCATCTTGGAAGACTTCTTTGTTATGAAGTTTCCTAATTTCTTCATTTACTGCAGTCTCCTCAGTAGGAAATGCTTTCAGTTTTTTACTTTGATTCCATCAAGAAGGCATTCAGATGTGTCTCACATCTGCCATAAATTCAGAATGTTAGCACTCTAGCTGCTCATTAGATCACTGGAGTAAAGCTACTGCTCACCAGGGAGTTAACTGGTAGTCTGCTGCTGGTATTGAAAGTGATTGTTTCAGTCTGCATGTCAGAATTTTCTAATGAAATAGAAGAGGATTTGAGATCTCACTTAAAACATGCCCTAATTTTTCTTTCTGCAGCACTAACCATAATTTCTATTTCAAAAAGAACCCCTCATTTTGTTCCTTTTTAAATTAAATGTTTTAAGTGTTACCGGTTTATTCCAATCAAGATGGCTTCAGGTGTGCCATACTTTTGTCATAAGTAAGGCTGTTAGCGCTCTAGTTGTTCTTTAGAACACTCTGGGAAGCTGCAGTAGAACACAAAGGCATCAACTGGCAGGCTGCTCCTGTTGAAATATAACAGGAAGATATTTGAGATCACACTTGAAACATGTCCTAATTTTTCTTTCTACAGCACTAACCATAATTTCTATGACAAAATGAACCCCATCATTTTGTTCCTTTTTAAATTAAATTGTTTAAGTGTTACCAGTTTATTCCAATCAAGATGGCTTCAGGTGTGCCATACTTTTGTCATAAGTAAGGCTGTTAGCACTCTAGTTGTTCTTTAGAACACTCTGGGAAGCTGCAGTAGAACACAAAGGAATCAACTGACAGTCTCTGCCCTTGTTGGATGTACATGTTTTACTGAGAATGTCAGACTTCATTCTCACATGAGTGAGAAAGATAAAGTGAATTTACAGAAAATATGCTCTCATTTTAGCTTCTGGAGCACCTTCCAAACCTCCATGGGACAAGCATGAGAAAATAGTGTTCTCTCAAACATGATTCATGATATCCCAGCAGAAGGTTTTTCACATGGTAAAATCACCTTAGAATACACCACAATTCCTAAAATTAGTATGGTACCATCAACAAATAAATTCTAATGTAACTAAAGCCTGTTATCACCCTTTATAGTTCTCCTTTTGGTGACCCTCAAAATCTTCTATTCACTACAATGCATTTCAATGAGGTACTATCATTTATATTGGTCCCAAGATGGCTGCCAGCAATTCCAGGATGAAGTGCTGACAGCCAATCAGATCTCACGATGACATGTGTGGTTAGGCTCCGCCCAGATATATATGTGACTTTACTTTTGATTTTCTCAGGAACTACTGAACGGATTTACACCATTTAAGCAAAAGGCACGACACTGAACCAAGGGCTACCTCTTTGCCAAATTTGGTGTAATTCCGTTCAGCAGTTCGGGCTGTAGCTGCGACTAAAGGTTCCTATGGAAAAATGAATGGGGAAAATGCGTTTTGGGACCCCCTTTTTTCTCGGCCCCCGCTTGACGTATCACCCCAAGACTTTCAGGATAGGAGCGGACCGGAGCGCCCCAACAAGTTGGAAACTTTCGCGAAGATTCGTCAACCGGCGCCAACGTTATTTCAAATAGAATGTCGCGGATATCCTATGGATAATAGGTTTTAACTATAACTATCTACTGGCGACCGCCAGTAGATAATAGATATATATATATAGCTATATATACATACACTAAAAAAACAAAGGTACAGGGACAATATAGTTAGGCTCAGATTTCACTCATAAAAAACATTGAAATTCAGCAGTTATAGTTATCTGAGCTAACTATAACTTACACCCCCGTAATGCACTGCTTATGACCTTGCATATTACATTACTCATGACATGGTCAATTCTATGCTCCATCATTACCCTCCTGCCTAGCCTCTGTGTTTAGCTTGCTGCCCCTGCTCTCCTCCCCCCTGTCCTCCGATATATCTGTGTGCATGGCTCTGCTCCCTCCTTTCTGCCCACCATATTCCATAGACCTTTCACCCTCCTATCTACTCTGAGTGTTCTGTTGAGTTGCCGCTGCCCCTCCCATCTGCCTAGCATGGTCACATGGCTGCCGTCTGTCCCTACCACCTCCATGCTGCCTGCCCATGTTCCATACCCCTCTCCCCTCCCTCATGTCTCTGTTGTGCTGCAACTACTCCTGCTGTCTGCCCTGTGTGGTCTGTTGTGAAGCCCCATACCATACCCTCTTTTGTCTGTGTCCAGCCCCTACCCCGCCCTTCTGCCTTCCATGGTCACTGTTCATGCCCCTGCCCCCTCCCTCTCGCCCACCAAGGCCATTGTGCTGCCACTAATCTTCCCGCTTGCCATGGATGGCCTTCTTTCCTGCCACAGACCCTCCCACATGCCCTGTATGGTCAGCTTGCTGCCTCTGAACCCCTCCCACCTTCCTTCCATTGTCTGTGTGTATTGTATTATAGTCTCACTGTTGCTCTCCATGGTGTGATGTGCTCCCAGTGCCCATCCCGCCTGCCCTCCATGGTCAGCTTGATGCTCCTGCCCCCTTGCCCTCTGCCCTCCGTTTCCCATGTGCAGACCCCTATCCCCTCCCTCCTGCCTTGTTTGGTCTGCTGTCATGCCACTGTACCCTCCCTCCTGCCCTTTATGGTCTGTTATGCTGCAACTGTCCCTCCTGTCTGTCCGGTATGGTCCGCTTGCTGCCTTTGCCTCTTTCCCAGCTGCTCTCTGATGTTCATGTGCATAGTCCTGCCCCTCCCTATTGCTTTCCATGGTCCGTTGTGCTGCACTGACATCCCACTTGCCCTGTCTGGTGTATTGTGCTGATGCAATCCCTGACGCCTGCCCTATAAGGTCAGTTTGGTGTCGCTGCCCATCTCCCTCCTGCCCTCTCTTACCGAGTCCATTTCGCTGCCCCCATTCCTCCTGCCCTCCATGATCCAATGTACTTTACTTGCCAACATTTTGAACTTGTTAAGAGAGAGATTTTGAAAAAAAACCTAGGGAATTGATTTTCCCCATTGACTTGTATTGAAAAAGAGGAGATTTTAGGTAAGAGACAGATAGAAGAAAGCACTTTTGGTCTTAAAAACATCTGGAGTCTCCTGCCTGAATCAGGTCTGATTTTATGTATGGTTGTACTGCCACTGCCTGTTCCTACTGCCCTCAATGGTCTTTTATATTGCCACAGCCTCTCTTGCATGTAGTGCATGGTTGGAGTGTTGCCCGTGCCCCCCTTTCCCCTGCTCTCCACAGTCCGTTGTGCTGTCACTACCCATCCTGCCTGCATAGCATGGTCAACTTGTTGCCACTGCACCCTCCTCCATGAGAGGGTCTTATCCCCATAGAATTTATGGTTAGTGCTCTAAACAACTAAAATGAGGACATATTTTCTGGTTCTCAAAAGCAATAAATCACTTTTAAATAATTTGCTTTTTTTATCCATTTGATCTCTTGATTATATGTTACACTTAAAGGAGAGGCTAAGGCATTATTGCCAGAGCTGCAGATTATGCAACTGGGGATCTAGGTTTGCATTTTGGTGTCAGCTCGCCAGCCTGTGATTCTGGGCAAATCACTTAACCTCCCCATGCCTAAAACCAAAATGAATGTGTTCTTGTGTAGTGTAATTGATGCTCATGTAAAGCACTCCTATACCTTCAGGTCAAGTCTGCGCTATATAGAATTGCAAAAAAGCAAAACGAATTATGTGCTTTGCACACTTCTGTCATTGGGTTATACTTGGGCTACATTTGTGTGATATTTGTGCTATATTTGGGATCTTTTTTCTCTGGTGGCCTCCTTGGGAGACTTATTTGTTTCAAAGCTTTCTAATTTCCTCATTTACTGCAGTACCCTCTGTAGAAAATGCTTTCAGTTTTCTACTTTGATTCTATCAAGATGGAATTCAGATGTGCCTCACCTTTGGCATAAATTCAGAATGTTAGCACTCTAGTTGCTCATTAGAACACTGTAGTAAAGCTCCTCATCACCAGGGAGTTAACTGGCATTCTACTGCTTGTGTTGAAAGTGCATGTTTCAGTCTGCATGTAAGACCGTTAGTGCTTAAGTTGTTCTTAAGAGCACACTAGCAGGCTGCAGTAGAACACAAGGTAATCAACTGTCAGACTGCTCCTGTTGGAAGTACGTGATATATGGAGAATGTCAGACTTCATTTTCATATAGCTGAGAAAGATAGTGTGAATTTACAGAAAATATGCTCCTTTTTAGCTTCTGGAGCACCTTCCTTAACCTCTATGGGAAAATCATGAGAAAACAGTTTTCTCTCAAACATGATTGATGAAATCCCAACAGAAGGCTTTTCCACAGGGTAAAATCACCCTAGAACACACCACAATAATACAATTTGTGTGGTACTATCAACAAATGATTTATACTGTAACTAAAATCTGTTATTACCCTTTATACGTTTTACTTTTTGTGACCCTCAAAACGTGCCATTCACTAAAATGCATTTCAATGGGGTGCTATCATGTATATTGGTCCCAAGATGGCTGCCTGGTTGAAGTGTTGGCAGCCAATCAGATCCCACTATGAAATCTATACTTAGGCTCCGCCCAAATATACAAATTTGATTTTCCTTTAATACCTCCAAAACTACTGAACAGATTTACACCAAATAACAAAAAACCTGATCTCTGGAACAAAATCTACCTCTCTGCCAGATTTGGTGTAATTCCGTCCAGCGGTTCGGGCTGCAGGCGTATCCAAAGACTCCACAGGAATTAATGTGGGAAATGTATTTTTATGACCCCCTTTTTCTCAGCCGCCACTTGACAGATTGTCCCAAAACTTTCCATGCACAACTAGAACCACCAGGGCACTTTATAATAAAAAAAACTTTGTGAAGATTTGTCAAACGGTGCCAAAGATATAGGCAAGTCAAAAAACACTTTTCCTATGGAAACATGGTCCTAACTATACCTCTTGGCGACCACCAATGCTGCTATGTTTATATGTGTAAGTGCTTACTTTTGAGGTTTCTTTTTTGTACAATGAGCATCAGGGCCACAATGACCCTGGAGACCCCATCCCTCAGGGCTGGCCATAACTTAATGGGGGAGTGGGGCCACGAGGTCCCTTTCCCTGGACCAATATTGGCCCCGGGAACCCTCTGTGGGGCCCAGCCACAAATCAATGTGGGGGGCCCCCAGCCTGGACTGATTTTGGCCCCAGGGACCCAATCCTGGGGCCCGGCATTAATTCAAAGGGAGAGGGGGACCACACGGCCCCTGGGTCCATTTCAGCCCCAGGGTCCCCATCCCCCACGCTCCGGCCTTCAAATGTTTGGTGCCCTGGAGCCCACCCAAGGCACCTAGTCAGCCCCGTCGGGGACTGCCGGAGGAGCCTGAAATGCCCCCAAGGTCCCTGCCGGCTCCCTGCCTCCTGCGGGAGTCGGCAATGCTCTTACGCACAGGGAGCTACTGAACATGCAGCTCGCTGTGTGTGACAGCAATACATTCGACTGTTTCTCTGCCCGCTTCAGAGCTGACAGGTAAACAGACGAAAAATCCACTCTCAGCAAGCGAGAGCGGTTTCACAGGTCTCGCTTGCTGAGAGCAGAATTCATGTTTGCTCTGACTTGAGGGGAGCTGTCAAAGCTCCCACCAAGTCATAGCAATCAGCTATGTCCTGGGGGTGGGCACTCCAAGACATAGTAGAAGCCGGCCCTGAGGGATGGTGGTCCACCTGGCCATATATGGCTCCAGGAGGGGGGCCGTGCAGAAATCCTCCTATTGTATTGATGGACTGGCCCCAGAGAGGCGGTGATCCCCAGGGCTGTATATTGCCAGGGAAGGGGGTCCGGGCCGCACCACTCCATACTGAAAACAAAGACTCGGGGAGGTTGTGGTACCCCGGGCTCAAAGAGCCTCAGATGGGGGCTCCATGTGCCCCCTCCTTTTTTTATAAAAAGCCCCAGGACCTGGGCCACTCCTGGACTCTTTTCAAAACAAGTGCGTGAGCCTGCGTTTAAAAAAAAAAAACATTTTCTGAGAATTTCGCAAATTCCCGGCAATATTTAAAAATAAATGATTTTTGCCCGGGTGGGGTCCCTTTTGGACCAAGCACCAGAGCTTGGTCTGAAATTCCTAACCTGCCCCCTTTTGTTTTTTTCTGCATTTGTTTTTGGGACTCGGCTAAAAAAAATTGCTATATTTTTCAGTAATAAATATAGCAGCGTGTCTACCAGCCACTGGGAGCAAGATACCTGGTGTGTGTAAATGTGACACTTTAAAATGGGGGAAAATTCAACTGAAGAGATAACTTTATGTTTATTACATTACATAAAATGTATCATTTTAATTTTCTCCCAATGTCAATGGGTCTTTACGGACAGCAGGCATATCACTCCCAGTGTCATGTAGACATGGTGCCATATTTATAACAAGCAAATACAGTCACTTGTTTAAATGTGGGGAATTTAAAGTGAAGAAACATGCTTCATAAAACATTAGGACTTAACTGGCTTAATTTAGAGTAGAGAAAAACATTAAGACAATGCTTCAGAGAACCATTTTTCTTCACTTTAAATTCCTTCCATTTAAAACAAAATGACTGCATTTTTCAGTTATAAATATGGCAATGTTTCTACCAGCCACTGGGAGCCAGATACCTGCTGTTTGTAAATGTGACACTATGAAAAGGGAGAAAATTAAAATGAAGAGTTAACATAATGATTAAATTAACTCTTTATTTTAATTGTGTCTCATTTAAAAGCATTCCAAAATATCATTTTGTTCTCATGCTCCAATACTGAGTTAAGAATGACGTTTCTTTAGGAGTTAATTACCTTAGTAGTTCTGTTCTGAACATCTGCAACCCACATGGGTCATAAATGTGAGTGGAACATTCTTCATTATCAGGCTCTGCTATCAGCAGCCTGATAATAATGTAAAATAAACATAGCCTTTCCTTAACTTTAAAAGGAAAGCACAAACCTTAATCATTTCAGTTCTTAGTTAAAAATTAAAGCAAGGCTGGGAGCTACTCTGAAGGCTTCTGCGAGCTACTGGTAGCTCTCGATCGACTGGTTGGAGACACCTGGTTTAGACCAAATATCCAATTTTAAATATCGGTTGCAAAAATATCAGAAAAAAAATATCATGATGCAAAAATATCAAGATGCAGAAATGTTGCTGTCAAGAATATCAATTTTGTAGGTAAGTAATATCGTTTTCAAGTTTATCATTGTTATTGATATCATTTTCAGTGATATAGTTGTAAGAAATATAATTTTTAAATTATCTTTATGTGTGTTAGTTTATATATTATGTTTATGGGTTATTATTGTTTGTATAATTGTTAATAATATTTTTAAATATAGTTTGCAATGTTAAATGATTTAAAATTGTCTATTTAGTTGCTAACAGTAATTTATATTGTCCTAGCGGGTTGCTAGGTTTGTAGAGGTCTAGGTTGGGAAGTTAAATAATTATAATTAATGAATAATTCATTATGAATTTCTTATTAATTATTTAAATGATTAATAAATATGTTAATTGTGTAATAATTATATTTTTTAAGTTATATATTAAGTGTGGGCTGCTGGGTTTGTATGGGGTATAGTTTGGGAAGTTAAAAAGTAATAATTAGTTAATTCATTATGAATTTCTTAAGACTTATTTAGTTGATTAATAATTATGTAAACTGTGTAATAATTACATTTTTTAAGTTATATAAGAGGTGCGGGTTGTGGAGTTTGTAGAGGTATAAGGTGGGAAGTTAATGATTAATTAATTATCAATAAATAATTATTTAAAAATGAATTCTCAATTCATTAATTTACATTTAATAAGTTATTAAGCAGGTTAATTGTGCTACATTTATTTCTTTTAGTTATACTTTTAGTGTGGGCTGCTAGGTTTGTGGGGGTATAGTGTGGTAAGTTAAGTAATAAATAATGGCCAATTTTTTAAAGTGATAATTCATTATTAAAATTGTTTAATAATCATGTTAATTGTTTCATTGCTTTTTTAATATATCTATATATTTTTGATTAATTAATAACGTTTATATTAAGAGTTTTACATTTGTTATAAATGGATAGGGTTATGTTTCTTATATGTTATGTGTTTGAAGTGAAGTACTTTCCCTATTGTTGCACAGGCTGGAGTGGAAATAGTCAAAGTTATCCCTTCGAAGTCCATCACTTTCCCTACAGTTGCACAGACTGCGGTGGGAATAGCAAATTTAACCGCCCCCCCCCCGATGTCCAACTTTTTCCCTACTGTTGCACAGACTGGAGTGGAGATAGTAAATTTTACCTCTCCTAAGTCCAACACTTTCCCTGCTGTTGCAGAGACTGGAGTGGGAATAGTAAATGTTCCCTCTCCGAATTCCAATGCTTTCCCTACTGCGGCACAGAATGGAGTAGGATTAGTAAATGTTTCCCCTCTGGAATCCAATATTCTCCCTTCTGTTGACACAGTGGAGCGGAAATGGTACATTTAACCCCGCAAAGTCCAAAACCTCCCCTACTGTTGCACAGAATGGAGTGGGAATAGTAAATTTTACATTTTACTCCCCCCAGAGTCCAGCACTTTCCCTACTTTTGCACAGACTGGAGTGGGAATAGTAAACGTTACCCCTCCGGAGTCCAAAGCTTTCCCTACTGTTGCACAGACTGGAGTGGGAATAGTAAATTTTACCCCTCTGGAGTCCAATGCTTTCCCTACTGTTGCACAGACTGGAGTGGGAATAGTAAATTTGACATTTTACTCCCCCCCCCCCCAGAGTCCAACACTTTCCCTACTTTTGCACAGTCTGGAGTGGGAAAAGTTAATGTTGCCCCTCCGGAGTCCAAAGCTTTCCCTACTGTTGCACAGACTGGAGTGGGAATAGTCAATTTTACCCCTCCGGAGTCCAATGCTTTCCCTACTGTTGCACAGACTGGAGTGAAAATAGTAAATGCTACCTCTCTGAATTCCAACGCTTTCCCTACTGTTGTACAGATAGGAGTGGGAATAGTAAATTTAACCCCTCCGAAGTCCAGCGCTTTCCCTATTGTTGCACAGACTGAAGTGGGAATAGTAAATTTTACCTCTTCAAAGTACAACGCTTTCCCTACTGTTGCAAAGACTGGAGTGGGAAAACTAAATGTTACCCTTCTGGATTCAATGCTTTCCCTATTGTTCCACAGACTGGAGTGGGAATAGTACATTTTACCCCTCCTAAGTCCAACACTTTCATTACTGTTGCAGAGACTGGAGTGGGAATAGTAAATAGATTTTACCTCGCCAAATTGCAACGCTTTCCCTACTTTTGCACAGACTGGAGTGGGAATAGTACATTTTATCCCTTTGGAGACCAACACTTTCCCTACTGTTGCACAGACTGGAGTGGGATTAGTAAATTTACCCCTCAAAGTCCAACACCTTCCCTACTGTTGCACAGACTGGATTGAGAATAGTAGATGTCACCTCCCTGAATTCCAGCAATTCCCTACTGCTACACATACTGGAGTGGGAATAGTAAATTTTACTTCTCAGAAGACCAACGCTTTCCATACTCTTGCAAACACTTGAGTGGGAATAGTAAATTTTACTCCCCTGGAGTCTAAAACCTTCCCTACTGTTGCACAGACTGGAGTGGGAATAGCAAATGTTACCCCTCCAGAGTCCAACACTTTCCCTACTATTTCCCTAGAGTGGGAATGGTAAATTTGAATTCTCTGAAGTCCAACTCTTTCCCTACTGTTGCAGAGAATGGAGTGAGAATAGTAAATGTTACCCCTCCGGAGTGCAATGCTTTTCCTACTGTTGCACAGACTGGAGTGGGAAAAGTACCTCTATTTTTCCAAGATTTCAATAGTTTTTAAAATATTGTTTAAATATATTGAATATTATTTTTTGTTTAATTTACTTTTATTTGTTTATATATATATATATGTCTTTTTATATCATTAAAAAAACGCTTAGTAAATGTCTTTTTTTGTTTTTAAATGTATTTAATTTGGAAATGTATTTAATGATTTGCATTTAATTTTGTTAACATTTATATATATATATATATATATATATATATATATATAGTTTTGATTTATTTAATGTTTGTACAATTCGCTGCAATGATATACTTTCTTGTGATAAAATGTTAAAAAAAAATTGGTTGTTTCCCCTTTAAAACACAATGGAAGTTTTTAATTGTTGGTGGGAAAGGGTAGTGATTCCCCTTTAAATTTACACTCTATGCACTATACTCTATGACCCAGTAGAAGGCTACGGCCGAAACACGTAGGTCTGTCTATGGATGTTCATGCACATTGCAATTTGCTGACTATTTGCTCCATGACGCATGGTAGCTTTTGAAGCCTAATAAAGCGCCTCGTTAAAGGATTTCTATGTGCCGTTCTTCTGTTTGTCCTGGTAAAGCAGTGCAGATGACAGGGTGTTGTGCAGAGGCTTTGTGGAAATAGGAGATGTAGAGCCGGTCTAAGCGAAAGGTGCACCCAGAAGTGAAGCTGCTCCTAATTACCGGCGTTCTTTGGCAGCGATTGTGTGAGAAGGAACAGCCTCTAACTACCAAGCCACGATGGAGGAAGAAAAGACGGGCATGGGAGGGATTACAGGAGCACCAAATTGTGCGTGTAGACGGTGAGAGGCTTGGCGGCGGGGTAGGGGAGAACCGACACTTGGAGCTGCGTGTCACACAGGTGCGCGCGAGGGTCTGCTTTCCACGCGTCGCTGCTGGGCAGTTCTCTCTGTCTCTTATCAGCCCGTCTTTGCAACATTGTATCCATGCACCAAATCCTGTGGCTTGTTAAGGTTGTATTCTGGCTACAACGCAGTCTCAAATGACTCAATAACATACTACGTGTGTTTCAAAATCCTCGTGAGACGACAGCTTTAAAAAGAAGAATTTATATTTAGGTGCATGCATCCTCGTTATGAGTGAAGAGAAAACATTGTGCCATTAAAGGGAAACACTGCAGCGTGTACGTTGAATTGGCACCAGTAGAGACGGAGTGTTTTATATTTGAAATATGGCAGACAGGTGGAGCAAATGTGAGCTCATGCTTAAAGATATGTTTAATGAAAGTGGAGACGTGCAGGAAGGACCAAGTTACAGCCAAGGTCCCAACACACAGAACACACCACGACAACAGCTTAGAGAACTGGAACAAGCTAGGATTATGGAGGTCAATAAATGGTGGGAAAGTGTAACCCTAAAAAAATACATTGAATGCAAGCGCATTCCAAGGGGGCTAAGAATTTTCGTTCTACCGACTCTCAGCGACTTGGACTCTGACTTACTCCTTAAATGGCAGAATGATTCTACAGAGTGCTCTATGAAGCTTATAGAGACACTTATAATACATGCAGAGAGGCGATTGAAAACTGCAATGGAAAAAATCGCTGCCCTGGAAAAATCATTGGAAAAATTCTCTGAAACTTTGGAAGGAAGGAAATTATTGGAAGAGTTGTTGAACAGGTTGGAAAAACATGAGAAAGAGATACAGCTGAAAAAGATGAAAACATTTAACAGAGATAGAATTGACTATGCCACTGAAAGGGTTTACACTTTTGCCCGCCTATATGACTCCAATTTCAAGAAACAAACTAGGGAACAGATTCAGGAACATGAACAACTAAGACTGTCAAGTGCAGAAAGTTCAGAGGTTAGTTCAGGGGACGAAGGCGCCCAGGGTGGCAGACCGAGGATGGATTTCTCAGGGGAAATGCGACTGCTGCGCATGACGAAATGGGGGAGAGGGAGAGGAGGGATCCCCCCCCGGGACAGAAGAACAAAAAGAACCAGGCGCAGCAGGAAGAGGCAAAGGGAGAGGAAAGAAAGTGAAAAAATAAAATGCATTGACCCCATGAACATAAAGGAAGTCAATCTGGTAATTAACTTATCCAGTAAGATCTTGAATGAGAAACACATCAATTTGCTCAACAAAGGACTAACATTTTGTCCTGACTCAGGCATGGATTTAGCCTCGGCCAGGGTGGACCTATATAAATACTGCAGGAAACTCAAATTAAAAAAGGTTTTTGCCAATGGATCCACCCCTAAACTTAGATCTGAACCCATACAACCTCTATCCAACCTCACGGGAGAAGACATCGAACCTCTGAGGGTCTTACACAATCTGATGAATGAAGAAGAAACACAGGAAGCCATATATGATGGGGCAATGAATCTGGACTATTGTGCAACAATGGGCATAAAAACGGATAAGTCTGTAAGCAGTAAATGCAGAAGTAAATCTAAATTTTGCCCACAATTACCTCCGGGCAACAAAGTGGATATCTTTCAGGAACTTGTGGCAGAAGACCTGAGGGATATCTATATCAAAGAAAAGAAAAATAGAAACCATAGGCATTCTAACATGAAAAGTGAGGATTGGTGGGCGCTTACAGACCTGCGTGGAGATATGAACATCATAATCAAACAATCAGACAAGGGCGGGATATCGTGGTGATGGACTGTACTAAATATCATCAGGAAGTCAGAAGACAGTTGGGGGACTCTACCAACTATGAAAGACTAAAAAACAACCCCATCAACCAGATCATGTCAACTTTCCATACAAAATTACAATTATGGCATGATGAATGTCTAATCGATGAGGATGAATTGCAATATCTTAAGGTGAAACATCCCATCATCCCGACCCTGTATGTACTGCCCAAAGTGCACACGAATTTAGAGAACCCTCCAGGTCGCCCCATTGTTAGCTCCTGTGGTTCCCTTTTGGAGAACACTTCCAGATTTGTAGATATCTTCCTATTTAATTATGTAATAGATCTACGATCTTACATAAGAGATTCCATGGACTTTTTGAAACGCATCAATAACACCCCTTGGAAACCTGGATACATCATGGCCACAGTGGACGTGGTCTCTCCTTATACCTCAATAATTCTTGAGGATGGCTTGTTGGCATGCAAATACTTTATGAGATCACGGTCCCTGAGCTTACTCAGTAACACAAAAATCCTCCTAAAGATGATTTCCTTTTGCCTAACAAACAATATTTTTATCTTTGATGGCAAATTTTATAGGCAAAAACAAGGAACTGCCATGGGCACTTCATTCGCTCCTACGTATGCGAATTTAACAATGGGCTTTTGGGAGGCAGAATGTCTGTGGTCAGAAAATAACAGCATTTACTTGGAGAAGGTGGTGCTGTGGGTCCATTATATCCACGATCACTTCTTTATATGGGAAGGGGAAGAAAGTGATCTCAAAGACTTTCTAACATCATTGAATAACAACTCCCTTAATCTACGTTTTACCCATACATATAGTAAGAGTTCGATTGACTATCTCGATATACGGATCTATATTAAAGAGGAAAAAATGTGTACCACCCTTTTCCGCAAAACCACAGCTTGCAATAGTATTTTATCAGCTAATAGTGCACACCCAAAAGCTCTTAAATGGAGCATGCCGTACAGAGAATTTCTGCGAGCACGCAGGAATTGCTCAGAGGATTCAGAATATGAAAGACAAATTTACTTGATGTATGACAGATTTCGAAGAAGAGGATATCCTATAATTGTTCTGGATGATGCACGCAGAAGAGCTACGAAACACAAGAGACATAATCTATTGTTGCCCAAAAAAATTGTCACACCAACTGAATCAAATGCAGAAACAACTAGATTCATTACGGATTTTAATAGTTCAAATAAAACTGTCAAACAAGTAATCACCAATCATTGGAATGTTTTAAAGAAAGACCATGAACTTAAACATCATATTTCAGAACATGTAAACATTACATACAGAAAGGTACCCTCCTTGGGGAATTTGCTAACCCAGAGTTACTTTACTAATAAAAACTCACAAAAAGTAATTGGCTAACACATAAGGGTTTCGTGAAATGCCCTAAATATAAAGCATGCAACTATGGCCGCAATAGGGTGGATGTAACAACTATACAAGGTATTGAGAAACCTATTAAAGAAAGGATAACCTGTGAGACCACCCATGTAGTCTATCTTCTAGAATGTGGCTGTGGCAAACAATATGTGGGCAGTACTGTGAATAAATTAAAACTACGCATTCTCCAACATCTGCGGGCTGTTGTTAACAAGGATTTCACGTATGTGTTGGCCAAACATATCTGGAAAGAACATGAAGGTAATTTAGAAAACAACTTTTCATACTCTGGTATCGAGCATATCCCGATTAAAATCAGGGGAGCAGACAGAGAACTGGCCCTGAGGCGTGCGGAATCAAAACGGATAATTACACTTGGAGCGGAAAATCCGTGGGGCCTAAATACTGATGCTGAACTCTATACCTTTCTGTAGGCTCTTTCTCATGATTTCTATGTTTTTCATGATTTCTATGATTGATGTTGTAGATTGGTTTTGAATATTTGCATTTGAACCTTCATGATATTAAGGCAGCGTGATCTCCGAATCATATGAAAGCACTTATCTGATTTTGAATGTTATGTCTCTATGAATGTGATGTGTAATCAATTTCGTGTTATCAAAATGAATTGTTTTTTCTGTGTGTGTTTATATGAGCACGAGCCACTTTTTCAAATATGCGATAATAATTGCACTTGGCACTTTAACAACATATGTGCAATCTTTGGAGAGGAGGAGGGAGCAGGATCATTACTTGTTGGTCTCTGTACTTTACAGAAAACAACACGTTGCCCTTTAAAGGAAACAACACGATGCACTTTATATGTACATATCCTTATGGAATTATGGAATTTTTATTGTTGGATACTTGTGCAATATGGGAGGCTTTTACAATGATAAGATTTTGCACCTTGTCAATTGCGATATTTTACAGTACTTTATTTATTCCTGTCTGTACAGTTCCTTATATGGGACATCGGCATGGGCAATTCTATGTAGATATTGTTGTGATAAGAAAGTGGATAGAGGAGTGGTTCTTGACTCCTTCATATTTACATTCAGATTGATTAAGCACTTGTCACTTTATATGTTTGAATTTAGTACTGTAGTATACGCTCTGGTATGTTGTGTCTCTGGCAGTTTACGGGGATAATACATTGTATTTTGCATCTGCATTTTACAATTTCTTCTGATCTTACGAATTTGTTGGGTAATATGGTATATATATTGTGAACAGCACTTTGCACTTTATATTTATATATATGTTGCAACAGTGATGCAGGATTTCAGAGAAACTGTTTGATCAACCACGCAATTGATAAGCTGTTATCATATTTGAATCTCCCGTCTCTGCAAATGGTGGTCTCAACTTCATTGGTAACATGGCCAATTGTGAACACTAACAATAAACAAAAAAGACCTGCTTGAAAAGGGCAAAAACCAATTTCTTTTGTAGGACTGGAGGTGGGGGGCTACTACCTCAACCCAGCGCTGGTTATAGACAATTACCAGTCTAATCTAGTCCCAAATGCCCCAAAAAGTTATACTCATATACTTTTATAAAAACATACGTTTATCAGTCAACTCCATATAAACATACCCCCTACTGAAAAGGTGTATGTAAACAAGCAAGAAAATTAGCAAAAAAATTAGGTGAAGGTGAGAAAGTTCCTCACGTGCGCTTCCCCACAGGGGCTGCTGGTAGGTTCTCACCAGTGTGCCCACGTTTTCTCATCATCGGCAACTTTCTCACCAAAGAAAGAAAAAGTGTCCAGTCTAAAAAAAAGGTGCAAATAGTGATTTCTGTATGTCAAAAAGACCCCGTAAAGTGCATAAGAATGAAGTATTTCTCCAATTAAAATTGAGTTAAGACTCACATGTACCAGGTTCCAATTTTATTCAAATTGTGAGCTTGCTCAAAATTGAAAAACAAACTGCATGTTACAGACCATTTTATGCAGGGCCAACATGTTTCATTGTCTATACTCTGTTGCGGCAATTTCATCAGGGCTCGAGGTCGAAAGGCACCTCACTGGACTCCAACTTTTATACGAAGAGTGACTGATAAACAAAAGAGACACCAATTAAAACTCCCAACCAGTTAGGACATCCTCCATCAAATCAAAAACAGCATATACTGCACAATAGTTAGCGTATATTTACCAGGTGGTAGCCAAAGGCAATCATACTAGCTTCCCACCGTGTCAGGGGGTGTGTTTCCTTCAACTGTAAGACCCCCACCGACACAATCCGTTGCCGTTAATATAACTGTGAAGATATGCCACAAATGTTCACTCCGTTCTAAAAGAAATAAAATAAAATAAAAGCACCGACTGACTAGTTCACAACATTGCGATGCATCAAACCATGCCATGTTCCCCCAAAGGTTTCACACGACCAACAAAGCAAGTTCTCCTCTTACTGCCGTGTCAACCCGTTCATAACGAACTTCGTGAAAATGCCGTCTACACATTTACTAGAAAAAGCACTTAAAAAGCAACTCTCTGTTAAATTTCGTAGGCTAGTAATATATCATGGCTCACACCAATCCTGATAACCGCACGCATACTCTTACTGCGCCTGTCAGTTTCATAAGCTTTGTCTCATTCCGGCGTGTGTCTACCCTCCTCGCGCTACGCTTTCAAGTACGCGTACCGGAAGGGCATCGTCACGTGACCCTATCACAACACTGCGGATCGGTCACGTCATGTCACGTCACTGGCCCAACGCGGGCGCCAGCTTAAAATGATGTTATTTTCCAGTTTAAGCACTTGGGGACCAAACGGCATAGTGTTTAAATCAACAAAATAGTTTCAATTTATCATCATCTAGACGAAATTCCAAAGGCCTATATTCATTTGAAAATTATCAATACCTCTGTGCAACGCAACTTTTTATTGTCAAGGCACACCCGTTTATGCATATAAATGTACTGAATGCAGGGCTCCGAACCCTTCTGTTAAATGTGAACATATCACGCAGCTACCACAAACAAAATACTGTACCGTTAAAAAAATAAAAAATAAATCTTCCTCCCAGACATCCAAGTGTGTACCTGTCCCATTTTCAGTTTCCCTCCTTGGACCTCAATTAACCAACAATCACAAGGCTCAAGGGCATCCACTTACAGCTCTTAGTATACAAGCAACCATCCCTCCAATGATTCCCATATTATTTCAATATATTGGACATCTGTCCCAACCAAGAGCGGTTAATCACTAACCTTTGAAGCCGGGTACACCAGGAATGATGAATGATGCCAGCTAACCTTTTCCCCCTTATGGAATCACCTGCGAGTATCTCTATATCTCCACTCTACAGGTTATACCATTATAGGGGAAAGGGAAAAAAGGGACAAACGAAACAAAAAGATGCAGCAGCGAAAATCACTAATGGGACTGTCTTCCGGAGATGTAAGTCTCACTCCTACGACTGCTCCGTGTTCCCTGTAGATGAGATATAAAATAATATTCATGAAATCCCCCCCCCCTTATTTACCACTTTAAACAATGCGTTCTTAGGTGTAATAACTTACGGTCCTTAATGCTGCACGTATCCAGACACAAACAGGCACAAAAAAGATAAAAATAAAGTAACAAAAAGGAATACCAGAATTGTCTTTCTATAGTAGTCCTGTTAAGTTCCAAAGATTGTCAGGTACTGATAAAGTTGTTCAAAAACAAATAAAAAGAGAAGAGGTACTTATCTTAAGAGCAGATATTCCTCTAGTAGTTCCAAGCGTCTATATAGAAGGGCTTCTTGCTTTCATACACGCGGTTCCAGCGTGTCTGTAGACGACCATGATAAATCAAAAATAAAAATAGAAGCCAAATAATACCGGCCCGCAGTACTCAGAGTCTCTATTCCTTTCTCTGAAGTCTGCAGCCCGTGTTAAGGGAGGAAACACTCTCCGGAGCAAGAACTGTCGTAATTAGCCTAGGGTCGTGATTAGACTTCCAGGGCGTTGATGCGTGTCTCCTACACGGAGATTCAATTCCCCTCGTCGCGTGTCAGTAACACCGCGAGGGAATGTCAAACGGCAATTGCGCTTCAGCGCGCAATCAGGTGGAGAGCTCTCCACTCCCGGAAACTCGACAATAACTGAATCCAAGCTGGAGCGCTTGGAAACGATAGCGGGAATAAGCAAGCAGCTTCAGTGCTGCTCCGGAATGGGTTGGGCTAGACACAGCCTCCAAAGCTTACGCAGCGTCTTCCTCGCAGCGTGGTTTGGCTGAATCCATTCTTGACGGCTCCGTCTGCTAGCTCCACAGAACGTAAATCCTGAACCAGGTGACAAGCCCCTTGTTCTGGTCAGGTGGGGCTTAAATAAGAAAAAAGAAAGAAAGAAAAGACTGGCCAGATTTCCCAGACAT
Organism: Calotriton arnoldi; assembly: GCA_963921515.1. Classification (NCBI taxonomy): domain Eukaryota; kingdom Metazoa; phylum Chordata; class Amphibia; order Caudata; family Salamandridae; genus Calotriton; species Calotriton arnoldi. Next base: position 38,842 of record CAWUFW010014789.1, read on the forward strand.
TCTGGGAGACGTAGTCTCCACATCCATTCTTTGTGTAAATCATGTGTGATCCTCCCCAATCTAGTTGCGCTGAAACGTGACAGAACCCCCTCTTAACGACCGACGACTCGGCGGGCCACCGGGCTTCGTGGGGAACTGGGAATGGAAGCGTCTGAGAAGGCCAGGACAATGAAGGTTGGCCCTCGGTTCCCAAGAGCGATCTTCGGGACCGTACCCTTTCCAATCTATGAGGTAGTGTACCTGACCCCTGATACGTTTGGAATCCAGAATTCTCTTTACCTCATACTCTTCCTCCCCATCTAACTCCAAAGGCTGGGGCCTTACGGGTAGTCTGGTGCCCGGGAGACAGGGTTTTAAGAGAGAGACATGAAACACAGGGTGGATTCGCCAAGTAGAAGGAAGTGTTAATCTCATGGCGACAGGGTTAATTATGTCGTTGATTGGGTAGGGACCCACATATCTAGGCTGCATCCTAGTACTACCCTTAAACTTCAAGTGTTTTGTGTTAAGCCATACCTTATCCCCCACTTTATAAGGTGGTTCGCTTGTTCTCTTTGTGTCTGCATTATGTTTATCTCCGATCCTAGCCTCTTCGAGATGTGTTTTGGCTGTACGTAACACTATTTTGAGGTGAGCATGGTGTTCTTGGATTGACGGATGTTTAGAAACCACGGACAGTTCAAAGGGTAGCATATTAGGATGATATCCATTGAGACAAAAGAAGGGGGAACATCCCAGAGAGGAATGATTCACATTGGTGTATGCGAATTCCGCGGTCCACAGAAGAGTGCTCCAGTCTTCCTCCTGCACTAGAGTGAAACATCTGAGATACTGTTCCAAGGTTTGGTTCAGTCTCTCAGTCTTTCCGTCTGTCTGAGGGTGATAGCTTGTAGACAGACGGGCATCAATGTTCATGACAGTGCATAACGCCTTCCAGAACTTAGACGTGAACTGGGTTCCTCTGTCTGTGATAAGGACTGATGGAATACCATGCAACCGCACTACGTGCTGTAAGAAGGTTATAGCCAATTCTCCTGATGTCGGCAATTTGGGCAGGGCGATGAAATGGCCCATTTTGGATAAGTGGTCAACAACTACGAGTATGGTGTCATGGCCAGCGTTAACAGGCATTTCTACTATAAAATCCATAGATACTGTATGCCAGGGAGCTGGAGGTATAGGTATAGGCCTGAGTAATCTACTGGGCCTCTGGTGCTGGGCTTTGGCTTGTGTACATACAGAACATTCTGAGATGTATTTTTCGGTGTCTTTTCGTAATGACTCCCACCAAAAGTATTTAGACAGGGTCTGAAGGGTTTTCTGTATTCCCAGATGTCCCCCCAAGGTGGAATCATGTATCCATTGCAAGGCCTGCTGTTGCAGGGGTCCTTCAGGGATGTACAGCCTTTCATCGTAGTACAGCAGATTACCCACATTGGAACGATGCTGCGGTTCCTCTGTAACCCATGCATCCCCATCGAAACCGTCGAGTTGTTTTCGTACGTCTTCCAGGAATACGTGAGTGGTTGTTAGCGCCATTATTTCGGTTGGGAAGGAAGCCTTCTGCAGAATCACAGGTGGTTCTTCCACGGGGTCAGAGCCGACTAACGGAGTAGACATGGGTCGGGAAAGTGCGTCTGCCTTCCCGTTTTTTGGTCCAGGTCGGTACTTGATCACGAAGTCAAAGTCAGAGAAGAACAGAGACCATCGGAGCTGGCGAGGAGTCAAGGCTCTGGCACTTTTCAGGAACAACAGGTTACGGTGGTCGGTGTATATTTCCACTGTGTGTCTGGCCCCCATCAGGTGGTGTCTCCATTCTTCACATGCTCTCTTGATCGCTAGTAACTCTTTATCTGTGATACTGTAATTCACCTCACAAGGTGACAATTTCTTAGAGAAAAAGGCGACGGGATGAAGATGCCCTGTGTTTGGATGTCGTTGAGACAGGATCCCTCCTATAGCGTAGTATGAAGCGTCCGTTTCTACCACGAATGGTTGAGAGGCGTCAGGATGTCGTAACATTGGAGCACTTGTAAAACAATGTTTAAGCTCTTGAAAAGCCTTCTCCGCAGGTTCTGTCCAATGAAACGTTGCGCCTTTTCGTAGAAGGAGTATTAAGGGTTGAATTATCCTGGAAAACTCCTTAATAAGCCTCCTATAGAAGTTTGCGAAGCCAAGGAAACTTTGCAAGGCCTTTACACAGGAGGGGGATTCCCATTGAGTGATTGCTTGTATTTTCTTTTTGTCCATGCAAAGTCCGTTAGGTCCGATGACATATCCTAGATTCTCCACTTCTGTGGTATGGAAAAAACATTTCTCCAACTTAGCGTATAGAGTAAACCGCTGTAGACGTTCCAGCACGGCGGACACATGATATATGTGTTCTTCTAAGGAAGCGGAGTAAACTAGGATGTCGTCTATGTACACAATACATGAGACATCCAACAATCCTCTTAGGACTTCGTCCATGAAGTACTGGAATGCGGCGGGGGCATTGCAAAGGCCAAAGGGCATTACTTGGTATTCGTATAATCCAAATTTGAAACGGAAGGCCGTTTTCCATTCGTCCCCCCGCCGCACCCGTACCAGATGGTAGGCTCCCGGAGGTCCAGTTTGGTAAACACTTTGGCTCCCTTTAGTTGATCCAGTAAGACAGGTATCAATGGCAGAGGATACCTGTTCTTCTTGGTAACTCTGTTCATTGCCCTGTAATCGATGCATGCCCTCAAGCCCCCTTCGCGTTTAGGAATAAAAAAAAGGGGCGAGGAAGCAGGCGAGGAGGATGGACGAATAAAACCAGAGGACAATAGTTTCTCTAAGTATTGTTGTAGATAAGTGGTTTCGGCTTCGGTTAGGGCATATATGCGACTGCATGGTATGCTGGCCCCAGGTTCTAGGTCGATCACACAATCATAATCCCTGTGCGGGGGTAGTTTGCTAGCTTCTTGTTTGCTGAACACGGCGTGGTACTGCTTGCATTCTTCCGGTAGCGTGGAGACACAGCACACCCTCTGTGTTTGACAACTGGTAGCAAGGAGTTCTGCTGGTTTCACCTCCTTAGGAGCTATCTGGATTTTATCTCTGGTACAATGTTCTGCACAGTACGAAGAATTCATGGTAACTGTACGCGCCGCCCACAGTACCAAGGGGTCATGTTGTGTTAGCCAGGGCATGCCCAAGATGAGCGTGAAGTGAGGGGCGTCTATTAAGTCGAACTGGATGTACTCAAAATGGTCCATTCCAACTTGTATTGGGATCTGCTGGGTATGAAAACGTACAGGGCCAGATGTCAGTGCTGTACCATCCACTGCCTTCACTTGTTCTGGTATTTTCTTTCTTATGCAGGGAACACCAATTTCGTGTGCATAGCCTTGATCAATAAAATTGCCAGTGGCCCCAGAGTCGAGTAAGGCATGTACTAGAACGGGCCCTACACCCGGAATGTTCAACGATACACAAACATTCATATGAGCCACTGAGGTTTGGACTGTATTGGCCACGGCCGGACAGACCTCTTCGTCTACTGGCCTAAAACAAGGGGTCTGTAACTTGTTTGGGCATCTTCGTTTCCCGGATTGTCAGAAAAGAAATCCACCACAGGCACGTTCTTGTTTCCTTTGTACGTTGCCTTGGTTTTCGTCTTACAATCCTTAATGAAATGCCCAGGCTTTCCGCAGTACATGCATAAGCATTGTTTGCACCTTCTTTCTCTCTCTTCTTGACTGAGCGGACCTCGAATGCCACTTATTTGCATTGGTTTTCTCCCTTCCTCTGCTTGGGGTTGCTCCTCCATCAGAGGTTTAGGTCAAGTAAAGAGGAATCGGGAGTCTCCTCGTTGTTTGTCTCCCTTCCTCTCCTGAAGTCGATGGTCCAATTGCATGGTGAGATCAATGAGTTCGTAACAGGTTGCTGGCATATGCACCACTTGGGCCAATACATCCTTTAGTTCTCCTCTCAGCCCTTGGTAGTATAATGAAGTCCTTTTTTCCATGGGCCAAGCAGTCTCTGCAATGAGACGGTTAAAGGTAGTGATATACGTAAGCAGATCTTGTGTACCTTGCTTCAGTGTAATGAGTTCCCTGTCTAATGAGAGCTGATGCGCCTTTCTATCGAACAGCTTGCGCATTTCTTCACAAAAGGCATTAAAATTGCGTAACACCGGATCATCCCTCTCTATGAGGGGGTGAGACCAACTAGCTGCGTTCCCTCCAAGGTAAGACATTACAAACGCCGTTTTTGGCCTGATCATTTGGGAACACCGCAGGTTTGCACATAAAGTGCAATTTACACTGCCCTAAAAAAATACCAAATTTTTGGGGATCCCCAAAGAATCTTTCAGGAGGGGCTAAGGGCTACTGTGCGGGCTGAATCACTTGGATGGTGGATGGACCGGCTCCCCCTCCCTGGAACTGCGTCAACTGCCCTGTGTCTGTGTCATGCGATGCGGGAGGTGGTAGAGTCCAATTCCTAATATACTGTGCCCCCCGTGTACCTGTGGGGCTAGTGCGGGAGAGACCTGCCACTTCTCGCCTCACTGTGCCCATCTCATTTCTCAGTTCTAAGGTTTCCCCTCGAAAGGCATCTACTTCCATCCGCAATGCGGTCAAAGTTTCCAGCACTGAAGTAAGTACAGTGTTGGTGTCCATCGTTCAGGCTGTAAGTAACTGTGGGCTTGTCACTCTGTCCCAACCAAGAGCGGTTAATAACTAACCTTTGAAGACGGGTACAGCAGGAACGATGAATGATGCCAGCTAACCTTTTCCCCCTTATGGAATCACCTGCGAGTATCTCTATATCTCCACTCTACAGGTTATACCATTATAGGGGAAAGGGAAAAAAGGGACAAACGAAACAAAAGGATGCAGCAGCGAAAATCACTAATGGGACTGTCTTCCGGAGATGTAAGTCTCACTCCTACGACTGCTCCGTGTTCCCTGTAGATGAGATATAAAATAATATTCATGAAATCCCCCCCTTATTTACCACTTTAAACAATGCGTTCTTAGGTGTAATAACTTACGGTCCTGAATGTCGCACGTATCCAGACACAAACAGGCACAAAAAAGATAAAAATAAAGTAACAAAAAGGAATACCAGAATTGTCTTTCTATAGTAGTCCTGTTAAGTTCCAAAGATTGTCAGGTACTGATAAAGTTGTTCAAAAACAAATAAAAAGAGAAGAGGTACTTATCTTAAAAGCAGATATTCCTCTAGTAGTTCCAAGCGTCTATATAGAAGGGCTTCTTGCTTTCATACACGCGGTTCCAGCGTGTCTGTAGACGACCATGATAAATCAAAAATAAAAATAGAAGCCAAATAATACCGGCCCGCAGTACTCAGAGTCTCTATTCCTTTCTCTGAAGTCTGCAGCCCGTGTTAAGGGAGGAAACGCTCTCCGGAGCAAGAACAGTCGTAATTAGCCTAGTGGCGTGATTAGACTTCCAGGGCGTTGATGCGTGTCTCCTACACGGAGATTCAATTCCCCTCGTCGCGTGTCAGTAACACCGCGAGGGAATGTCAAACGGCAATTGCGCTTCAGCGCGCAATCAGGTGGAGAGCTCTCCACTCCAGGAAACTCGACAATAACTGAATCCAAGCTGGAGCGCTTGGAAATGATAGCGGGAATAAGCAAGCAGCTTCAGTGCTGCTCCGGAATGGGTTGGGCTAGACACAGCCTCCAAAGCTTACGCGGCGTCTTCCTCGCAGCGTGGTTTGGCTGAATCCATTCTTGACGGCTCCGTCTGCTAGCTCCACAGAACGTAAATCCTGAACCAGGTGACAAGCCCCTTGTTATGGTCAGGTGGGGCTTAAATAAGAAAAAAGAAAGAAAGAAAAGACTGGCCAGATTTCCCAGGCATTCTGGGAGACGTAGTCTCCACATCCATTCTTTGTGTAAATCGTGTGTGATCCTCCCCAATCTAGTTGCGCTGAAACGTGACAACATCATTATATAGGACAGTTTGTTCTATTCAATCACAGCAGATATCCTCATCAACACCAGAGCTGCAATAATTATCTCCAGCACGGGGACCTGCAGTATTACATGGAACCAGTTCTCAAATGCCCACACTTTATCTGCTGATCTTATTCCACTCAATAAAATCATTTAGGCCAGATTGATCAGCCTTTTCAGAATAAATCCAACGGGCCTCTTTTCTTGCAAGGGTCCCTTCCATGTTGGATGCCTCACAAAATACTCTCTCTAGCACAGTCCACTTTAGTGCTCTGTGATCATGACGTTGTTCCTGGAAATGGCGTACCAACCATGTGGTTAATTTTTCCAGCTTTTATTGTGCTCAGATGTTCTTGAATTCGTACCTTGATTTTTCGTGTGGTTAAACCTATATAGTGTAAACCACACTCACAGGTAAGTCTATATATCACGTTAGTAGTGTTGCAGTTGCTGAATTTAGTCTGATACCAAATCTTGCCAGTCAGCAGCTGCACACTATTGGTCTTTTCCGTCAGATCACACACCGAACAACTGCCACAAGGGTAGTGCCCGGGCGGAATAGTCAAATTATTTGAAAACTGCATTGGACGGGTATGCACCAATTTATCTTTTAGGTTACACGCTCACTTGAACGCGAACCTAGGTGGTGGCATCTTGAATTCAGGTGTAGATAATAATGACCAATGTTTCCTGATAACTTGATGTATTTTGGTGGATAAGGGGTCAAAAGTCATGACCACTGGCAGACAATCACTACTCTGTCTTACATTTCTTTCAAGTAGAGCATCTCGAGGTGTATTTAAAGCTCTTTTCTTAGCTCTCTTTACCACCCTAGTTGGATAAGCCCTTTGTACCAGTTTGTCGGCCAAATTCTCAGACTGCTCCATATATATATCTGTAGAGGAACAGTTCCTGCGGTACTGCAAAAATTGGCCCACGGGAAGATTATCCCGTAAGGCCCTAGGATGAAAAGATTGATACTGGAGCAGCGAGTATCTGTCAGTGGGTTTTTGATGAACAGTGGTACACAGCTTGTTATTAACCACTGAGATGTCCAAATCCAAGTATACTGCCATCTGATTGCTCATCGTCCAGGTGAACTTAAGGCAATTGTCTAATTCGTTAAGCCATTTCACAAATTCCAAGAGACCACTCTCTGGTCCGGACCAAATACACAGCACATCATCAATATACCTCTTCCAGAGGCAAATATTCCTCTGGAAGGGGTTTGATGTGTGATGAATATAGTTTTCTTCAAACTGGCCTACATAAATGTAGGCCAGACTCTGCGCGAAGGTTGCACCCATGGATGTTCCGGACACTTGTAAAAACAGCTGGTTCTTAAAGCTAAAGTGGTTTCTCGTCAGAGCCAACTCTATGCCCTGAAGCACAAACGACTGGGGTGTGTCGTAAAACCAGTCTTGAGCCCCAAGAGCACACGCTGCTGCCACCTGCGTGGCATCTTGGGGTATGCTGGTATAAAGCAACTCAATATCTATGGTCACCAAGATATTATTTGTAGGATCAAACTCTACTTCATTAAGAATATTCAAAATGTCCATCATATCTTGGACATAAGAGGGTTGTTTTAACACTGATTCCCTCAGAAAAAAGTCTGCAAATTGCGACAGTGGGTCAAGGACAGATTGTTTCCCCGAAACTATCGGGAGTCCCAGAAGTGGTCATTGGACCATGTGAATTTTTGGCAATATATAGAATGCCGGTGTCCTAGGTTTAGGATTCATAAAAAATTCGGCCTCTTTGCGTGTTATCCACTTTTTCTCCCTTGCCTGTCCCACCAAAGTCTTAATGAGAGTTTGGAGTTCGCTGGTTGGATCTCTAGGGAGCGGTTGATAGTTTTCATGCACCCCCAATAGTCTCAAGACTTCCGTCTCATAGTCGCTGGTATTCATAACAACTACCGCCCCACCCTTATCGGCGGATTTTATCGTAATTGCCTCATTATCCTGTAAGGATCTGATTGCCTGCCAGTCGTCACAGCTCATGTTATTAAATGTGCGTTGACCCTTGGACTGCTCTAATTCAGTAATGTCGTGAAGCACCCGTTGCTCAAATACCACCACCTCTGATCCTACAGATGAACTTGGGGGACAGAACTGCGAGGGGCGGTGTAACTTTGTTGTAAATAATGATGGGGGATCACTGCTCTTTTTTGCAAAAAGTTTTTGAGCTTGATCTTCCTCATAACTTCATGAAATTCCATCCTGAGTTTGAAAGAGTCATGTCGAGGAGTGGGTACATACCCCAAACCTTTATTCAAAACCTGCAGTTCACTGCATGTTAGTACATGGTCAGATAAATTCACCGCCATATCACTCATAGGGGAGTCCTGCCCCGGCTGCGAGTTATTCGTGGTGAATAGGTTTGCCATGACTGATCTTGATTCTGGCGTGCTCGACCTCTGCCTCTCTGTCCTCCCCCTCTGTTGCCTCTCTGGTTCTGTCTAAAAAAGACCTCAACAGAGCTCCTAGATCTTCGTTGGACCTGGTCTGGGGATTAAATCTCACTCGATTCTGATTTAAAGGTTGTTCACCTGTCTCCTCTTCCTCACTACTGGTGTTGTCAAAAGTCCAGTTCTGAGGAGTTATTCTGGCCTGCTGGCGTCCACCCCTTTGGTAATTTGACTATTGTACTTGCTCGGTACCTGGTTGGTAGTATTTATCTTCCACGTAGGGAAATGCCCACTCGTGGGAGTACCGATCTAGGTTACGTTTGAGCCCTTTGATTTTCTGGTTGACCATATAATTCTTATAATCTGCAAGGTCCCCCTGAATACGCAGCAACTGATCCTTGGTATTAATGAGGGTAGTATCCCGCTTGATTGTTTCTTCGAGCTCCAAAATGTCTTTTAATAATTCCTCACTAAGTCTCTTAGCTGTATTAATAATTAAAATGAGCCAATCCCGGGTGCATTTATTTGCGATGTAACTCCAATCTACCCGGAACTGTCTGTCCTCCAAAAATATTTTTGGCTCAATTCTAACTGTGAGACTAGCTGGGGCGGCACCCGCTCGAAGGTACTCTGTCATTAACGCCCCATGTAGGGCGACCCTCATATGACGTTTTTTAGTATTACTCAATTTTTCCCACTCCTCTCTAGCTGATGTTATACTAGTCAGAGGGGAATCTGGGAACAGTGAAGGCCCAGATAATATTGAGGCAATTTGCTTATCTGAAAACGCTAGACAATTCCTGTCCATACTCTGACTATCCAGAATATTGCCAGCATATATACACAGGTATATACAAAAACAGAGTGTTTCCGTTAATTTTCTACTTGCCTTATAAAAATTATAATAAGGAGGATTCCAATCTGGTTGGTACAATTATAATCTCCACAAAAATCCTTTTTTTTAAAAAAGCTCTCACGGCTGATCCGCTGTACACAATTCAATCACAATAAGGAGCTCAAGAGGGAAAATATCAATCAGGTCGCCCTCCACTCATAAGTAACAATAAACAAAAAAGACCTGATTGAAAAGGGCAAAAACCAATTTCTTTTGTAGGACTGGAGGTGGGGGGCTACTACCTCAACCCAGCCGCTGGTTATAGACAATTCCCAGTCTTATCTAGTCCCAAATGCCCCAAAAAATGTATACTCATATACTTTTATAAAAACATACGTTTATCAGTCAACTCATATAAACATACCCCCTACTGAAAAGGTATATATAAACAAGCAAGAAAATTAGCAAAAAAATTGTGTGAAGGTGAGAAAGTGAGAAGTTGATAAAGTTCCTCACGTGCGCTTCCCCACAGGGGCTGCTGGTAGGTTCTCACCAGTGTGCCCACGTTTTCTCATCATCGGCAACTTTCTCACCAAAGAAAGAAAAAGTGTCCAGTCTAAAAAAAAGGTGCAAATAGTGATTTGTGTTATCATATATATTTATTTATATATATATATGTATATATATATATATATATATATCAAAAAATCCTTACGTCACTCGTCCATAAGGCAAAGTCGCACTCAAGATTGAGGAAACAATAAGTTTATTGACTGACGCATTTCAACCTAACGGTCTTTGTCAAAGTCACTCCGTGACCCGGAAGTGGCTGTGTTTAAATGCATTCTCAGATTCAAAATAAACATAGAAAACATACGCTAAGATTGGAGTCTCCAAACATTAGATAACAGACTCCTGTCATGTGAAAAGCATTTTAGAATTTGCTAAAGCTTAATTCATTGACTCTCATGAATCAGTATTAGACAATATTGCAAATTAAAAATCATTTGTGGGGGTATCATGAAAACAAAACATATGGTTGCCTGTCTAGCCTCACGCTGCCACCGCGAGTAAACAAGGTACAAAATAAATGAATAAAATAAGTTAAATTAAAATGCGAGTGCTATTTTCACGCTATCGGCCCAACCTCGCGCAGACACCGTGGGTGAGCAGAGTAGGATGCAAGTGCTCCTAGAATGTTATCATTGTGCTAACAGACGCCCGTTCCATTGTCATTGCAGAACCGACTAGCAGTAACTGCTATCCCTTCCGATACTAGGCAAGTGCCTAAGTATCAGGGATGCGCCTCTCACACCTAGCTAATTATGATAGCATTTATTTTGTTCTGTAGCGCGATGCTCCTACAGGCCTGTAGTGCACTCGTCTAGTGACCCCTATTGGTGTGCAAGTAAACAACCCCACAACTGCAAAAAGAGAATGCCCTTACACGAAAACCCACTGTAACGTGGACCCACCATAGGTGCTATGAAAAAAGTGAAAAAGTGAAAAGTGTGTGGACGTCAGACACTAGTAGTCAAGGCAGCCGCTTTGAGTCAGTGTGATCCATATTATGTTACAAAGGAGAGACATTCAGTTAGAAGGCAGGGACACAGCAGCAGGAAGCGGAGTAAAGATTCCAGAAAGATATATATATACAGTGTCCAGAAAACATGGTAGGGCACCAAAGGTATATGATATCTTCACTACCCTAGATGCACATGAAGGTCCTCCTCATGGTTGAGGCCTCCAGGGATCTTGCTCTGCAGGCGAATTATGTACTCGGATTCCAGGCGCCGAAGGCTGCGTTCCCGATCTCCTCCTCGAGCCGGGGTGGGGACCCTGTCAATACCAAAATAAGACATCTTAGAACAGATATCAGTGACATTCCTGTGTGCCAAATCGCAGTGTTTGGCCACTGTGTAGGTCAAGTCCCTATTCCTAATGGCACGTAGATGTTCCAAAATTCGTTTCTTAACCGGGAAAATCGTGCTACCAACATAGCGCAAGCCACACATGCAGGTCAATACATACACGGCATGATCAATGGTACAGTTAATGAAATTGCGTATTTTCTCACTTTTGCCTGTTGGGAGATTGTATTTCTTGACGTTACAACTGTTGCGACAGGCCTTGCATCGCCCACACTTATAGAAACCTGGGAGTTCCCTCAGCCATGTCCCCTGGGTTCTGCTGCCCTGTGTCAAGTGGCTATGTATAAGCATGTCCTGCAGTGAATCACATTTGCGATGTGTGATGTGTGGTTTTGGGCGGACCAGCTTGCCTATCACCCCATCATTCCTGACTAGATGCCAATGTTTTCGTACTATTCTTTGAATTGCCTGTGAGGCGATGTTAAAAGTGGTGATCAATCTCACCTCCTGCTTTGTCTTGTCCTTTGTCTTAGGGACCAGGAGACTATTCCTGTCTCTTGTGGAGGCTTTCTCTACTGCTGTTCTGATAGTTCTGCCAGTGCAGCCCCGTATCTTGAAACGACCTACCATATTCTTCTCTTCCATAGCATAGGCCTCCCTGGAACTGCAGTTTCTTTTTGCCCTGAGGAGCTCACCATAAGGGATGCTCCTCTTACACCCATCTGGGTGGTGGCTCCGGGCATGCAGTAAGCTATTCCCTGCAGTAGCCTTTCTGAACAAGCTAGTGTGTAAGACTTCATCTTTAACTTCAACCAGGACATCAAGGAACTCAATCTTGGTGGCGTGAACCTTACTTGTGAACCTGAGATTTAAAGAGTTGTCTGATAAACCTGTGATAAAACTGTGCAACAGATCCTGTGGACCATCCCAAATCAGAAAAATATCGTCAATGTAGCGGGTCCACAGGATAAGACTGTCCATGTAGGGTTCATTGTCCCAGTGCCAAAGGTGCTCCGCCTCCCACCACCCCATAAACATACAGGCGTAGCTGGGAGCGAAGCAACTTCCCATCGCAGTCCCTGTGTATTGCTTGTACCATTAGTCCTGAAAAAGGAAACAGTTGTTATGTAAACAGAATTGTAGCATGTTTAGCAAAAGCATGGTATGATCATACATAGAAAGTGGTCTGTCCCGAAAGAAATACTTGCATGCCTCTAGTCCCAAATTATGTTCAATACAAGTATACAGGGATACTACGTCCACTGTAGCAAGGATGTACGAGTCCTTCCAAGGGATTCCCTGTATTTTAGAGAGGAAATCCGTGGTGTCTCTACAAAAAGAGGGCAAGTTGATCACATATTGGCACAGGAAGTAGTCCAAGTAGATGGAGGTATTTTCTAATAGGCTCTGGTTGGCCGAAATTATGGGTCTGCCCGGCGGGTCTGTGGCATGTTTGTGCACCTTTGGGAACATATAGAACACCAGGATAACAGGTTTCTTCACCAAAAGAAAGAGAAACTCATTTTGGCTCAAAATACCCTGCCCATGCCAAGTATCCAGCAGTTTGTGATACTCCAGTATGGTCTTGTTATACTCTATTAGGCTCGACCTCAGATAGCTCCCTGAGTATTCTAGCTGACGTTTCGCCTCCATCCTGTTCTTGTTAATATCCGAAAGGACGACATTGCCCCCCTTGTCGGAGGGCTTTATGACAAAAGTGTCTGCTTTTCGGAGGGACTGTAGTCCCACCCTTTGTGCTGGTGTCAAGTTTGTGGCAAACTGACTGCTCTGCTTCTTCCACAGTTCCAAAAGATCCAGTATTACTGTTTCATGGTATGTATCAATACCATCGTGCAAGGTTACGGGATTAAACCTAGATCTGGGCTTGAAGTCATTCCTGGACCTGCGGTCTGTAACAGTATCCATACTAGCCAGTAGTCAGTAGCCAGTAGTATGGATATAACTACTGGCTAGTATGGATAAATGAACTCTGATGTAACTACGCCTTTTTTAGATTCCCTCAATGTGTCAGTGTACTGGTCGGCAGCTCAAGGGACCACCTTCAATCTGCCTGGGAACTCAGCTAGCTTGCGTGCTCTGGGGGATCTCAGTGATTGATCATAGCTGTTGGTGTTTCAAGGCATGGTTGCTCATAACTGAATGTGTCTCAGTTCACAGTCGCTCATAGCTGCAGGTACTTCATGTCATGGTTGCTGGTAGCTGCAGAACAATCAGATGGATCCTCAAAGGTCACACCTCTTGCAGGATGAAAGGGTTACTTGAGGTTAGGTCACGGGTGCATGGAGACCAACTCCATACTTGGGTCAGTACCGATCACACTTCTAATGGCTGCCTCTGATTTCTGAGGATGCCCCAACGCTCCTTGGCACAGTGGCTGGGCTTCATCTTTTTGAAATTTGTCTCCCTGCAGGTGACATGTGCTCCTTCTCCACTCTCAACAGGCCACTAGCTCTAAGGTCGCAAACAGATCAGCAACTCCTCACAGCAATCTTGCAGGCTTTAGGGGATGTCCCTTCACTTTGCGACGACAGGCTGTACAAGCCACCAACTCTGTATCTCAAGATTTCTTTAAGCACTTTGCAGTGTACCCTTCTAATCTGGACTATGAAGAAAGTGGAACCCAATTAAAATGCTTGGATCACACTTTTATAATTATTTACCAGATAGGGGATGTGAATTCCACTAGCATCACACTCTCCCTAAGCAAAGAAAGGCCTGCTTATGACTATCAATCGGAAGGCTTTTTGTACACTGCTACCGCTGCTTGATGTGTGCAAGGAAATAGGCTTTTTCCAGGTTTTTCCGCTCCCACACTTTTTGCCCCCATTTGGACTACACTGCACGTGCAATGAGGTCTGCTAAACAGACCTCAGTGCTCTTACCCATTACAAAGGTTATGCTGAATTGCCTATACCCAATTGGCAAGTACTGACTTACTTATAAGTCCCTAGTATTTGTTACCCAGGGTACCAAGAGCATGTAAGGTAGGGTGTCCACCCAGGGCTGCAGCACTGATTGTGCCACCCTGTGTGTGACAAAGTACAAAGAGGCTCCCAGCCTGCCCCTGCAGACTGGAAGGGCAGATGTCCCACTTCCAGTTCGACTTTGCCATTACCATTAATGGCAAAGCCCCTCTTTCCTTTAATAATATATGTAAGTCTTGCCTAAGGTAGACCTTAAAGCCTTAAGGCAGGGAGCTCTATATTATTAAGTGGAACATGTATGTTTATATATGTCCTTGCAGCAAAACCCCTCAAAGTATTGTTTTTACTGTGGAAAGGTTAGTAGCCCCATTGGCTAAATTTTGAATGGGTCTACCTAACTGGGTACTGCCAGGTATCAAATGAATCGTGGCATTAGACCTGACCTGATGCTCAGGTCGAATTTAATGTCATTATTAAAGTAAAGCAACTTTTAGAAAGTTACAGCTCTGTAACCGATCTGGTTCAGCAGTTTCACACAGGCACTAGCCCACAGACAGCATTCTACCCACCTGGGAAGTCATGTGAACAAATCCCAGGCTCGAAAACAATGGAAGCCCACTGCAGGAAGAGGTCACCTCCACCTTGCAGGAAGCTACTCATGCTGTTAGCCCAAAAGGCGAGCTCCAAAAGCAAAGCCGCCTTTGGTTTGCAAATGACGATAACACTCCCTAGGGGCACCCCTTTGTTCAGGTAGACAGGCTGAAGACAGGGTCAGAGAGTGAAGACCAGTGCCCAAACTGGTTTCCCCTTTGGCGTGTAACCCCCAGGTAGCCACATCTCTAGGGTGGGCTACCAAGCTCCTAACAGTCGAGGAGAGGTTCAGACATCTTGAGAGTGACCAGAATAGTGCACTCTGGGATTTCCAGATGCCACACATTGCTGGACAGTCATCCCCAGAAGGGAGGTGACTTGGGAGCCCATTGGCTAGTGACCATGTGGCCCACTTGGGCACTTTCCTGGGATAAATATGACACCCTGATCCTAGGATCATGTCGGATTGGGAACAAGGACTGAAAAAGTACTGCCCCGCTGCCCCTGCTACAAAGACACCACCATCGACGGCACCATAACCGGAGCATCCTTGAGCATCTTCCATAACATCAGAACCACTCCATTAAATTCTATGTTGGTCATGCCAGAAAGTTTGGAACTGGACTGGAAAAAGCTCTAGTGGATAGGTAACTGTCCAGATCTACTCCACTCCCAGACTTTCCTCCTGTCGGATTTGATCACCCAAGCTGAGCTGAAGTAGCCAAACTAATTTTTCCAAACTTTTTAAAAGTTTACTAACATTTTATTGACTAATGCTTGTTTGTGGTGGAATTAAAAAGTGATGAAACCCTTGAAAATATGTATCTCTAGAACCCTCCAGTGGAATTTGCTCATCAAGGAAAATATAATCTATTTTTATAAATTGGTGTTGTGTTTATTTCATATTGAGTAGGCTTTCTTATTTAATTGTGTGATACTGTTAAAGGGTTTACACTGAATTCCTTTGTTCAAGCCTTGCTGCTTGAAAGCCATAGCTACCCAGGGTTGAGCTTAAGGTTGTTCAAATAAGACTGACTGAAGCCAAGACAGCTTTTGTGAGTGTATTCCACGGTAAGGCTACAAAGCCACACCATATAATACACCCAAATCCTCACAATGTATATGTCCCAGGACACAGGCAGTAGTCTTGTGTAAGCTCAAAGTTATGGGTGGTGTGTCTTTCCAGGTAACAGGGTTGCCTAGGCCATAGTGTGCTCACCTGATTTATATGTGCTCTATTCCTAAAGGAAAATGCCAGGATACAAGATATTGTGTAGATGGATTAATCGGGGCAGGGGTGTTGGATGTCCTTTATACCGTTTAGGGGGCAAACTTATCCAATCATTATTAATTACAAAAAATAGTTAATTTTAACCTCTTATCCTACTCCCCCTTCCTTGTGAAGAAAGATGTTGGGGAGATGAGGTAGAGTTGGGAAAAGAGAACAGTTGGCAGCAGAGAAGACTTATTTGATTTAGCCAGTGAACCCTGACTCCAAATCCTTAATCTAATTACATGGTCCTCTGAAAAAAGCTAGCTAAAATGTTCTTAGATGCTGACTCTCAAGGTGTCAAAAACAAAATCAAACTAAGTTGCACATCCAAAGTTCAGCTGCTTTTTTCTTTAGAAAGTTGGAATGTCCACACAGGATGATGCCTTCAAACTCTCCAACCAAGACCCTGTTTTTGATTCTGGAATATCTCCAAAATAATGACTGACAGCAGTACTTCAAATTCAATGAAGAGGATTGAATCAAAGACATTTAGTGGTAGAGTTACAAACATTATGCACTGTGTTTGCATCATAAAAGTGACGCAAATCAGCACAAAATGTTCTTTTCGTAATTACTTTCCAGTGCAAAATGTGTTTTGCACTGGAGAGTAGTCTCAGAGTAATGCAAACCAGTGCTAAACACTGATTTTCATTACACTGCATCAAGGAGGTGTTCCATGGGTGTTCCCATGCAACCACGCATGGTTTTTGGCACAAATCCATTTCTAATATCAATAGTTGACAGGGTTTTGCACCATATATTAACATCACTTGAAACAATTTCCAGTTGAAGGGTGGTTTATTGACAGGGTAGTGGCGCTCCTAGGAGAAATACACCCTATCCTATTGCTGCATATCTATGGTGCGGTGCTTGTAAGGTAGAGAATACCACCCCTCTCCCTGTAATGTGGCCTAAGCCACTCAATAAGACAAAATAATCCCCAGCACACGCTAAAAAATATAACATAAATTATGTCCACAGTCGTATCCGTTTCTGTCTTATTCTTTTCATTGCAGATCCATCAATCTCAGCCGCCAACACGTGTTTGGTCGCTTGTCGGTTATCAGATCCCGCGACTTCTTCAGGGCTAAAAGATTATATATAATAAAAAATCTTTGCTATAATACTGTTACTTGTCCAGTCTCCATTTATGTCACCCTCGTGACTTTAGTGCAATGGTCAAATCGTTTCCCATATTCAAAACCATAATGTGACATCGGTCGTGGAAACCCATGCATAATAATAGCAACTCTTCATGCTTAATCATCTCAGAAATTCTAAATCTTTCCAAATGAAAATATCATAATATACATAGTGCTTTTACATTGTCAATCATTTGTGATTAACCTCATTGAGACTTTCCCATTATCTCAGGCATCAATCCTCTCGGTGCTCCCTGCCACTCAAACCTATATCTCCCTAAAGTGTGCCACCTACACCATGCAGATTTAGTTAGTAACATTCTTTCTATAAAAGAACAAATAAAAGAAATACCTTAATGCACACTAAGGGGCTGATTACGATGCGGTTTGGAAGGCCTCCTAACGGCATTTGCTCCGTCCGAATCAGACGGGAACGTGTCTTTTTGACCAAATCGGAAAGGATTCTGACTGACCAATTACGATATGGGTTAGGCGCTAGGAAACTCCTAATTCGAACCCGACATCATTCGGAATGTCCGAGCCTTACGGAGTAGACTGGTACGTCTCTACGGGCTGCGTTTCTGAAAGACCGATTACGTTGCTGGATTCGAACAGCATTTCTGAATCGTGCCTGTCCAACTCTAATCGGCAGTCGGACTCAGACTTTGGGGGTCTGTAGCGGGCTCCCCTGCACCCGGAGCATTCCCAATCGGGCCCTCGGGGGTACCAATGGGTCCCCCCTTACCAACCATGCACAGTGTGGCAGGCACCATGGGGTGCCTGCCACAGGGTCCCCGATTTTCCCCAGCCATCCCTTTCTTCAATGGGAGCCTATGCATTCGGTCAGAACATAGGCTCCCATTGAAGTCAATGGGAGTCCGACCGAATCATATCTGGAAGCATCCGGATGCATCATAATCCGTCGGTCAGACTCTTCCGATCCGAGTCTGTCAGAAACCATTCCCAAACCGATTCGGTTGGAATGATTTCTGAACCGTATCGTAATCGGGCCCTAAGTCGTGCCTAGATCAAAATTTCAAAAAAGAAAAAGTCATGTAAGGGACATTTATCCATTATCTCATCTTTCATGGCTATTTACACAATAAGGAGCCCATATGAAAATCGGTGAAATATCTGCTATACTTCCAGTGTTTAGTCCATCCCAAAGGCTAGCAAATCTGTTGCTTCTCTGTTGTATTACCTCCAGTTACGTCAGTATTCCTACAAAAAGCAGAAGGCCCTCTGCTGTAAAATAAACTTAATTGCGTCTCTCACTGTACAACTACAACCCGTCACTGCAGTACAACTGTGACAGTCACAGCAAAATTATTAACAATGTATAAAACCTTACCCCAATATCTAACAAGCATGTCCGCCAAGGTTCCCTATGATCACAAACATCCAAAGTGTAATCAGCCAGTGCCCATACTTCAAACTTTATCTATCCAACATCTCAAAATGGCGATCACCATGCCCGGAGGGGGGAAAATCCGCTGCTGAGCCCCCGCGGTGCGATCTAAACAGCTGAGAGGCGCTACCACCCCTGCAAAAAACCAGTGGGAGCAGTACTTACATCGCGGTGAGCTGAGACCAGCTGAGCGGCATATCTGAAGAACAAGGCGGGAAGCGCCCCTGATGACCCCGGAGCCGCATATGGAGGTTCCCTTGCAACAGGTGAGATAGAGCAGCGCTGCGGCGGCCTGGCGGGACCTCAGGGCGGCGGATGTAATAGGGGCCCGACCAGAAAAGCCACATTATGAAAATACTAGCACCGTTGCGAACCCAAGCCTGACTGTGCCTGACTTAAAAATGGTGGCCGGCACTCCACTGAAAACGACGAGAATCATGGCAGTGCAGGCCTCCCGGTGAAATTAGCATCTCGGAATAGCAGGAGAGGTGCTTGGAAAGAGGGACTCTGCTCTCTCCCTTTGAGTTGAAGAGCACTATTAAAACACCACAGTGGATTCCTTGGTTTAGGTGCTCGGCCTCTGGGGTCTAATACCACCAAGAGCATACATGCTATACTCAGCTTAGTTTCTCTATTCCTGGCAAAGGACTACTTGGGGAGTCGTTGTTCATCCTCCTGCAGTCCCTCTGTAATTTGACCTCGTCTTCCAGAAAAAGAGGAAGTACCGCCGCTTTTACCTATCATGTCTCGGGGGGTCTGAGCTGTCTGCTGCCTCCCACGGGCAGGGCGTCAGCATGGCCGAGACCAACTACCGCATCAACGCCTACACAGGGACCTACAGAGGCCTGGACTTGACGTGCCTGACTTAAAATGGTGTCTGCCTCTGCCTTCATTTCCTCAGCAGCCTAAATGGCAGCCCCAGCTCCTTCTCTGGTTTGTTTTATACCCCCCTCCTTCTTTTACCTCTATCCTCTAGTGGGGACATGCTCTTCCACTACTTGACTATGTTACTGTAGCCTATGTATCTATTCAAAACTGTTTTTCCTGAACGCTGAGACCTGAGCAACATGACTGATGCCCGGTGGAGCTGCTAGACAGCTATTGAGTAGATTGGCCCTGGTTTCCCCCTCGGCCGTCACCTACCCAGCTGGACATTGGGCACAGTTCTTCCTCGTCTCCCTACTATGGCTCCTTCCTCCCCTCCTTTCCTACGAATTCTCTCAACTTTGTTTTTGTTTACTGTATTTTACTACGCTATTGTAACTGATGTAACTTGTAACGCAATGATCCTCTGGTAAAGCGCTCTGATACCTCCGGGTCTAGCCAGCGCTATATAAAACTTTTAAAATCAAATCAACTCAAAACTGGTTTTCCTGAACGCTGAGACCTGAGCAACATGGCTGATGCCCGGTGGAGCTGCTAGACAGCTATTGAGGAGATTGGCCCTGGTTTCCCCCTTGACCGTCACCTACCCAGCCGGACATTGGGCACAGTTCTTCCTCGTCTCCCTGCTATGACTCTTGCCTCCCCTCCCTCCTACGAATTCTCACAACATTGTTTTTGTGTACTGTACCTTACTATGCTCTTGAAACTGATGTAACTTTTAACGCAACGATCCTAAATGTAAAGCGCTCTGATACCCTCTAGGGTCAAGTTCGCGCTATATAAAACTTTATAAATAAATAAATAAAACAATAAATAAAATAAATATCCATTGGGTAATCCTCATCTGCTAACGTAAGAAAATAAAGTACTGTATGAGCCTATATTACAAGGAAAGAAACAACCAACCAAATCACTGTGTTCGGACCCCCCGCCCGTCAACGTGATACGTTACTCACCGCAGTTGAGTCTAAACTGCTCATGGAAGCGAGTGTGTGCCGTGACCTCGTTCGGGTGTGCTACGAACGTAATTCAAATAGATCTAAATGCAGTGTTGCCCGGAAATAGAAAGAGTAGAAAGACACACAATTACCGGGTCTACGTTAGGCTCCATCTTGTAGTGTGGAAAATAGACTGTTTGAGAATAATTCAAGAGTCCAAATATCACCTGCACGCATATTGTGCAGTCGTTTAAAAAAAATTGACAGTTAAATAGATGTTTGGCACGTTGCCCGGGTCCATAATTAGTACATGGCAGGTTCCCGCAGATTACCTGTCAGTATACTATATAACACAACATGGTTCAAGTTGAACCCTAGTGTGAACAACAAAAAATTATATCTAATAAATATAACTAGTGAGGATTTAAATATACGAAAATATCATCAAATATAAAAAAGATTTATATATAAGAAATATCCAAATTTACCTAAATCAAGGCCGGGTCATATATATAGAGTCCGAATGGTGTATTTTCTGCACACACAAGCAAAAATGCCATCTATCGGACAGTAAGTACAAATCATAACTTTCATAAATAGTACAGATCCAAATAATGGGAGACCATCTTGTATGTACATCAACATAAATTAAGTTCAAGAGCACACAATAGGTCGATACGGTTAGGTGCTATACAAATCTAATTTATACAGTAGCTCCATATTTAGACAATTATTACCACTATTGCCCTTATTCCATCTCTTCACCAAAATTACTTACATTATATATTATTGCATGATGTTTTATGCCAATTGCAATTAACATAATATAAATGTTACATTTATTATACATGAATTACAATATAAGGTGAGGAAGGATAATGTCATCCTTTGAATATTCTACTTGGCTCACTTTCAACAAATCATCTTCCCAAAAAATAATGTGATTCATGATCCACATTTAACCCAATTTCCACACTACGCAGTCTCATGATCCAAATGGCTTCCCTTCTACGTAGGGCCACTTCTCTGTCACCCCCTCTCGGATGCCTCTATACATGCTCAATGCCATAAAAAGAAAATTTCTTATGTATGTCCTGTGAAGGACAGTCCATTATGTGAGCAGCAATCGGATACCTTATATTGCCCTGTTTAACCGCTCTCATATGCTCACCTATTCTCTCTTTCAGGGCTCTAATAGTGCTGCCCACATACTTTCTTCCGCATTTACATTCTAATATATAGACCACAAATTTAGTATTACAGTTGATGTTAGAGATAATCATATAGCTTTTCAATTTTGGTCCCTCAAACAGTTTAGTCTTATCAATTGCCCATTTGCAAGCTAAACAGTGGCCACATTTGTAAAATCCATGTGTAAGGAAACAAACCAATTAGTCACTGGTCTGACTATGCAATAACTAGTACTGAGTAAGTCTCTGAGACATGTCCCCTTACGTTAGGTGATGTCTGGTCTATTAGTAATGCATCCTTCAAGGGATTTATCTGATTGTAATATATGCCAATGTCTCTTATCTTGTGTGCATTCAACAAATTCCGCATCAAAACTGTAATTCTGCCTGGCACGTATAAGTTCCCCAAAAAGGATAGCCGTGATCTGGTGCCTAGGATGAGCACTTTTGACATGTAATATTGCATTGCAAGCAGTCGGTTTACGATGTAGTCTACTATGTATTCTTCCATCCCTTATATATAGTTCTACATCAAGAAAAGTTACTTTATAAGTGCTCTTTTCTGAAGTAAATTTAATATTGGAAGGGTTATTGTTCAGATGTTCAATGAACTCATCAAGTTCTCAACTGTGCCAGTCCTCATCAATAGGCAATCATCAATGAAGTGCCCCCAGTATCAGATCGAGTGATTCCACCTGGAGCTCATGTGGCCCCAGATCCAACTCTCCTCCAGCCAGTCCATGAAAATGTTGGCATATGAGGGAGAGAATCTGGAGCCCGTGGCAACTCCCTGTGTTTGTCGGTACCATTTTTCCTTAAATAGGAATACATTGTTGTCCAAAATTAGTTCAATCATCATATCATAATCATCTTTATTCGATTCAAGATAATGAATCATAAAAGTATGCATAGCAATACATTTAAAAGACATAACAATTGTAAAATAAGAGTACAGATAAAAAGCATGTGCAATTTAGCATACAGTAGTTAGTGACTTCCTTCTGAAAATAGCAGCCCTCAAAAATCTAGCCAATGACACACATGAATACAAATTTGGGAGTGATTGTAAATATAAATACGCCGGCCTACATTTTCTAAAATGTAGTGATTTCAATAGAGGCTTGATAAAAGAAATCCTCAAATCCTTGTTAAATTTACAAAAAAACAGTACATGTATGGTCGATTGTTCAGACATCTTGTCACAAGGGCAGTGCATTATTAGTCATGACCAGTTGTTGGTAGTTGGGAAGCTTGTCAAACGGTGAAAAATATCAAGCCTAAAACGCGTCAAAACAAACCTATGTTGGGGGTTAAGAACACAAATTAAATATGCTTGAATCGAGAAACTGGTCAAAATCATTTGGTTGTGCTGTACAGTAGGTTTGACCAGTTCCACTGATAATCTCATATCTTCCAGTAGATTTAGACATTCTGTTTTTAGTGATTTCCTTGTAATATGTTTCAGGGTTATCAAACTATTCAGGATGATTAATGTCAATCATAAACCTTTTGATATAGTTTAACCATGGAATTTGCAGAGCAAGCTCCGAATCACAACAGTCCTGTACAATAGAACGATTAAAATCCATATAATCAGAAGTCCATATCTTGTGCCAAACGAGCACTGGCTGCACTTTTATCGGATCAGCTAAGTAAATTGCTCCCAGTTCTGAGTGGCATACAAAGTTCGAGCAGCTGGTTGGAAGCCCAAGAAGATTTTTGAAAAAAAAATTTTCTAGCAGCTGTAAGAAGTCCACATTTACATAACCCCATAGCTCGGAGCCATACATTGCAATTGATCGACATTTGGCATTGTATATGGTTAACATTTCTTTTGGCGGTTTGTATCCCAATTTCCTTGAAAAAATGCACAGGCCCGTAATTGATTTGCGAAATTGCATCCTTTTCAAGCTTACTGCACTTCTCCAATTCCATGCATCGTCAAATAAAATCCCCAAGTATGAAAAAAAGGGAGTTTGTGGTAAAATCGCTTTTCCTATTAAAATGTTGCGCCCCTTGGATAGTCTTCGTCCTGCTTTCATGACAAAGGTTTTACTAATGTTAATTAATAACCCCAAATTCTCCATAAAAAGTACAAATTCATCTAAAAGACGCTGTAAAGCCAGTGGAGTGCGGGCCATAAGCACCGCATCATCTGCGTAGAGTAGAACCGGTATAGGCCGATGTCCAACTTGGGGCAGGTCGATGCATGCATTCGCCAGGGTGTCACCCAAGCTGTTAATATATAGATTGAATAAAAAAGGAGCGAGTACGCAACCCTGACGAACCCCTTTTCTGATGTCAAAAGATCGTGTGCATTCACCACTTGCCCCAAAGCGGACCCTAGCTGAACCGGTTGAGTATAGGTATCTGAGATAGTTAATGATAGCGATATCTATACCCATTGAGGTCATGACAGACCACAGTTTGTCATGAACTACACAGTCGAATGCGGATGACAAATCCACAAAAACCAAAAACAAGTTACCGCGCTTAATATGTGTATATTTGCCCACCAATAAATTCAGATTGATAGCTTGTTCCGTGGTCCCAATTCCCTGGCGAAACCCGTATTGAAAATCAGAGATGATGTTGTTGGCAACCGCCCACTCCTGCAATCTGTATAAAAGTATGCGGCCCACCACTTTAACTGAAGAATCTAGCAAAGAGATAGGTCTGTAGTGCGCGGGACAGTTACGGTCTCCCTTTTTTTAAATATTGGCACAATGTGTGATTCAGACCATGAACTCGGGAATCCGACACTCAGGCAGGATGTAAAAACCACGGTCAGGAGAGGGTCCCAGAGTTCAATATTTGTTTTAAAAAGGTCGATTGGGATGCCGTCGGGCCCCGGTGCTTTGCCTCCCTTACTTGATCCCAGAGCCTGAATCACTTCATCCAGTGTGAAGTTAAAATCAAAATTTATAGGCAAAAATGTAGGCCTGATAGAATCTACAACCGACTCGGACAAAGAGCTGTTACGACTGCTGTCAATCATGCCAGAATATAGGTTAGAAAAATTGGCTACCCATTCTTCTTCAGTTATTGCAACCTCAATTCTAGGCTTGTCGGCATCACTAAAAAAGGGGGAGTTTATGACCCGCCAAAATGCCGTGGAATCATTTATTTGGCTCGCCGTGTAGAGTTGTTCCCATGCCTCCTCTTTGAGTGCTTTCTTACGATTTTTTAAAGCTAGCCGATAGACCCGCCTACAGTTCTGTACTTCAATGGCATTTCTAGGTGTCTCTTTTAGGGCTCCTATCAACTTTTTGTGGGCCTGGGAGCAAGCGTGATCAAACCAACTTTGGATTTTTCCAGCCCCGCTCTTTTTATTGGCAATTAGCCCTGCCTTGACTTCCTTGGTGATTTGGTTAAACGCACTAATAACCATACTTGCTTCAGCTGACTCATCCAGGCACACATCAAAAGCCCTTCTCTTCTGGTGGATTAATTGTTCTAGAAATCTGGACGGGTCAACCATAGACCAACGCAGGGTAAAACCATTCATACGGCAGAGCTCAATATTTCCTACAGCTAAGGTACGGTGACAGACCCCCTTCTTAGTTACAGAGTCAGTGTCCAACGTTAAACTCTGTGGAAAGTGGTCACTCATTGCAATGTAACTTGATACATTTTTTTTAACGAGGGCAGAATAATGCTTAGGGAAGAGCAAAAAATCGATAACGCTTTTTCCCATATTGCCGTCGAATGCACATAATACTTCAACTGGCATGTCTCCAAACCCGTTGCTAAAACCCAAATCATATTTCAAAAGTAACTCATTAAGTTTCTCTCCGTACTCTGTGTGAGAAAATGCGTAACGTCGTCCCCTGTAGGGGACGCCATGCCGCAAATTTTATTAGCTAACAATTGGCAGGGTTCGATGTTAAAATCTCCCCCATATGTCATGATTTTTTCTCTAGTTCCCTTGTCAATTAGTAATTCAAGATCAGAGTCTAATTGACACAAGCTATCCAATATGTCTAATTCGGATGCGTTATTATATAAATTGTCTAATATCAATGAAAAGGATTCTGACAGGTTGACCTGGACAATTTGATAAAACATTTTGGAAGACCTTAGAATTACATCTATAAAAGTAAGTTTATTCGAAATATATTTACAGAGTACACCTTTGGGCCTACCATGCCTTGATGGGATAGCTGGAGAATGGAATGTCTTGAATCCATTGAGATGGATAGGTTCAATAGCCCGAGTTTCTTGAAGAAACATAATATTAAAGCCTTCCGTAAAATCTACCCATTCTGGTGTACTAAACTTCTTGTTAGTTCAATCATATTAATCAGCATATTAGTGTGATCCCACATGCTAGCTGATCTCGTATTCAAATTACGTCTGACAGCTCGCAGTCCCACTTCCCTTTCAATACTAGTATATAGTGACCTGACATCCAGACTCACCAACCACATATTATCTTCCCAATTCACATCAGCCATACTGCCCAAAAGGTGTTTAGTATCCATTATATAAGATGGTAAATTACTAACTAAAGGTTTTTTAAAAAATCGACATATTCTGAAAGTCTCCCTGTTGGTCCTCCATTACCAGATATTATCAGTCTGCCTGGAGGGAAGGGAAGGTCTTTGTGTATTTTAGGTAGCGTATAGATGCA
Organism: Calotriton arnoldi; assembly: GCA_963921515.1. NCBI lineage: Eukaryota > Metazoa > Chordata > Amphibia > Caudata > Salamandridae > Calotriton > Calotriton arnoldi. Next base: position 64,919 of record CAWUFW010014789.1, read on the forward strand.
TTGAAACCTAGGACGATTTATCTGGAGATATAAGAATTCATCGTCATCCAATAAACCTTCCCCATGCCATTGCTTTAAGTGTGTATTAATGGTCTCACTTAGTGTCCCTATCGGATTAAAGGTGAGTGCTTTTCTTTTTTGAAATTTTGATCGAGGCACAACTTAGTGTACATTAAGGTATTTCTTTTATTTGTGCTTTTATAGAAAGAATGTTACTTACTAAATCTGCATGGTGTAGGTGGCACACTTTAGGGAGATGCAGGTTTGTGTGGCAGGGAGCACCGAGAGGATTGATGCATGAGATAATGGGAAAGTCTCAATGAGGTTAATCACAAATGATTGACAATGTAAAAGAACTGTGTATATTATGATATTGTCATTTGGAAAGATTTAGAATTTCTGAGATGATTAAGCATGAAGAGTTGCTATTATTATGCACGGGTTTCCACGACCGATGTCACATTATGATTTTGAACAATGGGAAACAATTTGAGCAGTGCACTAAAGTCACGAGGGTGACATAAATGGAGACTGGACAAGTAACAGTGTTATAGCAAAGAACTTTTATTATCTATAGTCTCTTAGCCCTAAAGAAGTCGCGGGATTTGATACCCGACAAGCAACGAAACACGTGTTGGCGGCTGAAATTGATGGATCTGCAATAAAAAGAATAAGACGGATACGACTGTGGACATAATTTATGTTATATTTTTTAGCCTGTGCTGGGGATTGTTTTGTCGAACATCACTTGAAATCATATGTTAAAAGGAGAAATGTTTTCGTGTCTCCTTTCTTTTCGTGCTTCACATGTCTGCTGCACTGCACAGCACACATACATTACATTTAAAAGTTGTCTAGGCATAGTATTTTGTACTGGAAGGGAACCCTTCCAGTACAAAACCTATGCTAGACTCATGCACACACCCTTGAACTATGGCGCGAAAGTATGTGCATGGCGCTCGGTAAAAAAATTCTGAGAGGAGGAGAGAGCCAGATCTCTGTAGATATGGCACTCTCCTGCTCTCTCCCTGTCATGCAGCAAAGCATTTTTGGCTGCTGTGCTGCGTTGTGTGACACTTTTCCAAATCCGGGTCTTAGCATCACAAAACTCCAAGGAGGATAGAAATGTTTTTTAAATGTCACAGGAGTCAAAGTTCATTTCATGCTAATTCTAGAAAGGAAAAGCAAATAATTTAGGCTTTTCTGATGTTGGATTGGTAGAGGAGAGCAACTATGAAATGCGGGCAAAATACCATTACTGAAAAATATGGGTTCTTAGGGGGAAAGAAATAGGGAGAACGATAATATAAGTAAGGTTAACCATAAAGCAGGATATTCCTACCTACATTTTTTTGGGGGTTTAATTTTTATTGCCATATTAGTATACATTACAGATTAGAACAAGCAAACAGTTACATATCCATAATACCCAAGATCCCACCACCTCCCTCCCCCCATCCATACCCAAGTTATACAGTATGCGGAATCCATTCCTAAGCCCAGTAATGGTAGCTGATTGCCTCTCATCCATGTCTGTATGAAGAGCATGATATAGAGGAAACTGTAGTCTCAGTGAATCTGCAAGCCCATCTAGGCCTCTAGCTCTTCCTCCAACGAGAAGAGCAATATTACACACTATTCGAAATGCTGGTTAGGAACAATCTAAATCCTTTTTAGTGGTTCAAAAAGAAGAGTTTGAGATGCTTTAAACGGAAAATTCCAAAAGAAGCATAGGTTAGGGCGTCAGCCATCCAAAGAAAGGTTGCAATGAGTCATGTGATTTAGACTATCGTTCTCCACTCCGCCCTTGTCTCCAAAAAAGTCAAAAACAACAGATACCATCACTTGCACCCTGGTACCAAACGAGGCGGTCAATTTAAGGCTCAGACACTTCTGTAGACCCATTCTTGAAGTGCACACATTTTACTAAGCCAAGTGGACCAGGCAACTTTGATAGATGGTACACAGAATGCATATGGTCCTGTTTCGTCTGAGAACAATGATTCAGTTCCTTGTTCTGCTTCCACTCGCATCTTCTCATTTTTTGAATATTTAAAAAAGTGTTTTAATATGCGTTACTACTCCTGTCATTCACAACTAATTACGTACTATCTTTTCCTTGGCCTGCATTCTAGGTCATTAGAGTGCAACTGATTCCTGCACTTCCTTCCTGGAAATATATTTTGTACTATTTTTCAAAACTTTACACTATACACAAATACTTAGGAATCGATTTTCTTTCTATATGTGACTTAGTTTTCTCGATTCCTCTTCATTATTGCATTTCCATTGGTAACATTAGTCACTAATTCATTAGAGTATATATTGATTTTTCCGGTCAATGCATTTCAGAGCCTTCATGTTCCTTCCTCTGGGCAACATTCCTCTTCTCTAAGATATCAACAACGTGTGACAACCTATTCAAACACAGTCAATGATTATTTCTTACTGACTACAATTTATTTTTCAATGCAAAATTTTACTGGTCACTAATTATCAGGAACACAAATATTAATACACCTCAATAGCTACTCAGTTCATGTCATTCATTATTGCGTAAAATATGATTCATCTGTAAAATAATGAAACTCACTGTCACATTTTAACTATGAGGGTAAATCAAGTGATCATAGTCCTTGAACACATCCTGCTTACCACACACCATTTCTTTCTTTCCAAATACAAACTTCTATTACTTTTATAATTTCTTCAGCACGGGGAAGATAACATTAACATCATCTCTTCCTCTAATTACATTGTAGTTTTCACCCTAAGCCCTTGCATGTTGTCGTCACCATCTTGCAAGACTAAGGGCCTGATTACAACTTTGGCAGTCTGGAAGCGGGCCATCAAGCCAGCACCCCGCTCTAAGGCCGGCAAAGTCAACCGCCGCCCGCCTGCTAGATTACGAGTTTCCTCATTGTCTGGCAGGCGGCGCAGCGGTCCCATTGCGGTGCCTATTAAAAAGGCACTACAATGGGAGCGGCTAAGGCTGTTCCTGCACGACATGGACTGTGCAGTCCATGCCGTGCAGGAAAGGGGGTGCATGCAGAGAGGCAGGCACAACATGTGCCCCCCCTGCATGCATCCCCGTGCACAGGGGCAACCCTTTGTTTTCCCAGTGCCAGCCTTTTCATGTCGGGCTCAGCGCCATGAAAAGGCTGGGGAAACTCGTAATATTCTTGGTGGTGCCGCAGTGGCACCGCCAAGCATATTGTTTCCCCAGACCGCTGCAAGACCACCAGGGATCATGGGTCCCTGGCAGTTGCAGTGGTCCCCTTGAGGTCCAACCGACGTACTCGTACTATGGTGGTTTGGCCACTGGTGCGGCGGTCCCCAACTGCCGTCGCACCTCCACCGCATTTTTGGCGGTCTTTTGGACCGCGAAACTCGTATTAGGCCGTAACTCTCTTCACTATTATAATTATTGCAATGCACTTTACTTGGGTCTTCCAGATTATCTTCTCCATAGACTTCAAGCGGTGCAGAATGCTGCAGCTCGAGTTCTTCTCAACCTTTCTCCATGAACTGATATGACCTTCCATTTGAAAGCGCTTCACTGGCTTCCGATTAAAAAGAGGATTCTTTTTAAAACCCTGGTCCTGGTTCATAAAGCCTCACATGACAAAGGTGCAGTGTACTTGAAGAGGAGGATTTTTGCTCATGCCCCATCCCACAGAGAATTTAAGGTCAGCCTACGGTTATCTGGCCAGAATTCCAAACATCTGCCAGGCTTGGACTGGAGGCAGATCCTTTTCTACCATGGGCCTGTGGCCTGGAATATGCTTCCCCTGGAACTTTGTAGCACATCAGAAATGGCCATCTTCAAGAAGAAATTAAAAACATGGCTCTTCCAACAAGCATGATTTGACAATCAGCATTGCCGTAAGCAGTCTTACAATTATTGCGGGGACACTCCTTGGAGTAAGCGTGCGCTTTATCCCAATCATCATCATCATCATCATCATCCTTATGGGAGTTTCACACTACTCCATGAATTTTGGTGCCGCCATCTTGCAATACCTCCATTCCATTTTTTAAACAATTGTCTCTTGGCCTTTACTCCACATTCTAGGATATTTTAACCCACGGGACTTTTCAAACAAAGTACATTACATTTTCATACTAATTAAGCGCCTTTGATAGCAATGTATCCACTAAATTAATCCAAAATGTCATATGCTGTAATAATGTGTTTTCTGTACTCCCTCATTGTGACTATTGTCATACATCTAATATTTGTAATTTAATTTTCCTTGCTTCTGAGTCACAGATCAGTTTAAGGGACATCCAATTAACTGCAAAATCGGATGTGCTGAATGGATCGTCCTAGAGTTCCTTTGAGTATTGTTCATCCTGCCATGACTTAAATAGCCAACTTGGTTGTAGATTTACAAAAGGCTGCATGGACACTTGCATGGCACAACAACATTTTGCCCTAAGCCCACATGCTTTTATAATGGTAAATAAATCAGCACAATGAAGGTGGAGGGATCACAGTGCAGCTCATTAACTTATTAATTCGGTAACTTATGGAAACACCGGTGCACCATCCTTTCTTTTGCAATGGAGTCCAACTGGCCAATATATGTCTACATTTTCCACTTGTCCAGTGGCAAGCTGTTCCAAACCCAGTTTTCTAATGCAGTGGAATGGAATGGAGGAAATTCAGCAAGAAATATTTAATGCTATTTCAGTAAGCAACAACGGGCATTAAACTCCACTGTATGTATCCTTACATTCAAGCTTGGCCCCAAGGGCGTAGCTTCAGGGGGGTGGGGGGGGGGTGTTTGGGGTGTTAGACGACCCCCCCAATAAATGTATTTCCCGAAAAATTGTTGGGCACAGGTGCTTTCAGTCGGTTATAGTGAGGTGTCTGTCGGATTTCACCAGGAATTGTTACATACACAGAGACACAAACACATACACACTCTCTCCCTCTCTGTTTTGAAAGTTCTCAAAAATATTGGTTATTTTACAAAATATTGTGTTGTCTCTCTTAGTACTCCTACCAATTCGCCTTCCTCTTCCTTTCCACTGCCGCTTAGGCCCCTCTTACGCACTCTGCTTGTCACATAATGTATTTAAACATTATATTCCAGCCTGACAGTCGGAAAATTTGAAGCTCACACCACCTCAGTCTTATGACCAAGCTGCACCCCTGCTTAGACCCGAAGATCTAGAACGTGAACGCAAGAAGTACAAGTGCAGTCTTAATTCACATTCTTGCAGGCACGGCTCCTGGAGGGAGCGCTGCGGGGTGGTGGGGCGGGGCGGGGAGGGGCAGGGTGGGGTTAGTAAACTCCGTCATAAGGCCGAACGGAGGTAAGTACATAAATAAATAAATAAAACGAATTACATTGCGCGCGCTGCAACGCCAAATGGCGATGCGGCGCGCGCAATGTAATTCTTTTTTTTTTTTCTGTACTTACCTCCGTTCGGCCTTATGCCGGAGTTTACTACCCCCCACCCTGCCCCACCGCCCCGCAGCACTCCCTCCAGGAGCCACAACTGCATTCTTGTATGTACTGTCACTCTCATCGGCATCTTGTAGGCTCTCTCAAGCTAGATCGCAGACTGTCTGTTAAGGCATATTCGTACAGTTATTAGGCTCCATACAGGGAAGCCACTTCTAATGCAATATGAGGAGCAGATGGTTATTCAGGAGCAAATTGAATATAGCAGACATAGATAGATGGTCCTTACAGCTACCAAAAAATATAGATATTATGTATGTGCCACCATTTGTGGTATTGAAAAGGTAGTTACCCTTATGCACGTTGAAATATGTAAAATTGGTCTGCAGATACGGAGAAGTCTCTTTCGAGATGTGTACCATGTACCCTTATTCATATATGCATTTTAAAAAGGTTTTCCTATATTATTTTAAGTTACTGTTGAGTCCTGTAGTTGCTCAAAGTTAGGCATTCTAAACGTAGTTGCACAAAGTTATGCATTCTAAATTGTACTGAAGACACAGGCGGAATAAAAGTTTCGTTATTCGAAAAATTGGCACGTGAGTGAAAAGCAATGCACGAGAGACATGACAGGAAATTAGCCTGCTGCTAAAAACTTAAAACAACAAAAGAACTCCCTGTATTGGTGAAAAGCGGATGACCTGGCCTCTCAAACTGAAGAACCACATATAATTCATGCAAACATAACCACAGAAAATGTTCGCTAAAACGAAATATCATCTTGCTGTACTTTATATTTGGCAGGCAGCAAATTACTTCAGTGTTTATCTTTGAACTGGTAGACGCATTTCTACTCTAGTTTAATGTAAACATTTTGAACGGCGTCCACATAGCAAATATTAGCTTTGTGCCCTGTGTGTAAAGTGCACTCCCATTTTTCGGCATTTCAAAAGCACCATTGTAATTTATCAATGTTTCTCTTTAAAGTTGAGCTGTGTTTCTGAAAGGATCTTGAGAGGTCAGATATATTAAGGGCATCTTCCCAAAAAGAGACTAGTGCAAGTACAGGCACTGGACACACTTCTGTACATCACGATAATGTTGTATGCCTAGCTTATTGTATATGTGTCCAGTAGCTGTGGACATGTGGTTACAGGCAATCTGGAAAACATACAGTTGGGGTGATTTCAGTTTATTTCAGATGGCATACTTACTCCAATGTGCTTAGCGTGATTCAGATATGCAGGTGTAGTTCCCTCTCCACTGTGACCAAAACTTAGATAGCATCTCCTACCATACAGTGGTCCAGCATCCCATCACGGTACAAGAAATCCTCCACACACTTCCCAGTATGTGTTTAGTTTCCACCATCTTACCTGTGATAAGTTCTACCTTTTGAAATTAGACTCTGCACAGTATATCCTCTTATATCTGCAGCATACCCTGCCATGACACAGGTATTCCAAAATGCAGATACTGTTTGTAAGACATGAGGAAGTATGATTTCATCCACATACCTGTTAGATGTAGCAGCTAGAGGCGCACAGTTGGTGTGTGCTACATAAGTAGTATAAATGCTATGTAGACAGATTGCTCCTGCATATGCACACGTTGAGAATACTCTTTACATAATCATATGCAGTGTTTTGTGTGACTGTCGACCACACGATGAAGGATATGAATGGAGACCTGAAAAGATCCTCAATGTACAATAAATCATGAAAATGCCCTGAAGAGCAAGCCGGATGCCAATAGTTATGACTCAAATGTCTTTGATTACAAATGTTGTTCTTCAAAAAACTGAGTACCTATAATGTCGATAGGGTGAGGAGCTGTTCTGTCGGTCTGGATCATTTTTTTTATTGCAAGGTATCCAAAAGCAAATTCCACGAAATTAACTACTATCTATTACAGAAGAAAAAAGGCATACGAATTTGGAACTGACAGGTTCGAGCAGTTCGTATGGTTCTCCCTAACGAAACCTGGTCTGGTGAGACCATATATTGGATTACAGGCAGGTGGAATAGTTCTCTCTGCGCCTCACAATTCAGCCCACTCATCAGATTGGCCGTATAAGCAAATTTGAGCATTTCTTGTAGCCCAAAATGTGTGGATTACAACTTTTTCATGTTTATCAAAATTAATTCATCCTCCTTTGTCCTCTGTGTATTGCACATAGCGCTTACGCATGTGTACCTCAGATAAGCACCTGAAACATGAAGTGGATGTATGTAATATGAGCCTTCCTTAAGCATATGATTACCATTCCAGCAGGAATTATCACAAGAAACAAATTGTATGACTTTCTATTCATTTACCCCTAAAAAGCAACATTTTGTCCGGCTTTTAATTCATCAGGTAGTTCTATCATAGGTTAGCATCCAACAAAATAGTATAGCATTAAGACTGGAAATCCCCCCCCCCATGCCCCCCCACACACACACAAGCTGGGAACTCATACAATCCCGCATTTAACAAGAATTGAGTAAACGTACAGTTTATTACATTAAAAGGAGGTGAGATAAAGGTGGAAGGATTTGGAAGAGGAAGTGTCAGCTGTCATTTATAAGGTCTATGGATAGTGGGAATACAAAACCATTTGTTTATGTAATATGTTTAGTGGGAAAAGTAACAGCGTATTTAAGACCTTTAATACAGCAATATATGGAGAAACCGTACTTTCATTCTTTAAAAATTAAAAAAAAAATTGACTGTTGTCCCAATTGTAAATCACATTTATGTTCATCAAGATGTATCGTCCCATAAGCAATATCATCTCTCAATCCCTACAATTGTTACCAACAAAATATTTTTTATATTTTCATTAGCGGTCTCAATATTTTGCATGTCAAAATTGTCTATATTTTATATAAAATGTCCATAAAAACTGTTTATGTGCCCACATTATTTCATTTCCCTTAGATTCACAATTCAAAATTGTTTGACCCTAAATATTCTTTTGTTATTTTGATTCAGTATAAACCTAAATGACACAATACTTTTGAAAAACAAAGGCACCGATCAAACGGATAGTTTATTGCTATGTGTTTTATTGTCTTACATTTTACCCACCAAAAAATATTAGCAAATGGACCCTTCGCAACTGTGTTTCTAGCAAAAAAGAAAAATACGAAGGCCATTTCATAATTCGACTTAGTGTCAAATTCAACTGTTTTGACTGTTCAGTAAATACTGCATATTTTTAAAAATAGCCAGAGAAATTCTACAAAACCAGGTTGCTCCATAATTGCTGTGACACCGTTTGATCATGCGTTTGACGTCGTGCACACAAGCAGTATGAGTACTCATAATCATAAACAGGTTTATCCACTCACAAATGCCAAGTAGCTCTACCACTTTGTTAAGTAAGTGTTTCAATTTCATACCTAAATATGAAGGTCCTTGCAGTGTTTTAGCATACACAAAAACGCCTTGGAAAGCGCCATCTAAATTAAAATCCAATACAACACAATACAATTAAAAAGTGATAAACAGGCCAAATACTTGAAATGTTTTCTATTCACATCTTTATTTTGTCAACTATTCAAATAGAAACTTGGTGGACAACGAATTTAACTAAAGAAAAACGTCTGAATGACCAGGTGGTAAGTAAAGCAAGGCTAACAAGAGCTTTCTAAATTGTGGAGAAAGTTACCTAAAGGATTACATCGTTAACCCATTTTCCAAAGCAATGAAAAAGAAATAGAATTGCACAGATGCTTTGACTGAGAAATAATGCAATTTTTCCGAAGCTATTCAAAATGTCATAGGTGTTTTTTTCAGTGCCATTGTATATCAGCTCGGTGTTGCACATAAAATAAAATTAACCCCTCCCACACCCTCTACATTTTCTTCAGCATTAAGATAATTTCCTGTTGCTGCGAGAGAGAGAGACTAGCTAACATCCAGACGAAAAGCCTTACTAAACTTTGTATAATGAGTGGGAAACATATTTAGTAGCCTGAATAATGTTGCAAATTATATTATATTGGAAATTTTAAGGCAGCATGAGACCATGTTTAAGGTAGTGTAAAACTTTCAAATGATTGTCAATTTGAAACAGATTGTAGAAAATAGATCAATGGTACATTTCGTTTGCTATTTCTGCTTTCTAAATATTACTTGAAGCCCTATAACAATAGTAGGTAATGTAGGTTATAACTGCTCTGTGCATGATGGAGTCAGAAGATTGGAAGCGTGCAGCAACTATATTTCCAGGCTCCCTATCAATTTCTCCTGTAGATGTACACGTTGGCTGTGCATTTCTACCCTAGTGGATAAAAACAGACGTCATAGCTGCAAAGAAAAAGGTGACACCTGTGATGAATGCATGCCCGGAGCACATATCTCCCGGATCAGACAAAAATCAAATAAAAGAGACGTGAACTGATAGAAAATATGAATCGGACGATTCTGTTCTCACAGATAAAGTTCAGCACAAGTTGCCTCCATTTTGTAGTTAGCATTCAGCCGCAGTCGAAGTATTACACTAGCTTATCGCGCAGGCTCTTGTCTGAGTGACTTTTTTCCTTCTGATTGGTCCTTGGATAGGGCAGTGAAAAGACATTTCCTGATGTAATACAAGCTCCAAGTTCAGATATTTCACAACTATAGGCTGTAAGAAAGGAAATTGGAATGCCCAGAGAAGTCTTGTGGTAATTAATCATTGCACGAGGAAGCCTGTCAAAACAGTTTCTGAAGTTGACACCGCTGTCAATTACAGCTAGTGTTCCACCATCTGTAATTGTTTAAATTCTCATCCTGTACCAAGATCAACATGGTTAACACTTTTGCTTCATTTACACTTCCCGAACAACATTTCTACAGGGAACCTATGTAGCCTGCTGCCGTTCTAGGGGCTGACACTGTTGGTTTTGTGTACCTTTCTGAGCAAAGTTCACGCATTTCTAGCCGAGCATGATATGAATATTAATATATAAACTGAATTTTAAGAAAAGGTGAAAAATTCAAAATGAGAACTCCAGGATGACAGCTTCTAGGCGTAATATTAATTTACGTTTGCAACTGTTACAGGAACAACTCAATATACTTTGTCCTAGATTGAAAGACAATTTGCCAGAGCGTGTAGAGGATAAAGTGAATTGAAAGGCGATATTGCGAGCCCATCAGTGGCGGCTCGCCGAGGGAGTGCTGCGGGGGCCGGGGAGGGGCAGAGTGGGGGGTAGTGGACTCGGACATACGATGGACAGAACTCAGAGTAAGGCTTACTCTGAGTTCTGTCCATCGTATGTCCGAGTCCGTAACACTCATATCCAAGCATAACACCAGAGAGAAAGCAGGTGAAAGTGCTTTGCAGGTTTAATGACTACTTATACTGCAATAATGACTAGGTGGTTTATTTTTGAAAGATAGCACAAAATAGGTATATGGAACTGGAAGAAGGAGGTCTACAAAGTGCTTAATTTCAGCAGGAGGTTGCAGGTAGTGCGCATCAGCACTCATTTTTGGGTAATAGGTCTTATTTTTCATAAGCACATTTTGGCGCAGAGCATGAGAGGGAAAGTAGGAAAAGGGGGAAAATGATGAAGAGAAATAAAGGAAAACAGGGACAAAGGGCATAACTAAGTACCCGCAACAGTGTAAAACCTGCCTGAGACTGAGTATCATAATCCCAAGGGCGGAAAGGCCACCCTTTGGGATTAGGGGCCGGCCTCCGACTGGCCGACAAGCTCCTAGAGCATTATTAATGGGCCCATTTTTTTAACCTCAAATGTTATCCATACTGGTCTAATGGATATCAGTTTATACCTTGCATACATTAGACCACAGCACTTTACAATGTGTTTTTTTTACCATGTGTGTTTTTTACATAGTGATGCAATTACTCCTATATATTTTACCTTTACCATGCATGTAAGTACTTTTACTTTGCATTTCATTTTTTTAATTGGAACTATAGATTAAACAATTAAATTTTTATAAAATGCATATTTACGTGAAAAAAACACATTTTGGGGCATTCAAATTATAGGTTGCATTGGAATAAGAAAACAAACCAAGCTGGCAACAGTTTCCTAGAATGGTACCACAATTAAAATGTAGAAATCACCACTTGTACAGAAAAATACGATTGAGTCACTTAAATGAAAAATAGTTCTTGTTGATTCTGAAACACATTTTAGATTTAAAAAAATAGAGAAATTAAGTATGGAGGTAGAAAAGCCAGAGTAGACACCAGGCCTGCCCCCACTAATAAAATCCAAGCGCGTAGAATCCATGAAATTCTTCCATCCATGAGCGAATATATCCAAAGCTCAAAAAATGTTTGAATGAAAATGTAAATAACTTTCAGTAAAAACCTGAAATTTAAATAAGTGTAAGTGTTTTCTCTGAGAGTACCCCCAAAATTCACATACTACCATTCTTAGAAAAAAACACCTCAAACCCCCAGGAGACCCAAAGTCTAGTAACCTGTAAAAGAAGGTACATGTAAAAAAACAAAATTCATTCAAATTGTCCACAAATATCTTTTAAACTCACCTAGACTCTGCTTTCCGTGCAATAATAATTCCCTCTTTGTCTACATATCACTAACAGCTAAAAAAATTGGTTTCTTACCTGGCCGCTGCTGCAGCAGCACCCCTCTTACTTGGCTACAGTGCTCTTCAAACTGAAGAAACAGATGCAGGAACAGATAACATAGGAAAAATGGCAGCCAAAAAAACAAAAAAGGACAATTCCCTCTATAGAAAACAGTGTAATTCTGTGGGGAAAAAGAAGAAAATAATGATATAAAAACTGAATTATATTATGTTCACATTCTTAATTAAATTAAAAAAACATGTTTTTATTCATTGATACAATTCTTTTTATTTTGCTCATCTACATGTTTAAATGATTTTTAATAAACAAAATACATTTATTTCAATACATCTATTTTGCTACAATTGCTTACTTTAAGAAATAATAGTTTTAAAATTAGTAATTGCATTATACTGTCTTTATTTTGTTTTTTAACAGTGTTATTATTTAAAATAAAATATTTTTCTAAAAATATAAAACTCTGCCCACACATAAAACCTAAAACCTAAAAATCCAATGCCCTGCAACAATAAACCATTAAAATCTGAGCACCCCAATAAAAATCTACCCCTTACCCCTACATCCCCAGAAACCCATATCTCCACCACACGCTTGAATCCTATAAAAACATTCAACATTGAACCTTCAAAAAAAAACTTCCCCAAAAAATACACAATACACCCATAACTCCTATAAACCGGATAACCGGACCCTGAAAACATGTCGCTACAAATGGTACCCCAAGACACTACTCACCCATAAATCATAATACACCAATAACCAAGAACTGTAACCTATCGCGAACCCTAAGAAAAGCACTTCAAAAATATATACAGCCAGAACCCCTAATTACCCAATAACCTGTAACTCATAACCCACCCCTGAACCCTAAAAACATTCTGCCCTTGAACACTTAAAAACAGCACCCCAAGAAACAATACCCATCCAAAACCCATAAAACTATAATAACCTGTGTATGAAAACACACCCCTGAACTGTAAAATAGCAGCATCCCAAAACACTTTCCACCCATAAGCCTTAATACCCCAATATCCTGTGGCAAAAACTCCACCTCTGAACCATAAGAAAGGCACCCCAAGAACTCTACTCACCCATAATACCTAATACCTCGAAAACCTGCACCTATAAATCCATCCTTGATTCACCCCTGAGCCCTAAAGAAATTCCAAAACACTGCCCACTCTTTACCCTCTAGCACCCAAGTAACCTGTAACGGAAAATCCACCACTCAAAACCTAAAAAGTAGCACCTCAAAATAAGCTACTCAGTTCAGTTCAGTTCAGTTCAAAAGCTTTATTTGGTTGCAAAGCAGCCTTGAAAGTGCAAATATACAATACAAATGTACATTATAATCCAATTTCACCAATACTTTTTAAACAGACAAACACGACTGCATAACTGGTAACAATCAATATAAGTACAAATATAAAAAAGGTAAAATGTAGCATTTGAGAGACATTAATCAGGGTGCTTTGTATCCCTTAGTGTACCCCAGCACGTAAAAAGGAACTTGCATAAAAACAGGTCTCATCATCAGTAACTGCTGTAAAAAATGATAAGCCTGGATGCAATGACTCAGGTTTCTGGACTTCATAAGAGAGGATAAGAACATTTTAGTAAATCTTTTATAAAAGCCACAAAAAAACATAAAATGTAACATAGATTGCCCTGAAATGCCATTACATGGGCACAAACTAGGAGCGGTTTCGGGACTCAACTGCAAATAAGCTGCAATGGTAGTTTTTTTTTTTTGTTTTTGTTTTTTTTATTTTTTTATTGAAGTCCAGATTACAAACATTTTAAAATCCATCAATACATCCATAATAAGATATTTAAAAATACAAGATCAATAAATAGCACCAATATATACTGAAAAGTCATGAACAATGATGAAAAATGAGAGGACAACCATAAATCCTCAGATTAAGCCTATAAGCAAGTATAAAGCAATATCCACTCCCAAATATCGATGTGACCACCCAATCTTAATCAAAATAAGTTGCCCAGATTTTTTCAAATTTCTTAAGCCCTTCAACTCGTAAAGCATAGGTTCGTTCACTCTTTTTAACTAATTTCATCTTACGAACCCATTCATAGACAGAGGGTATAAGATCTGTACGCCATTTTTGCAACAAAAGTGATCTGGCTACCGCCATTGCAATGTATAAAAATGTAACAAACTTGTCAGGCAGGAAAAGGTCTGGATCAAAACCAAAAATTATTAAACGATTATTCAATTCTAACAGAATACTACATTCATATTCCAAATAACAAAAAATGTCTTTCCAAAACCTCTGAATCATGGGACATTGGAAAATAATGTGTGACCAGTTGGCAGTGGGATGGTTAATACAACGAAAACACTGTGGTGATTGATTGACATAAATCTTAGAAAGGAAAAGAGGAGTTCAATAAAGTTGCCATTTACTGAAAAACAACATCCTTCGCCAATTCGCTCCTCTTAACATACTAAAATTAAGATTATTAATTGCTGACCACATACTGGCTGAGATTTCTACTTCTTCATGTTTCATCCATTTTGCGATTGCCTTACTCCCAAGATCAACACCTTTAACTAAAGCCAAGCTTTTTTCCATTCTCCAGGTTTTTTAACAACCTTATCCTCTAAAAGTTCATGAACTATATGATGTTGATCGCAAATTTGGGTTAAATCTAATTCACTAAGGAATTTACTAAAAATACTATATGATTGAAGAAGAAGAAAATCGTTAATGATCAGTTGTGACATTTCCGCCATACTCAACCATCTGCCATTCCTCAAAAAATCTGAAATGTTACGGAATCCAGCATTAGCCCACTTTGATATAAGTTCTGTAGATTTGCTAATCCCCGACAATAACATAGGGCCAGATAACAAAGTTGAAGAATTAATTAAAGAAATAGAATATCTTTTGTAGAGGGCCTGGCGTTTTTTGAAAAACCATTGTAGGCATTTATAGCGAACCAGTTTAGGAGATTTAAAAATTGATAACGGGGAGTGGATCTGACTTTCTTTGCACATTAAATTCATAAAACTATTAATAAAAAGATTTGATTGTTGTTGAGGCTTAAATCTGGATAAATATTGTGCAAAATACGCAAAATAGTAATCCCTGAGATTTGGAAGAGCTAAACCTCCCTGTTCCAACCCTTCGTATAAAGTGCTAAGTGCAATTCGCGGGGTTTTTTTGCCCAGAGAAAAGTTGTAAACATAGACTCTATTCGGGAGAAAAAAGAACCAAACAAGATACATGGGATGGCCGAAAAAAGAAAATTAAAAAGTGGAAGAACAGACATTTTAATTAGTGCAACCCTACCCAGAATAGATAATGGAAGAGAATTCCAACGTGCAAACAGATCCTGAATTTTTCATAAAAGCGGGACAAAATTTAAATGAAATAAATCATTTATACGTTCTGAGAAATATACCCCCAGATATCTCTTGGGTTTGGTGTTTAAACATAAGGAAATATCAGGGTGCAAATCCAGGCCCACTCCACCACACTGTATAATTTCAGGTTTATTTTTATTAATTCTATATCCACCTAACGCTTCAAATTCCTCAAAAATCTTAAAGGTTTTTACCTGGATCTCTAACTCAGGTTTAATAAAAAGCATAATATCGTCAGCGTATAATTTCAATTTCGCCATAGTGGGAATTGGAGGGCAAATATCAACGTTGTTCCTTATTGCAGTCGCCAATGGCTCAATAAAAAAGCAAATAAAACTGGGGAGAGAGGACATCCCTGTCTAGTCCCCCGTTTTACCTTAACCTGGCCGGCCATTGAGGTATTAATAATTACATTAGCTTCAGCATCAAGATAAAGATTTTGGACCAGGCCCGTGATCTTAGAAGATATACCAAAGTTTTGCAAGATAATAAACAGCGTCTCCCATACAACAAGGTCAAATGCCTTCTCAGCATCTAAAAGAAGGACTAGTGCAGGTATCTTCTGGGTCTCAAAATAATCCAATGCCTCCGTTAAATAATGGGTATTAGTGCCCAGCTGCCTGCCAGCAATAAAACCATTTTGGTCCGGGTGAATCAAATGTGAAGCATGCTGATTAAACCGATTAGCTAAAAGTTTAGTAACAATTTTATAATCCGAATTTAATAGCGTTATAGGACGATAAGAATTTGGATCTTCACTAGCTTTTCCCTTTTTAAAAAGCTGACTATGTTTCCTTGTCTAAAAGATTCTGGAATTGCTCCACCTTCTAACATTGAATTTACCAACTGTAAAAGAAATCTGCCACGGAATTATAAAAAACTTTAAAAAATTCCGCCGGGAAACCATCCGGACCGCAGGCCTTACCACTTGGCAAATTCCTAATCACCCCATGCAACTCATCTTTAGTAAAAGGTCTTGCCATAATTGATTTCTCATCTCTGAAAGTGTCGGAGAACCATTTTTCTGAAGAAAATCTCTCAGAGATGTGATATCGACAGTCTGTTGCTGACCATATATAGACCCATAATGCTGTAGCATTATTTCACTAATTTTCACTGGATCATCCGTACAAGAGGCAGTCAAGGGGGATTTTAATGCATTGATTTGATTAGAAGCAACTTGCTCCCTTGCCTGCCAAGCCAGGAATCTACCAGTAAAATTGCTTTCTTCATATGTTTTTTGTCTATAATGTTGGAAAGAAGATTTGCTTAGGGTGTAATATCTTGCACTGAAATCACCTTTAGCCTGATCGAATTGGCGCTGATTAAAAACAGTAGGATTATTAAGAAATGTAGAATAAGAACTTTGTACCTTCTGCTCCAGATCTCGCTTTTCTACCTTAACTTTCTTTATAATCTCAGCATCTTTTCCGATAATTAGCCCCCGAATAAAGGCCTTAAGTGTATCCCATATCATATTTAAGGGAGCGGAATCGTGATTTCGAACAAAGAATTCCCTAATCTCAATCTCAATGAGACCCACCCAGTCCTCCTCTAATAAATAATGCCTATTTAGCGTCCATCTTTTAGGGGTCTTAGCACGTTCCCCAATTTGCAAGTCAAGTGCCAGCATGGCATGATCAGAAAATCCATTCTGCAGAACTCTTTGCTGACAAAAACTTAAACTCAGAGAAACCAGGAAAAAATCAATGCGTGATGAGGTGTGAAATCTACCAGACAGACAAGTATAACCAATTTTAGTTGGAAAAGCCCTCCGCCATGGATCCAGTAGATCTAAAGTTACCCCATAATGTTGTATTATTCTTAAAGTTTTAGGTTTCAATTGTTTTTTAGCCAGTGCTGAGGAATTGATTTTAGGATTCATTAAAACATTAAAATCTCCCCCCAAAATCAGTTCCCCAGGTGTTTGAATTAAGGATTGTAAAAATTCCTCATATATCTTTGGATTATCGTCTACAGGAGCATAAATACTGGAAAATGTTATCGGTTTCTGTCCAGCAATACAAGTGACCCAACACCAACGACCATACTGATCTTTGTCAAAGCTGACGACTTCAGCCTGCAATTTTTTGCTTAAAAATATTGCCGTCCCTCGAAGGGAGGCTGAAGCTGAAGAAAATCCCCTATCGGCAGCCCATGACTTAAACATAGAAAAGTCTGACAATTTAACAGCTGGTATATGGGTTTCTTGTAATAAAATTACCGCCGGATTTTCTGTTTTAATCCAGATTTCAATTGCCCGCATTTTCTTTCTATTATTAAGACCATTAACGTTGAAAGAAACCACTTTCAAAATCTCCTTACTAACCATAATAAATAAGAAGCAAATCTAACCACCTACGTGGCCCCCGATGTATTAAAAAAAGTATTGATCTAAAAAATGGATGTATAAAGATTAGAAAAAATGGACTTCGTTTTCTGGCTATACAGCCTTTTTCACCCCAGTGACCCACACCCTCCCCTTTGAGAAAGTGGCTAGCCCCGCTGCCCACCTTCTCCCAACCTCCCCAAATACTAATATTGGTGCCCTAGAATTGCACCTAAAGTGATCTACTCCCCTCCTGAAAAGGGGAAAAAAAAAGGAAGAGGGAGAGGTAACAGGATCTAATTAGTACATTTCTTTTTAAAAAAAAAACCCCCCATTACAAAGGTCCAGCAAACCCAGATTATTTTCCAGCTGAAATAGCTTTAAGAAGCTCCTGCGCCTCTTCAATACGCGTAAATAAATGAAATTTCCCCTGCACAAGAACTTTGAGCTTGGATTGTTGAGCAATAGAGGCTTGAGCCCCTTGAGCTTTAAAAAGGAACAATAATTTGACAAACTCTTTGCGTCTTCTTGCCGCTTCCGCAGACATGTCGGAGAAAATTCTACATTTCGCACCATTCTCGATGTCAAACTGTCTAGACAATATTGCTTTGGACAAGATTTTTTCCTTGATACGATAGTCTGCAAAATTGACGAGTATAGTGCGAGGAAACTTGAGATTAGGGGAAAGATGCGCTGGGACCCGATGAGCTCTGGTTACCGTCAGATCACCCGTGAACTCAGGAATCACAACCTTCTTAAAAAGGAATCAACCCAGTTAAGTGTATCCGTGCCTTCAATCCGCTCCGGAACACCCACTATACGAAGATTTGAACGGCGTGAGAAATTTTCTAGTTCTTCAATCTTATTTTCCATTCTTGTTTTCTCCCGAGAGGCTAGATCTACTTGCTGCAAAATATGGTTCATTTGGTCCTCAACCAGGGAGATTCTTGCTTCGGCCTCCTGGATTCGAGGTGGAAGGCAGGCTACTGCCTCTTCTATCTTCTCCAAATGCAGCTGTATTATTGCTATATCCGTCTGTTGTGTTTTTTTCATATCGCGTATTTCTTCAAGAATCATATTTAGCATATTTTTAACATCCAGCTGATATGTCATAGCCTTCTCGTTTTCACCCTCAAGAACCAGGTCGCAATCTTTAATTCCAAAAAGAGTCTCGTTATTCTGTTCAGGTATCAAAGGGCCCAATGGTTTAGGCTTTCCTAAAGCTAAGGCTGAGACTGAGGCTGAGGCTACTATTTGCTCTTGCTGCTCTTGCTGAACTGTCATAATTTCATTAGATTGCATTTGTGTAGACATTTCACGAGGAGGGAGAAGCGGAGGCGGTGATTGAGGAAGCGGAGTCGCGACAGCCCTTGCTAATGTTAACGCAGTGAGTTTAAGCTGCTCTGCATCAAGTAAAGCCATCGGCGGATCTTCCACTTGTATGTGTATTCCTTGAGTACCCGAAGAAGAGACCACTAGAGGAGAGAAGGATGTTGGGCCTAGAGCTTTTTCTGGCTCTAGTGTTACAGCTGCCATTGTTAACTCTTCTAATATATCATAATTATTCTGGGCTAAGAGAGTTCGACTGAGCACATCTGCACATGGAGAAGTGACAGGCGGTAAAATTTTTTGGGAAAAAAGAGGAAAGTCCCTGGCATTTTTAGCTCTTGATTTATATAACATGCACCACCTCCTGGTGAGCTAGCTAAGTCAGTATCCGTTGGCTTAATACCTGAGGCTTCTGTTAAGCTAATCTCTTTTAAAGAAAGATCATCCGCTTCGGAGCTTTGTGAACTAAAGGAGGACTCCACATGACGAATTTTACCTCCCACTTTAGTTACTGTTAAGTTCAGCTTCCCTTTGGTAGTGCGTGCTTTAGTCTTTGCCGCATCCACTTTTGCTGCAGCAGCGGCAAGTCTCAGCTGTTTCTTCATTGTGAAATGTTTATCAAGATGCCCCAACTTAACCCCTTCGCTGCGTTCGTCGGCCAACGGCCGTCGCGAGCACTACCTCGGTAGTGCTGCGCACGTCCGTTGGCCGACGCGGCCCCGCCCACTCCTTTAAACCGCTGCACCACGGTGGAATGTTCGCCGCGGTAAAGGGGTTAAAACACAAACACCAAAACCGCCCAAGTCTCTTGCCAGGTAAATTATGAGCTTATCAGGACTTACCCTCCTGCCATTCTCCAGCAACAGTCCCAAAGTTTTTAGGTTCTCCAGAAATCCTAAGCCGCAGTCAATTGAAACCCCAAATAACTCTGGTTCTCAATCTCTCCTGCAGAGTCTCAGGCCACGGTCACTGCATCAAATGGGGTCTATCCGGATCCTCTACTCTCCTCCAGTCTCAGCTGAGCAGCTTAATAAAGTAAACAGATCGCCGGTTTAAACACAGAAAAGATCCCAGTCTGAGACCCTCAAGCGTCGCCAGGAAATGCAGCCGTTTGGAAGCACAGCCGCCGCATCCGAGAGTGAATACGCGGTAAAATTCAGAAAAGCCCGCGGTAATCCATTGCGTCCGACCGCTCCCGCTCCCGCTCCCGCTCCTGCTCCATCAAGCAACGTCATAGGAGGGGAGGAGCATCACCTGAGGCTACGCGCTAGCGGGAGGCGCCATAGCCGTCCAGCAGCTTACAATGGTAGGTTTTGATGATTCTACACTTGCCTTTTCTCTAGTGCTTGGGCTAGTAATAAAGTTTAAACATGCTTCCTCTCTAAGTTGACATTCAATGCTGCATTAAAAAATGCTTGAGCATGGCCAATCTCTTCAAAGGATTGCTTTACAATGGCTATCCATAGAATGGAGAGGCCTCTATCGCAGGGTAAACAGTCGGTGATTATATCTCTCGTTAGAGAAGCCTCTTCCGTTTTCCAAATGGATAGCCATGACAGTGGCGGGTGAGTTCGAATTCAATCACTCAGATCACTTAGAGCTAGCGCCTTGTGGCAAATGAAATGGGAAGAAGATAGGGAGACGGACAAAAGTTTTCTACAGAAACAATTTTCCTCTTTTACTAACTGAGGGATACCCCAGATTCTGCCCGTAAGAGGCCACCGGAACACGTTTGTGAAGTATATATCTGTAGCAGCGTTGCGAGGGCCCTGCCTCCTGGGGGAAATGGGAGGCTAAAAAGCGAGCTTACGGCCCTAGATAACATCAACCTGTGCTGAATTATGTTTAGTACCCTTGAGCCATCTGCACTAAAAGTAACTCCCAGGTAGGAAAATGTGCTTGTGCTCAACAATCAATTAGTACCACCCACGCAACTTGAGAGCTGAGTACTCTTAGGGCCACACGCCATTGTAAATGATTTAGAAAATGTAGTTAATAAATTAATAAATTGCACAAATGAATGAACTAGCAAGCGCAGAGCCTTAGGTTTTCGAGCTATTAATATGGTGTCATCCGCATATAACAATACAGGAAGTGGGGTGCCTTTTATCATAGGAAAATGTCCAGGGTGCGGGAAATCAGATGGAAACTAAGTTTATTTATGTACAAAATGAACAGCAAGGGGGTGAGCAAGCGCCATTGTTGCATCCCGCACCCAAGATGGATTTCCTTGGATACCTCACCATTTTGGCCATATCTAACCCTGGCCTTTGTGTTCTCATGTAGAAACGCCAAGAGATGGCCAAGTGTTGCATCTAGCGCCATTTTTCTGTAAAGTAGCCATAGTTTGGAGCAATTGGTGCAGTCGAAAGCTATGGACAAGTCCATGAAGTCAAGGTATAGTGGAGTTTGCTTAACCACTGTATATTTACCTAATATCAGATGTAGATTCAGGCATTGCTTCAGAGTGCCTATACAAGTGCGAAAACCGTATTGGGTGGAGTTTATGATTTTATTTTCTTCCGCCCACTCAATTAGCCTATCATTGAAAAACCCTTCCGAGAATCTTTGCTGATATATCTATCAATGAGATGGGCCAATAGCAGCTTGGTCAAGAGCGACCCCCCTTCTTAAAAATCGGTACAATGGTGGATGTCACCTAGGAGCCAGGTATAAGTGCATGTTTTAAGTTATTAAAAATATTAGTCAGCAGTGGGGCCCAGAGATTAATGTTAAATTTAATTAAATCAAAGTGTACACGATCAGGGCCTGGAAATTTGCCCCCTGCGATCTGCTGTATAGCTGCTATAACTTTCTGTAAAGTAACCTGTATGTCGGAGTAGGGATCCACCATCTCTAGAGCCTGGGGAACGGGCTCCCCAGGAGAGTAAATTTGGGAAAAATGTACCTCCCACACTTCGCTGCTTATGTGACAACTGATCGAGGTTGCCATCTGGTTAGCGGATCTCATAGCTGAGACAGCATTCTAGAAGGACTTGCTATTTTTTGGTGACTGCTGCGTGAACTAGGATATCCCACTGCTGAGTGATAACTTCTTTCCACCTTTTTGTTGTGGCTCTTTTATACTGTTTCCGAAGAATGGCCACAACAGAGGGGTCCCTCGGACAAGCAGTTAGGGCTCTGCATAACAATCGATTAGCTGTCGAGCACTCATTAACGAATCATCACTAAAACCTCACCCCTGAACCATAAGAAAAGCAACCCAAGAACTTTACTTACCCGTAATACCTAATACCTCAATAACCTGTGACTATAAATCCACCCATGAACCCTAAAAAAAATCCAAAACACTGCTTTCCCATAACCCCCTAGTGCCCCAGTAACCTGTAACTGAAAATCCACTACTAAACCCTAAAGAAAATAGCACCTCAAAATACACTACTCATCCAGAACCTCTAAAGCCCCAATAACCAGCAACTAAATTTCCAACCATGAAAATGACGCAAGGACACATTTCTACGTAAAATTTAGCACTAAATATCTGAGTCGCATTTCACGTAATTGTCTAAAATTTCACACAATTTTCCTGAAACTCCACATAATTCAGCAAAAGCAAATTAATTGTATTACTCAGAACCCTACCTACAAGCATTGAAGATGTGCTTAGGTAATTTGAGATGTATACAAAATATATAGATTTGAACATCATGTGACAACATTTGGCTTATGTAAACATATGTAACATTTAGTTTATCTTTACGATTTTTGAAAGCTTCTTGAATCTTTGAAAACATTTCTGACTGGAGTCCCTCCCAAGCTTGCTCTATGTGGTAATTTATATTAACTATTGTAATATTTTTATATCAATTTCTAGCTTCTGTTTGTGTCAATAGACATTTCGTGCATTTCTGGCTATTCCCAACAATGGTATTTTCACGC
This sequence comes from Calotriton arnoldi, assembly GCA_963921515.1. NCBI lineage: Eukaryota > Metazoa > Chordata > Amphibia > Caudata > Salamandridae > Calotriton > Calotriton arnoldi. Next base: position 87,849 of record CAWUFW010014789.1, read on the forward strand.
TATGCTACATTTGGTAAAACTGTCTTTAAATCCAAACACGTCATCTTTGAGAGGTTTGTAGAGGATATTTTCTGGAAGGCAGGAGAGGTGGGCGCTATCCATCATGCCACATTCCAGTCCATTGCTGTATTGCCCAGTGCACCACTCCAAAGATGGCGCAACCAAAGTCAAATAAGTCTTTGTCATGCTCCAACAGGAACAGTGCAGTTCAAACTGCCAGGCCATGTCCCCTCTGAATGGGAACACAGACTCTGAACAATGTTGTATTTAAAGTGTCAAATTGAAACAACAAAAAGGTGATTGGTGAACTGCTTGCAGAAGTTTCTGACACTGACCATTAGTTGGATAGCAATGCCACCACAACGATTCTTCTTTATTCAAATACAGCAACAAAGATTAGTGTAGACATGAAAGGTGATGATAGGCTGGCATTGAAATCAAAGAAAGACTAAGATGACACAGGAGTTGACTTTACCTCTCCTGTAATACTGTATGACAACTCACAATACTTGCTGTCAGTAAGTGAAATAAAATTTACCACTAGTGGACAGCAGCCAAAGACAATTCCCTCCAAACAAAACACAAGAGCAACTGAAGACAAATAAATCCAAAAATTACATGTGCAAAGCTAATTAATGGAGATTCTGAACCACAGAGTACACTATTATACAGTACTATGCAGTAAAGCTCATTCATGCACAAATGTTGACCTCATTTCATTAGGGAATAAAGGTTGAATTTGTCTAACATCAACCAATCATTTATAAGAAGCCAAAATATCTTATCACACCTTGCAAACTGAAAAGAAAATCCCATTTGCAAGGAGAAATGTAATTCAATGTGGATGATGTACAAGGAAATGAATTATAAAATGTTGCAAACAGAACAGATAATGTGAACATTTTACAACAATTTAGTTATTTGCATTCAAAGCAATCCGACTACCTTCAGTATTGTTGTTAATTTATTGTATAAGGAAGAAAGACAGGAGGAAATATCGAACATATTCAAGTTTTCAGTCTTGAGAGGGATTTTATAACTATGGATGAATCTGAAAGATTCTGAAGTACTCTAAAGGATGCCTTTGCTGTTTTCGCAGCTGTTTTATCTGAAACCAATATGTTTTCACTTGGCGTTCATCACAAACATAGTAAGAAAATATAAGTACAGATAGCTCTAGGTTTTTTCTTGTCACAGAACATCAGGCAACATGAACCATATTAGCATAGTCTGTCACCTAAAGTCATTTAAGAAACAAATTACACTGCATGGGATTTTTATTAACCCCTTCGCTGCTAGGCCTTTTCCCCTCCTGTGCTAAGCCTTTTTTTGGCTATTTGGGGTAGTTTGCGCTTAGGCCCCTGTAACATTTTGACCACATAAGGTATCCACGCCAAATTTGCGTCCCTTTTTTCCAACATCATGGGGATTCTAAAGGTACCCAGTGTTTGTGGATTCCCCTGGAGGGGACCCAGAAATTAGCCAAAATACAGCTAAATGTTTTTTATTTTTGGGAAAAATGGGGAAAAAGGGCTCCAGATGAAAGCGTCTGGTTTTTTCCCTGAAAATGGTATCAAAAAAGGGGTTGTGGTTCTGAAATTACCATCTTCCCTGCTTTCAGGGACAAGCAGACTTTTGTCAGAAAACCAAAATTGTTTACACAGTTTTGGCATTTTTCTGGGACATAGCCTATTTTTGCTATTTTTTGAGCTTTCAACCTCCTTCCAGTTAATGGTAGAAATGGGTATGAAAGCAATAATGGATCCTGGAGAACTATACATTTTAGAAAAGTAGACAAAATTCTGAAATCAGATAGGGGTCATTTGTGTAGATCCTTCAAGGTTTCTTCATAGAATCTAACAGTTAAATATAGGAAAAATTGAAAATTAGTTGAAAAAAACAGTCATTGTGTCAACGTTTTCACCTGTAACTTCTTCTAATTATGACAGCTGTATGAAAGCAATATACCGTGGGGATATATAGGACTTGTAGGTTCAGCAAGAACCCGACGAACCCAGAGCCAATAACTGAGCAGCGTCTTGCAATTTTTTTTTATTATGTACCGGGTATATAGCAAGTATTTTGGGAAAATGTATACATGGAAAAATTGATATGAAAGACACCTATGTATTTCTGAAATGGGAACAAAATATAGAGTTTAGAAACAGTAGATATTTGCACATTTCCGAAATTGGGAGTACCCATACTAGCATGAGAATTATAGGTCATTTTTCAAAATGACTTCTTTTTGACACATTGTCTTTCATTTGGAAGGCAGAAATGCATCGAAAGTCAATAGGTAATAACAGTTGCTCTACAATTCTGTGTTACCCTAAGTCTCCCGAGAAAAATGGTACCTCACTTGTGTGGGTGGGCCTAGTGCCCACGACAGGAAACGGCTCAAAACGCAACGTGGACACACCACATTTTCACAATGAAAAATGACCCTTTTTTTGCAAAGTGCCTAGCTGTAGTTTTTGAACCCTAGCTCTGCCGGCACCTAGGTAAACCTAGCAAACCTATAAATTTTTGAAAACTAGACACCCAGGGGAATCCATGATGGTGTGACTTGACTGGCTCTCACCAGGTTCTGTTACCCAGAATCCCTTGCAAACCTAAAAAATTGCCAAAAAAAACATATTTTCCTCACATTTCTGTGGTGGAAAGTTCTGGAATCTGCGTGGATCCACAAAATTCTATCCACCCCGCGTTCCGCAAAGTCTTCCGAGAAAAATGGTACCTCACTTGTGTGGGTAGACCTAGTGCCTGCGACAGGAAATGGCCCAAAACGCAAGGTGGACACACCACATTTTCAGAGTGAAAAATGACCCTTTTTTGCAAAGTGCCTAGCTGTAGTTTTGAACTCCTAGCTCTGCCGGCACCTAGGGAAACCTAGCAAACCTATACATTTTTGAAAACTAGACACCCAGGGGAATGCAGGATGGGGTGACTTGACTGGCTCTCACCAGGTTCTGTTACCCAGAATCCCTTGCAAACCTAAACAATTGTCAAACAAACCACATTTTCCTCACATTTCTGTGGTGGAAAGTTCGGGAATCTGCGTGGATCCACAAAATTCCACCCACCCCGCGTTCCCCAAGGTCTTCATAGAAAAATGGTACCTCACTTGTGTGGGTAGGCCTAGTGCCCGTGACAGGAAACGACCCAAAACGCCAGGTAGACACACCACATTTTCACAGTGAAAAATGACACTTTTTTGCAAAGTGCCTAGCTGTAGTTTTTAACCCTAGCTCTGCCGGCACCTAGGGAAACCTAGCAAACCTATACATTTTTGAAAACTAGACACCCAGGGGAATCCAGGATGGGGTGACTTGACTGGCTCTCACCAGGTTCTGTTACCCAGAATCCCTTGCAAACCTGAAAAAGTGTCAAAAAACACATTATCCTCACATTTCTGTGGTGGAAAGTTCTGGAATCTGCGTGGATCCACAAAATTCCAACCACCCCGCGCTCCTCAAAGTCTTCTGAGAAAAATGGTACCTCACTTGTGTGGGTAGGCCTAGTGCCCGCGACAGGAAACGGCCCGAAACGCAAGGTGGACACACCACATTTTCAAAGTGAAAAATGACCCTTTTTTTGCAAAGTGCCTAGCTGTAGTTTTTGAACCCTAGCTCTGCCAGCACCTAGGGAAACCTAGCAAACCTATACATTTTTAAAAACTAGACACCCAGGGGAATCCAGGATGGGGTGACTTGACTGGCTCTCACCAGGTTCTGTTACCCAGAATCCTTTGCAAACCTGAAACATTGTCAAAAAAACACATTTTCCTCACATTTCTGTGGTGGAAAGTTCTGGAATCTGCATGGATCCAAAAAATTCCACCTACCCCGTGTTCCCCAAAGTCTTCCAAGAAAAATGGTACCTCACTTGTGTGGGTAGGGCTAGTGCCCGCGACAGGAAATGGCCCAAAACGCAAGGTGGACACACCACATTTTCACAGTGAAAAATGACCCTTTTTTTGCAAAGTGCCTAGCTGTAGTTTTTGAACCCTAGCTCTGCCGGCACCTAGGGAAACCTAGCAAACCCATATATTTTGTAAACTAGACTCCCAGGGGAATACAGGATGGGGTGACTTGACTGGCTCTCACCAGGTTCTGTTACCAAGAATCCCTTGCAAACCTGAAAAATTGTCAAAAAAAACACATTTTTCTCACATTTCTGTGGTGAAAAGTTCTGGAATCTGTGTGGATCCACGAAATTCCACCCACCCCGCGTTCCCCAAAGTCTTCCGAGAAAAATGGTACCTCACTTGTGTGGGTAGGACTAGTGCCCGCGACAGGAAACGTCCCAAAACGCAAGGTGGACACACCACATTTTCACAGCAAAAAATGACCCTTTTTTGGCAAAGTGCCTAGCTGTAGTTTTTTAACCCTAGCTCTGCTGGCACCTAGGGAAACCTATACATTTTTGAAAACTAGACACCCAGGGGAATCCAGGATGGGGTGACTTGACTGGCTCTCACCAGGTTCTGTTACCCAGAATCCCTTGCAAACCTGAAAAATTGTCAAAAAAACACATTTTCCTCACATTTCTGTGGTGGAAAGTTCTGAAATCTGCGTTGATCTACAGAATTCCACCCACCCCGCATTCCCCAAAGTCTTTTGAGAAAAATGGTACCTCACTTGTGTGGGTAGGGCTAGTGCCCGCGACAGGAAATGGCCCAAAACGCGAGGTGGACACACCACATTTTCACAGTGAAAAATGACCCTTTTTTTGCAAAGTGCGTAGCTGTAGTTTTTTAACCCTAGCTCTGCCGGCACCTAGGGAAACCTAGCAAACCCATACATTTTTAAAAAATAGACACCCAGGGGAATCCAGGATGGGGTGATTTGACTGGCTCTCACCAGGTTCTGTTACCCAGAAACCCTTGCAAACCTGAAAAATTGTCAAAAAAAACACATTTTCCTCACATTTCTGTGGTGGAAAGTTCTGGAATCTGCGTGGATCCACAAAATTCCACCCACTGCGCGTTCCCCAAAGTCTTCCGAGAAAAATGGTACCTCACTTGTGTGGGTAGGCCTAGTGCCCGTGACAGGAAACGGCCCAAAACGCAAGGTGGACACACCACATTTTCACAGCGAAAAATGACCCTTTTTTTGCAAAGTGCCTAGCTGTAGTTTTTTAACCCTAGCTCTGCTGGCACCTAGGGAAATCTAGTAAACCTATACACTTTTGAAAACTAGACACCCGGGGGATGCTAGGGAGGTATGGCTTGCGTGGATCCCCCAATGTTTTCTTACCCAGAATCCCCTGCAAACCTCAAATTTAGCTGAAAAAATCCCTTTTTCCACACATTCTTGTGTGGAAAAGTTGTGGCATCACCGGGATGACACAAATTTCCTACCACCCAGCGTTCCCCTGGGTGTCCCGATAAAAATGGTGCATCACTCATGTGGGAGGCCCAAGTACCCGCGACAGGCAAGGGCCCAAAACGTATTGAGGCGACATCAAAGAGCCTATCACAAAACGACCTAGTTTTGCAAGAGGGATCACCTGAGTTTTTGGCCCGCTGCTCGGTGGCCAGCTAGGGAAACCTGCCAAACCCACACATTTCTGAAAACTAGACACCCGGGGGATTCCAGGGAGGTATGGCTTGCATGGATCCCCCAACGTTTTCTTACCCAGAATCCTCTGCAAACCTCAAATTTAGCTGAAAAAAATCACTTTTCCCACACATTTTTGTGTGGGAAAGTTGTGGCATCACCGGGCTGACACAAATTTCCTACCACCCAGCGTTCCCCCAGGTCTCCCGATAAAAATGGTCCCTCACTCGTGTGGGATGCCCAAGTACCCGCGACAGGCAAGGGCCCAAAACCTATTGAGGCGACATCAAAATTGCCTATCACAAAACGACCTGGTTTTGCAAGGGGGGTCACCTGGGTTTTTGGCCCCGTGCTCAGTGGCCACCTAGGGAAACCTACCAAACCCATACATTTCTGAAAACTAGACACCCGGGGGATTCCAGAGAGGTATGGCTTGCGTGGATCCCCCAACGTTTCTTACCAGAATCCCCTGCAAACCTCAAATTTAGCTGAAAAATCACTTTTCCCACACATTTATGTGTGGGAAAGTTGTGGCATCACCGGGCTGACACAAATTTCCTACCACCCAGCATTCCCCCATGTCTCCCGATAAAAATGGTGCCTCACTCATGTGGGATGCCCAACTACTCGCGACAGGCAAGGGCCCAAAGCGTATTGAGGCGACATCAAAATTGCCTATCACAAAACGACCTGGTTTTGCAAGGGTCACCTGGCTTTGGCCGTGCTCGGCGGCCACCTAGGGAGTCCTACAAACCCACACATTTCTGAAAACTAGATACCGGGGATTCCAGGGAGGTATGGCTTGCGTGGATCCCCAATGTTTTCTTACCAGAATCTCTGCAAACCTCAAATTTAGCTGAAAATCACTTTTTCCACACATTTTGTGTGGGAAAGTTGTGGCATCACCGGGCTGACACAAATTTCCTACACTAGCGTTCCCGAGGTCTCCCAATAAAAATGGTGTCTCAATTCGTGTGGGAGGCCCAAGTACGCATGACAGGCAAGGGCCCAAAACGTATTGAGGCGACATCAAAATTGCCTATCACAAAACTACCTGGTTTTGCAAGGGGTCACCTGGGTTTGGCCCCGTGCTTGGCGGCCACCTAGGAAACCAACCAAACTCACACATTTCTGAAAACTAGACACCCGGGATTCCAGGAGGTATGGCTTGCGTGGATCCCCAACGTTTTCTTATCCAGAATCCCCTGCAAACCTCAAATTTAGCTGAAACAAATCACTTTTTCCACACATTTTGTGTGGGAAAGTTGTGGCATCACTGGGCTGACACAAATTTCCTACCACCAGCGTTCCCCAGGTCTCCCAATAAAAATGGTGCCTCACTCGTGTGGGAGGCCTAGTACTGCTGACAGGCAAGGGCCCAAAACGTATTGAGGCGACATCAAAATTGCCTATCAAAAAATGTTTTGGACCCTTGCCTGTTGCGGGTACTTGGGCCTCCCACATGAGTGAGGCACCATTTTTATCGGGAGACCTGGGGGAACGCTGGGTGGTAGGAAATTTGTGTCAGCCCGGTGATTCCACAACTTTCCCATTCAAAAATGTGTGAAAAAAGTGATTTTTTTCAGCTAAATTTGAGGTTTGCAGGGGATTCTGGGTAAGAAAACGTTGGGGATCCACGCAAGCCATACCTCCCTGGAATCCCCCGGGTGTCTAGTTTTCAGAAATGTGTGGGTTTGGAAGGTTCCCTAGGTGGCCGCCGAGCACGGGGCCAAAACCCAGGTGACCCTTTGCAAAACCAGGTCGTTTTGTGATAGGCAATTTTGATGTCGCCTCAATACGTTTTGGGCCCTTGCCTGTCGCGGGTACTTGGGCCTCCCACACGAGTGAGGTACCATTTTTATCAGGAGACCTGGGGAACGCTGGGTGGTAGGAAATTTGTGTCAGCCCGGTGATGCCACAAATTTCCCACACAAAATTTGTGGAAAAAGTGACTTTTTCAGCTAAATTTGAGGTTTGCAGGGGATTTGGGTAAGAAACGTTGGGGGATCCATGCAAGCCATACTTCCCTGGAATTCCCGGGTGTCTAGTTTTCAGAAATGTGTGGGTTTGGTAGGTTTCCTAGCTGGCCGCCGAGCACGGGGCCAAAACCCATGTGACCCCTTGCAAAACCAGGTCGTTTTGTGATAGGCAATTTTGATGTCGCCTCAATACGTTTTGGGCCCTTGTCTGTCGTGGGTACTTGGGCCTCCCACATGAGTAATGCACCATTTTTATTGGGAGACCCGGGGGAACGCTGGGTGGTAGGAAATTTGTGTCAGCCCGGTAATGCCACAACTTTCCCACACAAAAATGTGTGAAAAAAGTGATTTTTTCAGCTAAATTTGAGGTTTGCAGGGGATTCTGGGTACGAAAATGTTCGGGGAGCCACGCAAGTCATACCTCCCTAGCATCCCCCGGGTGTCTAGTTTTCAGAAATGTGTGGGTTTGGTAGGTTTCCCTAGCTGGCCGCCGAGCACGGGGCCAAAAACTCAGGTGTCCCCCCTTGCAAAGCAAGTTGTTTTGTGATAGGCAATTTTGATGTCGCCTCAGTAGGTTTTGGACCCTTGCCTGTCACGGGTCCTTGACCCACCCACCCGAGTGAGGTATCATTTCTATTGGGATACTTGGAGAAAGACAGAGGGTAGGAAATTTGTTGATCCTTTCTGCAGCGTGAACATTTTGGCACAATAATGCAAGGAAAATGTGACAGACATTTTGAGGTTTGCAGGACATTGTGGGTAAGATAACTTGTTGGGATCCACAAGAGAGACATCACCATGTACTCCCATGGGTGTTTAGTTTACAACAATATCTACAGTTGGTAGGTTATTCTTAGATGGAATGTACACCTTAGCAAAGAGACTAAAAAGACAAAGATTACCGCACAGCCATCTATTCCTCAAGCACACACACATACTGGTTGGATTCGGCACGAGGGCGAGTGATGGTTCAGTATATACAATTTTATTAACAAGAGATTTCACAAAAATGAAATGCACTGTCAATAATTGAAAGGACAAAAAACTGAACCAGTGACTCGCAGCTCGTGAGCTGTAAAGCTACGTCAAGGCCCCAACCGCTTTACAGGCCATTCACACACCTTTCATACATAATACACACAAGACCATTCACACCACCAGGCACAAAACCAACACATTACAACATTCACAACAAGCATTGGAAATGCAATAGGTCTCGCATTTGCTTAAGTTAGAGCTATTGGCGTTGTAAATGGCGTTGTAAATGACAATGTCTTTTATCCATGTGTTATGGAGTGTATGTGTTGTGTAGTGAAGTTCCCGGTTTCAGATTTACTAGTAGAGCTGTGCAGTGTTTGAAATAATAGTTCTTTTCGCAGAGTTCTTTATTGGTTCTTCCAACAAAAGTGTGTTACTGTCTCACTGCCCCAGACCGGCCTGCTGGCCTCAGGCTCCCAGCGATTGTTAGCTAATCTGTTTAATACTTGCTTACACTGCCAAGATGTGGCAGGATTTTTTTTAAGCCCCTAACAAGTTTAGTCTTATATGTAAAAAGTGGGTGTATACATAAACTCACTTATGCAATGCTTTGCTTATTTTATTATTTACTTGTGTTTATGAAGCCCGTAATTGTATTGCTTCATAAAATGTTTGCTCATACTGTATGCTACAGGATGTGGCTCACGGCTAGACTGCCGACTTTGGAGCTGAGAAACCAAGGTACGAGCCTCGGGTTCGACTCCACATCCTGTGAGTCTGCGCAAATCACGTAATCTCCCCGCGCCTACCCCAAAAAAAAAAAGCATTAGCAATGCAATAGGTCTCGCATTTATGAGAGTTTGAGCTATTGGCATTGTAAATGACAATGTCTTATTTATGTGTGGTTTTTTAAACAGATAAATAAAAGGCATTGTTATTTACAATGCCAATTGCTTAAACTCTCGCAAATGCGAGACTTATTGCATTGCATGGGCGCTCCTGCGCCCGAGCTATAAAGATCATTTTTAAAAAGCGTTATGAGAGAGCGTGTCCAAAACTATTTAAGAAAATAGTGCTCGGAGTCTGTAATTAAAGCCTACCGAGTAACAACACACGCAACAGGGGGTGTCCTCATGGGAGGTTACAAAATGAGACAAGGCGGTGCTAAGGAGGGACTACTAAGCCTATTGACCAATGAAAAGCCAGAGTTTACAGTGGACAATGACACAGGCCAATGAAAAATATGGGCGGAGCTTCAAGTCCATACCTGAATACAGCGTGCTTCGAAGAGCAGCACATGCGCTGCCCAGGATCGACCTAAAAAAATCTCTGTTTTATTAGCATTATACAATATGGTCGGGTATACAGGGAAGAGCCGATTCTGCAGCTAGGATGGCTAGAATGTTCAGGCAGTGTTGGATAGTTGTCAGGGGCTATCCATTCGTTGCCTTTAGAGGATAAATAACATTCTTTTCTGATACTAAAAATGTAATAGGTGTCAGTTATAAAGGGCTTTTATGTTAAGCGCTACACATGAAACATTGTTTAATGTAATTGATACCTAGTGTTAACTGGTCCTTTTTTCAGTGAACTTAGATGGTAGATTGACTTTGTATGCGTGCGTGTGTTGTATGTGTGGTGCGTGTGTGTTTATGTGTTTATGTGTGGGTGTGTTTGTGTGTGTGTGTGTGTGTCTTTCTCTGCAGATCATAGGTTCACATCTCTGCTGGGCAGCCTCTGCCTTTCATCCTTTCCTCGTTTGGTGTCATTCTCCCTCTGACACGTCATTGGTTTCACACGAGTCTCACTGTGCAATTAGGCAGTACCTGCTGTGTCTGTTTGCCTCACGTCCCTACCACAGACCCTAGACTGAAGACACACAGCAGCAGTCAGTGCTGTGATGCTAAGCAGTCTGGCTGGCCGCACAGTCCCAGCATGCCACCCTGGGTGCCGGTGACACTTCTTCAGTTTGTTGGCGCAATACACACATGGTTATTATCGGCGCTATGTATTTCAGGGAGGGAGGCGCTAGCTGCTTTCATCTCACGGAGGTTGCGAACTGGCCTTATTTGGCAGGCCACTGCCCGTCTTCAGCTGTCTGTCTCTGGTGGGCTTGACTGAGGTAATGAGCAGCAGAGGTACCGCAGAGGGGTGGCAGCGGGTTTGGGGCAGCGGGGATGGCAGCAGGGGTGGCAGCTGGGGATTTCTCATTCACGTGGCTAATACCACAACCTGAATTCTGTTTTGAGACCTGACATATTGCGTGCTTTGCAGTATCCCTGGTTGGCAGGCTTGTGAACCCCAGGCCATGTTCAAGGGCATGGGGAGGTGTGCGGGGGTCAAATCGTATGAGTTGCCAGTGAACGCGCCTGGCACTGGGCCCTGGTGGGAGTGACAGAGAAACTTTTGTTCTTTGTATCGCTCTAGTATCTAAGCCATTGATGTATCTCAGTGAGTTGAGCAACAAAAGGAAGTGTTTGTATGTGTGCGTGCGTGTGTTTGTATGTGTGCGTGCGTGTTTGTGTGTGGGTGTGTTTGTGTGTGTGGGTGTGTTTGTATGTGTGTGTGTGTGTGTGTCTTGCTCTGCAGATTATAGGTTCACATCTCTGCTGGGCAGCCTCTGCCTTTCATCCTTTGGTGTCATTCTCCCTCTGACACGTCATTGGTTTCACATGAGTCTCACTGTGCAATTAGGCAGTACCTGCTGCGTCTGTTTGCCTCACGTCCCTATCACAGACCCTAGACTGAAGACACACAGCAGCAGTCAGTGCAGTGATGCTAAGCAGTCTGGCTGGCCGCACAGTCCCAGCATGCCACCCTGGGTGCCGGTGACACTTCTTCAGTTTGTTGGCGCGATACACACATGGTTATTATCGGCGCTATGTATTTCAGGGAGGGAGGCGCTAGCTGCTTTCAGCTCACGGAGGTTGCGGGCTGGCCTTATTTGGCAGGCCACTGCCCATCAGCCGAAGCAAGATCAGGCAGTCACTTGTACAATTAAAGATCCGACAACCTCTCGTAACCCATTCCTTTCCAAGGGGTTGAATCTAGATGCTAAAGAGGTGTGGTGATAAGGCAGACCCCTGTGGCCACCGCATTCAATCTTTCATCCCAAAGCCCTGAAAGGGATAAAGTGAGCCGCCTGCGTCCTATTTTCCTTAAGAATGTAAACAGCAACAGCAAAATCTGCTAAATCAGGCCACAATCTCATAGGCGTGTGCAGGGCAGGATTTCTTGTGCTGCCGGCTGCAGCCACGGTTCTCTCGCTGGCAGAAGAAATTCATATTAGGGGAAAGACTCCAAATTGGAGCCTTTCTTTTTGTGAAAGAATACAGGCTGGGTGCAAACGCGGCACTGTCAGTAGGTAACAATAGTCTCCGCAGCCCCCGCGCCCCGCGATGGGTAAAACAAGTACTAATAAAAAGAAAGGCCGCTGACTAAGTTGGAAAAACTCAAACAGGAAGTGAGGCAGAAGCCGTCAGTCCGGGCACAACTGTGTGAGCAGTGAGGGGTTATCTCCTGGATAGAGATTCCCGAATTTCAGCATAATTCGACGCCCCCCCCAGCGCATCCTTTAAAAAAGCCTGACTTCCAGTACTCGTCAGTACCGATTGTGTAATCTCCCACTTACAAGCGCACACTCTGCACGGTCACATTTATATTTGATACAGAAAGCAGAAAGAGAAGCGAAAGATTGCATCACCGACTACAAATGTGTAGAGAGAGACAGAGCAAAACACGCATGGAGAGGAAGGTGACGAGAAAGAGTGGAAACAGAGAAGGAGATTGGTGAAAGGAACAAGCTGTCGGCGAAGCATACTTGCCTTCAGCGCTCGCTGCTGGAACGACGAGTCCAGACGCAGCACGCATGATGAGCAACAGATGACGAGTGCAGTCCGGGTGGGCGGGGCCTAAGGGAGACAGGGCGGACACCAGCCCCACTTCCAAAGAAACCGGACACAAAACCAACGACAATAGATCTCGCCAAGGCGAAGCAGCGCATGCGCGCTGCAACGCAGGCGAGACCTAAAAAGGGACAAGGTACACCCTGCTTGAGAAAGACAGAAAAGACAAATATTTCTGCACAACCACCTATTCTTCAAGCACACAGACATACAGGTTGGATTTTGCACGAGGGTGAGTGATGGTTCAGTATCTACAGTTGTTTTAACCAGAGATTTCACAAAAATTAAATGCACTGTTAATAATTGAAAGGACGAGAAACTGAACCATTGACTCACAGCTCGTGAGCTGTAAGCCACGACAAGGTACCAACCGCTTTACAGGCCATTCATACACCTTTCATACGTGTGACACATACAAAACCATTCACACCGCCAGCCGCGGACCCAGCACAGCGCCATTCAAGGGCCCAACACTTTCACACGCCCACATTCCTGACACAGCAACCACACCAGCTCACGGATTGCATGGAGTGGCGTTTAGCTAGCAGTGTGTAGTTACCAGCAGGAAGTCACTACTCACACACCGCCAGCCAAGCACCCGTCCACGCACACCGTCAGCCAAGCACCAGTCCACGCACACCGCCAGCCAAGCGCCTGTCCACGCACACCGCCAGCCAAGCGCCAGTCCTCGCACACCGCCAGCCAAGCACCAATCCAAGCACACCGCCCGCCAAGCGCCAGTCCACTCACCACCAGCTAAACACCAGTCCACGCACACTGCCAGCCAAGCGCCAGTCCACGCACACCGCCAGCCAAGCGCCAATCCACGCACACCACCAGCCAAGCGCCAGTCCACGCACACCGCCAGCCAAGCGCCAATCCACGCACAACGCCAGCCAAGCGCCAATCCACATACACCGCCAGCCAAGCACCAGTCCACTCACCGCCAGCCAAGCGCCAGTCCACGCACACCGTCATAAATTTTTTTAAACAAGAAAGAAAACACAAACCAATTGCAACTAAATACAAAACTATAACTACAAAAACAACAGCAGTAACTAAAGACATCATTCTATTGCCAAACGTTAAACTGAACAACTATATAAAACCAAAAAGTACAGCAGTACACTATTAGACTCACGGTTGCTCCCAAAAACTCTTTTGAGTGTGATACAATCTGAAACATGTGGGCACACACAGCCCAGGATTAGAAGGACAATCGGCACAGTGCATACGACTCTCCTTCCGCACACCTCTTCGCAAGCAGACTCTACATCTCTTACAGGGATTGTTTTTTTTGGGCGTGGGAGGAATTAAATCAGGAAAGTGGCGATCTTTCAATCTAGCCACATCCTCCACCACTCCAACTCTAGGAACACTTGCCTGTTCCACTACAACAAGGCTGCCTATCACAGACTCCTGAAACTGAACAAAAGTCAACTTTGACGCAGGAGAACACTCCTTGTACACAACAAAAGCATTGAAAGTTGCTAAATTGAAGAGATGGATGGCCAACTTCTTATACCAAATGTAAGCCTTACGAATAGCAGTGTAAGGTTCCAACCTCTGATCTACTCTATCGACACCACCCATGTGCTTATTGTAGTCTAAAATGCACACAGGTTTGCGCACTTTTTCAATCTGACCCTAAACAGCCTCAGGTGAAGTACTCTCATCATGGATGGTAGTCAGGATGTACACATCCCTCCTGTCGACAAATTTCACAGCTAGTAGTTCATCACTACGCAAGGAACTGCACTGTCCCCTCTGAAGCTTTTTGCAAACAAGCTCTTTTGGATAACCTTTACGGTTAGAGCGGATTGTGCCACAAGCAAAAGTGTCCACTTTGAACAATTCCTTAAACAATTGCACAGCAGTGTAGAAGTTATCAAGGTACAAATGGTGGCCTCTGTTAAACAGTCCTCTAGCAAGATCCCACACAATTTTCTCTGAAACTCCAAAAGTGGATGGACAACCAGGGGGGTCAATAGTGGAATCCCTACCAGTGTACACCCGGAAATTATAGACATATCCAGTCCTACTCTCAGACTACATATATAGCTTAATTCCATAACGTGCCCTCTTGCTACGAATGTACTGTCTAAAAACCAAACGACCCTTGAACAGGACCAAAGACTCATCAATAGCTATTTCTTTCCCTGGAATATAGATCTCTGAAAATCGATCTACAAAGTGATCAAGAACAGGTCGAATTTTAAAAAGACGGTCACACTCAGGGTGATCTCGTGGCAACGCCAAAGCATTATCAACAAAATGCTGCATCCGAAGCAGAAGCAAATACCGATCACGACTCATAATTGCAGGAAATATGGCTGTTGCCATCACTGGACTAGTAGACCAATATGAAGCAATGGACGGCTTCCTTATCAAACCCATCAAAAAAGTCAAACCCAAAAACTTCTTCATCTCATCCAGATTTGTGGGAGTCCACCGAGTAACTCTAGAGTAGGGCCTAAGTCTTTCACTGTTGTCCCTCAAATACTGTTCTGCATACAAATTAGTCTGCTCAACAATCTCAGTCAAAAATACATCATCCATAAACAACTGAAAAAACTGTATAGGCAAAAAAAATTCACAATTCACTCTACACCCTGCATCACCAGTAAAGGCAGGCAACACCGGCTGCACCATGTTTGGATCAACCCAGAGTCCAGCACTTCCAGTATGAAGCCTAGCAGCCTCAGGCTGCAATCCAGATGCCTCTTGCTGCACCATCGGCACATCAGTGCCCTCCTCTAAAACAGCCACTTTATCCACACTGAGAGTAGCTTCATCCGCACTGAGAGTAGATTCATCATCCGATGATTCCATGTGGAGACAACTCACTGCCTGAATCTTCCCCTCCCTCCTCTCCCTCAGACGCACTGTCAGTCTCATAATCCTGCTCAGAGGAAGATTCA
Organism: Calotriton arnoldi; assembly: GCA_963921515.1. Classification (NCBI taxonomy): domain Eukaryota; kingdom Metazoa; phylum Chordata; class Amphibia; order Caudata; family Salamandridae; genus Calotriton; species Calotriton arnoldi. Next base: position 103,196 of record CAWUFW010014789.1, read on the forward strand.
AAAAGCATACCAACCACCTGCTGAGCAGTAATTCTGCGGCTAGCCATAATCCTTCCTAACAAAGGTAACGTGTCAAACAAGTCAACAACAACAAACACTTTGTAGAAAAACTAATAAACAAAATGTGGCTTTATCACAAAGACCTATATACTCCAAAACTATACCACTCACTTGTCAGAAGCAGATAGACTCATCACCTACTCTGCACAGACACAGCAAGGACCAACAATATCCCACTAAAAAGAAAAAGAACAGAAAATTACACATAAGACAACGCAAAAGACATCGCAAAGAATTTCACGCTCCAAAAACAAACTAAATATGCTGCTGTTTTGACACCACTTACTAAAAATTCACTCGTGCATGACAATAGTACTCATTTGGATTAAACGTAACAAAAAAGTTTTTCTTACCAAATAAATGCAACTACGCAAAACTGCAGAAACCGCAAACAAGGACAAAAAGCACTAGAAAAAAAGGAGAAATAAAACATTACAATCACATATGCAAATAATGAACCAGTCCACACACAATCTACCAGCCAAGATGGCGGGTAGGTGGGCCTAAAAGCAAAAGGCCGACCCCAAGGGGCCAGAAACAGCTGAAATATTCAACCCCATAAAGGGGAGCGACCCTTGTCCATGGGGCCGCTCCCCACAATCATCTATATAAAGATATAAAGATGGCCTAGTGGGCCATCTGAAATCATTTTATGGCCTAGTGGGCCATCTGAAATCATTTTGGGCCAACCCCCCCCCTCAGTGGGGGCAGAAACGGCCAGACTAATTTTCCCTTGCCCAAGGGGCCAAAAAATCTGAAACAAAAACCAATTGCTGGTGGCCCAGTGGTCCATCTAAAATTCATTTGGGCCGATCTGCCACCCCCCCGGGGGCAGAAACGGCCAAATAATATGTCCTCCCAAAGGGGAGCGACCCTTGCCCAAGGGGTCGCTCCCCGCATGCGATACAAAAAAATAAACTAAAACAAAAAAATCCATGGTGGCCCAGTGGGCCTGCTAAAAAATTATTTGGACCGATCTGCCCCCCTAGGGAGGCAGAAATGGCCAAATAATATGTCCCCCAAAGGGGGGTGACCCTTGCCCAAGGGGCCGCTCCTCGCATGCATTACAAAAAAATAAACTAAAACAAAAAAATCTATGGTGGCCCAGTGGGCCATCTACAAAAATGAGTTGGGCCGATCTGTCCCCCCATGGGGGAAGAAACAGCCAAACAATATGTCCTCCAAAGGGGAGCGACCCTTGCCCAAGGGGCTGCTCCCCGCATGCATTACATACATAAAAAAACAAACTAAAACAAAAACAATCCCTGGTGGCCTAGTGGGCAATCTAAAAAAATGTTTGGGCCGATCTGCCCCCCCCACGGGGCATAAACGGCCAAAGAATATGTCCCCCAAGGGGAGCGACCCTTGCCAAAGGGGCCGCTCCCTAAATAGATTGCATAATTTTAAAAAAATAAACTAAAATAAAAAAATCCCTGGTGTATAGTGGGCATTCCTGCTACACGATCGAGCGATCGTGCAGCAGGAATGCTCAAAGAGACATTGGAGGAAAGGAAAACCCTCTCCTTTCCCCCGATGCCTGTTTGTTTGGAAAAAAACCCTCCCCGAGGAGAAACTCACCTTCTCCTCCTGGACACGCTGGAAGCAAATGGCTTCCACCGCGTCCAGTTTCATGTAATGATGTCGGCGCGCAATGCGCGCTGACGTCATTAGATGACGTGGAGGAGGGGGCGGGGGGGTCGGGGGGGCAGCGGAAGGCCTTCCGCTGTCCTCCCCGGTGGGGGCAGCAAGATCGGCCGTCCACGGGGGAAGCGCCAGCTCTCCCCCCGTGGGTGGGTGCCAGGATGGCCGGGAGCCGTAGTGAGCACACGCCCACCATGCCTCATGATGGCTCCCGGCCATCCAGAGCATCGAAGGGGTTAAAAAACATTTTTCAGAACCAAATTCAGACAAACCCATTCCTTCAAACCTGTTTATGTAAACTTAGATGATGAATGGAATTTCCCCAAACTGCAAAATCAACTTGTTAAAGTTCTTTGATCTCAGATTTGTTTTCTACAAGCTGGATATTTTTCCATGGACCACAAAGATACTTATTTGTTGTATAACACAGCTCTACTCCTTTATTGTTTTAAATTTCGTTTGTGCTTGTGTTTTTTCTCACTGGGAAGGGGCTCCAGAAACCCTTTCCCGTAGCTACCTTTATGTACTCATACCATGGCAGTGAAATTATATACGACCCAATAACACATTATTCAGAACAACTGTACTCTGTAATAAACACACTTTAATACATTTATTTCTATGGTGCAAAAGTCAAATTCAAGTTCATTACCAGAGTACAGCAAAATTGACATGAGATGAACACTGTTCATTGCCTTGCAATTGCATGTAGCAAATACTTTAAATAAGGGAACAACTCTCCTAATAGTCACAAAGACTCTTTAAAGTAATTTGACCTTACTGCTGAAATTTAACCCCTTGCATCCTCATTTTGGATAAGTACCGTTTGCCAAGACAAATACACATGAAAATATGCTGTGAGGCAAACCATATATATAGATAAGAGTGTAATATGTAATTTATTAAATTAAAGGAAAGCAGGGGTATCATGATCCTCTCAATGACTCGCCTCTTGTAAGCGTAATAAATAGCATATTATACGCTGCGTATAGCACCAGTGTAGATATGGTATGGGCAGGGTTTCCATTGGAATGGCATTTTTTCATCTCTCAATACGATTGGCACCGTTTAACAATTCTGCACAACATTTCCCAAAACAAGCTTACATCTGCTTCAAGTTCTTCATGATAAGTTTCATGGAGATCTGTCAAGTGGAGGCCAAGGATAAAAGGGGGATACCAAAAGTGCCATTTCCATTTTAACTCCCATTCCATGGTTTGCTCTTTGATATAAAAAAAACAGCTGCATGGAACTACAGCAAATTTGTCATGAATGTAGAACTTTACTCAATAAAGTAAATCCGTCAATAGTTTAAGAAAATCCTTCAGTACTTTAAGAGAAATTAGGGGCATATTAGCAAGACCCACGTTAAAATTATCGCCGCTTTAGCGGCAGGAAACTGCCGCTAAACGGCGATAATGGGCTTGCTAATATGCGTTATACAATTCAATAGAAGCCCAGGTTAGATGTCCTGCACATCTAACCTGGGCTTCTATTGAATTCTATAACGCATATTAGCAAGCCCATTATCGCCGTTTTAGCGGCAGTTTCCTGCCGCTAAAACGGCGATAATTTTAACGTGGGTCTTGCTAATATGCCCCTAGAATTTAAAAATAGCTTGAGTTATACAAGAAAAAAGTTCATTTTGGAGCTATCTGTACTAATAAGTTGCAGAGGTCTGGTGCTTCAGATCCATGGCTTTGGATTCTCAGTCTTCAGCTGCTCCAAAATTAGTAAAATAATTGAATGTGATTGGTTCTGTCAGCCATTTCGGTACAGGTTCCGGAAAAGAATTTGTGTGCTGAACTAATCGGATTGGCTGGCAGCAACACTGGGGAAAAAATTTGAAACCACCATTATAGGACATGGGGACTCATTCCACACAGCTTAAAAAGAAATAGAAATGGCACATAAGTGGGAAGGATGAGCACACCCTGACACCCATGCCCCTGTGAGTGGGTTCTTAAAGAACCACCCTTGTATTACATTTTAACAAATGATTTTGTTGTAGGGTTTGTGTGGATCATCTGCATCTCTTAGCATGATCCCCTCTACCTCATAGCCAGCTGGCTGGAGGTCACATCATTTGCTGAAAGTGACTCTCCACTGCTGTGTACAGCATAATGCCACCGAAGGAAGGAGGGCTGAGGGCCGAGTGTAGTGTTGGTGGGTCAGCCACTTGTGGAGGGTAGTTCACAGGACATGGCCTGGGGCCAGGCCCTGCAGCACAACCTCCTTTGTACACAGTCAAAGGTTGCGTGCAGAGGAGGTGGATTAGCCTTCTAAACCAACAAACCTGAAGCAGGGTCCATGTCGTGCCCTACTCCCGGGTAAGGAAGAGAGACTGCCAATAAACAGGAAAAGGGATACACTCTCCCTGCTACAACCACAGAAAGCCAAACCCGAAAGCTAAATCCGAGGCTTTCCTTGTAAAAAAAACCCCTGTCAGTATCAGAAGAAAGAAAAGGAAAAGATTCCTCTTCTTTTTTTAGACCCTCGCCCACTCTAGTAGTGGCATGCTTTATCATCGGATCTCACCCTGGTCCCTAAAAATGAAGATGCGCTCAACCATGGTTCAGGGAGTACTTTTCACTACCGGGGCACCTAAAAAGATAAAAATACTTCAAACCAACCTCGTTGTCCCTTTATTAACCGCTGTTAACAAGAAAAGAACATAAGAAAAGGAATCTTTTCCTTTCCTCTCTTGTGATACCGACAGGGTAATTTTTACAAGCCCACCACGGAGAGTGGGTCACAGATCCTGTTCAAAGATTAGGCCCTAAGCTTACCTGTTGCTGCATATGAGATTTGTTACATGCAAGCTTAAGGAGAATTAATTTATGGTACTTTCATATTAATGCTGAGCTAATGTGATTTTTCAACTAACCATGTGATCACATTAACCATGGTAATTTAACTTCCACACACAGTTTCATACAATATTAAGGTAACAGCCATGCCAACATTCCAAAAAACTCAGTGTGAGAAGAGGAAACCTGGAGGGACCGGGGTCTAAGGAGGGGTGATCTTGAGTCCATTACTTCTTCAGCCACAAAGTGCTTCTGAGGTGGTGGTGTCAAGAATCGGGAGAGCGGGGAATCGGGCAGGTCACTGGTCGACAACCACTGTACCACCCCTTAAAAGCAAACAGACAAGGGCTTCGAAGGCTGCCGCTGTGGTCCAGGGGATGGGTTGCAAAACCCCGATAGATGTCAGCTGTGCTCTGACTGCCACTGTGTGATATTGGTTCCTCACTGGGTATGAAATGAGCCAATATCATGTGACACATGTTGGCAGCATGTGAGTTGGCAAGTCTGAGGTAAATACTCGCTAATCGTAGTTGTATATTGAAGAAACAATGATACTCTGCAATGCATTGAAAAGAAGCAATAAAAATTATGTAGGGATTTGAGACAATGGAGAGCCTGTTAACAAAGGTGTTCATAGAGTGATTTTTAAGTCATGGTGTTGTGTGCTATAATCACATGGTTAGCTGGGTTCCAGAATTGCAAAAAGAGCAAACCTTTACTGAAAGTGCATTGTTATATGGCTTATACTTTCTCCAGTAAAACTTTATGTTTGTTGGACAACATAAATGTTGGAATTGTGCAGGACTGATTCTGAGCACTATTCAGGATATGTTGGCCTATAGTCCTGCTAGCTCACAGTGCACGATCTGTACCCCTAACCAGACAAGGTAACAAATGGATTGTGCAACCATAGAACATGACAACCCTGAATCCCCGATGAAATCATGGTAACAGATCAAGAACTCTTTTGCTTAGTTACTTATGCATATTCAAATAGATGGACAAGAAATGCCCAGTAAACCGTTTCAATGTTTCTTGAAGCATTGTGATTCTTGAGTAAAATACTTGTGTTCAATAATCAATAGAAGGAAACAGTGATGTGATTAGCATTATGAGAATGGTGAAAAAGATAAACAGTTTAACCATTTTGCTTATTACAGCGTGTATATGCTTGCATATATATGTATATATATATTTAATCCGGGAGGATTGTTTTCAGCGTGGCCCCCCAGCACCGCAAACAATGGCAAGGATTGCACCCGAGGACGGCGTCAAGGTAGGCGAGCTCGAGTCGGAGGACGCGCGCTGCGCTTGACTGGAGGCTGTTCGGGGTGGTGATTAGCCTGATTGAAAGGTTGGCTGGGTCGAGAAGGTGTGCAGTAAACCGCGCGGCTAATATTACAGATAAGGCAAGGAATCCTTTCACCGCGTGTTGCAAGTTACAGACCAGAGACATTTCTCATAACAGTGCGATGTCAGCGGATGCGCTCAAAGAAAGGGAGGCAGCAGCAGCAGATATGTTCTGTGATAACAAGGTATTTAATTTGGACTCAACTTCCCAGCATGCATCACAGGGGCAAAGAAATACCAGCATAAAAGAAAAAATCAAAAATTTAGAAAAATTAAGTAAATCAGAACAAAGTAAATGGTGGGAGGCCAAGTCACTCCAGTGGTACTTGGATGTTGGAAGAATACCTCGAGGGCTAAGGATTTTAACGGCTCCAAGCTATGAAAATCCAGATAAAGAGATGATGAAGGAATGGGCAGAGACCAACTTAGATTCTTCTAGAAGACTTGTTGTTATTCTCGTTAAGTATGCAGAGAAGGACCGCCTCAAACTTCAAGAGCAAATAGAAACTCTGAATCAAGAACTAGCCACAATCGGCAATATAGAAGAAATCACTAAATTAAAGGAGGAAATGAACAAGAGGTTGAAAAAAGAGGAGGACAAGATTCGGGAGAGAAAAGCCTATAAATTTCACCGTGATCGCACAGATTACGAGACGGGACGTATCTTCACATTCGCCAAAAAATATGACGCACTGAAGGTCTCAAAATATGGCGATACAGCAACAACCAATGCAGAGGCTAATAAAGGAGGACCCAGTACATCATCTAATTCAGAGTGGAGCTCCACATGTGGCAGTGAGGCTGAAATGGTTGAGGCGAGATCACAGAACAAGCAGGTTCCGGCAAAAATATCGCTAGTGGAAGAGGTGGATTTTTTGGTATGCGAAAGGCGCAATACTCTGCGCCCAAGGATGCAGCAAAACAGGCAACAAAAAGCAGAGCCTGCAAGCGCCGCGAGAGGCGAAAGGCTAAATCCAGAAGATGCAAGGAAACCGCAAACACGCCCACCCAGACGGAATTGGAGACGCCAATAGAAAAATTAAATCACAGTAGTCAAACAGTCATCAACCTAACTGACATTGTTCTTAACAAAGCAGAGGAACAATTGTTAGCTTTGGGACTTTCTTATTGCCCAGTCAGTTCGTTTGACTACCCGAGTACAAGGTTGGATGTCTTTAAAAGCATCAGAAAATTAAAGTTAAGGAAATACCATCTGTTAAACAAAAACAAAGACAAATATGTAATGACACAAATAAACCCCTCAAAACCAAGTCCCTCACTTCTTAATCCTACAGACACAGAGCAATCTCTACTGGATGAACTATGTGAATTAGCTAATGAAAATCTTACCCAAGATGACAACACGGGGATAGACACTAGAACAGAATCAGATATAAAACTGGTCAGAACTATCACTCACTTTAAACCAGCTTCCAAATTTAATCCCATTACAGTAAGGGACTCGATTGACATCTTCCAAGAACAGCTGGTAAAAGGCATCAAACAACTTAACTATAAAGCACAGAGAGCCAAGAAACAAAAGATTAATCTCCAGTGTCATCAACTGATTAAGAAGCTAAACTCAAATCGTGACATTATTATCCGCAACGCGGACAAGGGGGGGAATTTAGTCCTGTGGAGCAAGAAGGACTACACAGAAGAGGCTATGAATCAATTGACTGACACTGCTTGCTACCGAAGGAGCGATCACTTTGAATTGAAAGCTACATATTGGGCATACAATATGAAATTGGCCACATGGAGAAATGGCGGGTTAATAACCACAGATGAATTTAAGTTCTTAAAGATTGAAAAACCGGTGACGCCAATTCTTTACTTTATCCCCAAAATTCATAAAAATGCTCACAAACCACCAGGAAGGCCTATAATATCTGCACGGAACAGCCTCCTAGAAAAGACATCACAGTATGTAGATTATTATTTACAGGACTTTGTGCAGATGTTGCCCTCATATGTCAGGGATACAAGTGATTTTCTCCTAAAGATACAGGACATACATTGGCAGCAGGACTATCTGTTAATAGCTTTGGATGTGACATCCTTATATACATCCATTAAACACCAGGATGGTCTACGTGCTCTCCAATACTATTTAGAAAAAAGGACTCCTGAATTTACACAACATAACAAAATGCTTTTAAATATGGTTGAGTTCTGTTTACATAATAATATTTTTCTATTTCAGAATACAATGTATAAACAACAACATGGAGTAGCCATGGGTGCCAGCTTCTCCCCCAGCTATGCATGTTTGCATATGGGTTGGTGGGAGGGGCTGGTACTCATGAAGGAACACATTACAACAGTCAAAACTAATATCAAATGCTGGTTACGGTTTATTGATGATTTGTTTTTAATTTGGCAGGGCAATGTGAATGAAGCAGAACAATTTATAGCAGAGCTGAATATTAATAATCTCAATTTGCATTTCAAGTCAAACATTAGTTCAACATCCATTAACTTTTTAGACGTAGAAATATATATCAAAGAAGGCATATTGGAAACCAAGTTACATAGGAAGCCCACTGCTGGCAATTCGATACTGCACGCAAGCAGTTTCCATCCGCACCACTTAATTCAAAGCATCCCCTACGGGGAGATGTTGCATTTAAAAAGAATCTGCAGCCAGGAAGAGGACCTAAATGAGGCACAACAAGCTTGTGCCAGCAGATTTAGGGCCAGGGGGTATTCGAAACAATGCATTGACCAGGCCATAAAGAAAAGCAGAGAACAGGTAAGAGGCAACTTATTAAGAAAGAAGAGTAGAAAGGATAAACATAAACAATTACAAGAACCCTCTACTTTTAGATTTATCCTTAAATAGAGTCAACAAGACAAACAAATTAGGAAGATTATCAGAAAAAATTGGCCATTAATTTTAGATGATCCAATCATTGGCCATACTCTCCCTAAGCGAGCCTCTATAACCTACACCAGAGCTACTTCGATGAAGGATGTCCTGGTCAAAAATGACCCCTTTGTACAAACTAAAAACACCTGGCTGTCACAGAGAAAAGGGTTCTTTCGATGCAGGATGTGTAAAGCTTGCCAGTTTGGAGTAAATAAAACACCGTATGTGACTCCTTTTAGCGATACAGAAAGACCGATTGAAAAAGCTCTAACCTGCAAATCTGATTTTGTGGTTTATATTTTGGAGTGTCCCTGTGCCCTTAAATATGTAGGGAGCACCATACTACAGGGTCACAAACGCATACTACAACATATAAGAGCAATTAAAAACAAAGACACAACGTACCCTGTAGCGAGGCACTTTGAGGAAAAACATAATGCAGATCCCAAAGAATTGAGATATTACTTAATAGATGCCATCCCACCTTATAAACGAGGTGGGGATAGGGAAAAGTCTCTCTGTAGGTTGGAAACCAGATACATTTTAGATCTTGATAGTAAACAACCAGGAGGCCTTAATATTACTGAAGAACTTTACACCTGCCTTTAGTAACTATGGTCCAAATGATACAAATTTATCAGATTACCCAAATTAACCCTAGATATTACTGTATTATCAAGAGATTGAAGGATAATTAATGGGTTAATCTGACTTAGAAATAGAATAAATAAAATAAAATAAAATAAATGAAATACTTTTTTTTAAAATAATCATAGAACAGCTATTAAGAGGGTAATTAAGATGATCAAAAACAATATGCTGCTACTAGGCCCCTTTAGATAATATATTAAGATTATAACACTTTTTTACACTTTTTAATATATTTTTATATGGTCTTTTAGAAGGGATTTTATTAATAATTTTATACACTATATTAATATTATTAGCACAGGTTTTATATAAAGAAAGGTTGGCAGAATCTAGACTTGAATTATTTAGGTTTTATGGAAATGTACTGTATAATGCACTGGTATTTAAACCTGGATGTAAAGAAAAATTCTCCCCTTTTTTAAATAGCCATGTTTCATGATTTTAAGGTATTTAAACCAATATTTTGTTAAAATGTATTGATACGATTGGCATTTTGAAAGTTCAAAACAGTACTGAGAAACAGAGTATTTATATATATATTTAAATATTTTTTCTATGTCTATGTCAGACCTTGCACTTTAGGCACCTGTCACTTTAAATGCAAATGAAAAAAAGAAAAAAAGAGAGAGAAAAACATAGAAAAAATGGGTCAAACCAATTAAGTTTGAAAATAATGGGTGTATAAAAACTAGGTGAGACCAGTTACGCGCATCATGTGATCAAGGCACTTGTTATGCCGAAACGCGTTATGCTGCTAGTGCTGTTTGAGAGCTCAATTGATTAAAAATCTGCACTTTATCCGAGGTCCGTGCTCCGTTGTCTTTTGTGTGGAAAAGAGTTGGAGTTACCTGGATATATATATATATATTCTTCACCAAACGCCCGAAAGCATTGACAGTAAACCACCAACCGGTTTATTCTTGCAACAACCCACTACAGCACTCCAGAAGTTACTTTCTTTATTCGCCTGACGCATTTCGAGGCCAACGCCTCTTACTCATAGGCTGCTTCAGTCACAGATGAATCATGGAGGGCTCTTTTTTATCCATTTTCAGCATGCCGACCCCCAGTGGGTCTCGCTTCGTGCTTGTTAGTCCTTCACTGCATGCTCGGACTTGTAGTTCTGAAAGAGCAAGACATCAAACCTTTAGTAGGTTCCATGGAAACATCCGCATATATTAAGACATTTTTTGCTCCCTTGGTAGGCTCCAGAGTGCTGAGGCGGGCAGACTAATGCCGCTTACTGTGCTGCACCACCGGCATGGATACAGTTCCAAGCTGCAGCCTCTCCTCACTACGGAGATGGTGCCGTCCTCCACGGCAGGGCAGCCGTGTCCATCAATTCTTCACCAAACGCCCCAAAGCATTGAGGACGCACTCGACAGTAAACCACCATCCGGTTTATTCTTGCAAACCCACTACAGCACTCCAGAAGTTACTTTCTATATTCGCCTGACGCATTTCGAGGCCAACGCCTCTTACTCATAGGCTGCTTCAGTCACAGATGAATCATGGAGGGCTCTTTTTTATCCATTTCCGCCATGCCGACCCCCAGTGGGTCTCGCTTCGTACTTGTTAGTCCTTCACTGCGTGCTGGGACTTGTAGTCCTGAAAGAGCAAGAAATCAAACCTTTAGTAGGTTCCATGCAAACATCCGCATATATTAAGACATTTTTTGCTCCCTTGGTAGGGTCCAGAGTGCTGAGGTGGGCAGACTAATGCCGCTTACTGTGCTGCACCACAGGCCTGGACACAGTTCCAAGCCACAGCCTCTCCTCACTACGGAGATGGTGCCGTCCTCCACGGCAGGGCAGCCATGTCCATCAATTCTTCACCAAATGCCCGAAAGCATTGAGGACGCACTCAACAGTAAACCACCATCCAGTTTATTCTTGCAACAACCCACTGCAGCACTCCAGAAGTTACTTTCTTTATTCGTGTGATGCGTTTCGAGGCCAACGTCTCTTACTCATAGGCTGCTTCAGTCACAGGTGAATCATGGAGGGCTCTTTTTTATCCATTTCCGGTATGCCGACCCCCAGTGGGTCTAGCTTTGTGCTTTTTAGTCCTTCACTGCATGCTGGGACTTGTAGTCCTGAAGGAGCAAAAAATAAAACCTTTTGTAGGTTCCATGGAAACATTCGCTTATATTAAGACATTTTTTACTCTCTTAGTAGGGTCCAGAGTGCTGAGGCGGGCAGACTAATGCTGCTTACTGTGCTGCACCACCGGCCTGGACACAGTTCCAAGCCGCAGCCTCTCCTCACTGCGGAGATGGTGCCGTCCTCCACGCCAGGGCAACCGTGTCCATCAATTCTTCACCAAACGCCCGAAAACATTGAGGACGCACTCGACAGTAAATCACCATATGGTTTATTCTTGCAACAAACCACTGCAGCACTCCAGAAGTTACGGTTGCCCTGCCGTGGAGGACGGCACCATCTCTGCAGTGAGGAGAGGCTGCAGCTTGGAACTGTGTCCAGGCTGGTGGTGCAGCACAGTAAGCGGCATTAGTCTGCCCGCCTCAGCACTCTGGAGCCTACCAAGGGAGCAAAAAATGTCTTAATATATGCGGATGTTTCCATGGAACCTACTAATGGTTTGATTTTTTGCTCTTTCAGGACTACAAGTCCCAGCATGCAGTGAAGGACTAAAAAGCACAAAGCGAGACCCACTGGGGGTCGGCATGCTGGAAATGGATAAAAAAGAGCCCTCCATGATTCATCTGTGACTGATGCAGCCTATGAGTAAGAGACGTTGGCCTCGAAACGCATCACGCGAATAAAGAAAGTAACTTCTGGAGTGCTGCAGTGGGTTGTTGCAAGAATAAACCGGATGGTGGTTTACTGTCGAGTGCGTCCTCAATGCTTTCGGGCGTTTGGTGAAGAATTGATGGACACGGTTGCCCTGCCGTGGAGGACGGCACCATCTCCGCAGTGAGGAGAGGCTGCGGCTTGGAACTGTGTCCAGGCCGGTGGTGCAGCACAGTAAGCGGCATTAGTCTGCCCGCCTCAGCACTCTGAACCCTACTAAGGGAGTAAAAAATTTCTTAATATAAGCGTATGTTTCCATGGAACCTACTAGAGGTTTGATTTTTTGCTCTTTCAGGACTACAAGTCCCAGCATGCAGTGAAGGACTAAAAAGCACAAAGCGAGACCCACTGGGGGTCGGCATGCCGGAAATGGATAAAAAGAGCCCTCCATGATTCATCTGTGACTGAAGCAGCCTATGAGTAAGAGGCGTTGGCCTCGAAACGCGTCAGGCGAATAAAGAAAGTAACTTCTGGAGTGCTGCAGTGGGTTGTTGCAAGAATAAACCAGATGGTGGTTTACTTTCAATTGCGTCCTCAATGCTTTCGGGCGTTTGGTGAAGAATTGATGGACATGGTTGCCCTGCCGTGGAGGACGGCACCATCTCCGCAGTGAGGAGAGGCTGCTGCTTGGAACTGTGTCCAAGCCGGTGGTGCAGCACAGTAAGCGGCATTAGTCTGCCCGCCTCAGCACTCTGGACCCTACTAAGAGAGTAAAAAATGTCTTAGTATAAGCGGATGTTTCCATGGAACCTACTAAAGGTTTGATTTTTTGCTCTTTCAGGACTACAAGTCCCAGCATGCAGTGAAGGACTAAAAAGCACAAAGTGAGACTCACTGGGGGTCGGCATGCCAGAAATGGATAAAAAAGAGCCCTCCATGATTCATCTGTGACTGAAGCAGCCTATGAGTAAGAGACGTTGGCCTCGAAACACATCACGCGAATAAATAAAGTAACTTCTGGAGTGCTGCAGTGGGTTGTTGCAAGAATAAACCGGATGGTGGTTTACTGTCGAGTGCGTCCTCAATGCTTTCGGGCGTTTGGTGAAGAATTGATGGACACGGTTGCCCTGCCGTGGAGGTCGGCACCATGTCCGCAGTGAGGAGAGGCTGCGGCTTGGAACTGTGTCCAGGCCGGTGGTGCAGCCCAGTAAGCGGCATTAGTCTGCCCGCCTCAGCACTCTGGACCCTACTAAGGGAGTAAAAAATGTCTTAATATAAGCGGATGTTTCCATGGAACCTACTAAAGGTTTGATTTTTTGCTCTTTCAGGACTACAAGTCCCAGCATGCAGTTAAGGAATAAAAATCACAAAGCAAGACCCACTGGGGGTCGGCATGCCGGAAATGGATAAAAAGAGCCCTCCATGATTCATCTGTGACTGAAGCAGCCTATGAGTAAGAGGCGTTGGCCTTGAAACGCATCAGGCGAATAAAGAAAGTAACTTTTGGAGTGCTGCAGTGGGTTGTTGCAAGAATAAACCGGATGGTGGTTTACTGTCGAGTGCGTCCTCAATGCTTTCGGGCGTTTGGTGAAGAATTGATGGGCATGGTTGCCCTACCGTGGAGGACGGCACCATCTCCGCAGTGAGGAGAGGCTGCGGCTTGGAACTGTGTCCAGGCCGGTGGTGCAGCACAGTAAGCGGCATTAGTCTGCCTGCCTCAGCACTCTGGACCCTACTAAGGGAGTAAAAAATTTCTTAATATAAGCGGATGTTTCCATGGAACCTACTAAAGGTTTGATTTTTTGCTCTTTCAGGACTGCAAGTCCCAGCATGCAGTGAAGGACTAAAAAGCACAAAGCGAGACCCACTGGGGGTCGGCATGCCGGAAATGGATAAAAAGAGCCCTCCATGATTCATCTGTGACTGTAGCAGCCTATGAGTAAGAGGCGTTGGCCTCGAAACGCGTCAGACGAATAAAGAAAGTAACTTCTGGAGTTCTGCAGTGGGTTGTTGCAAGAATAAACCGGATGGTGGTTTACTGTCGAGTGCGTCCTCAGTGCTTTCGGGCATTTGGTGAAGAATATATATATATATAGATATCTCATAACATCCTCCATGTTACCATGCCAAAGCCCCAGCCAGGCTGCTATTGTTTATTCTATTGTGATAGCTCTGTTGCCGAGTGGCCAAAACAAATGGTGAACTTAGCCGTTGTACAGACTGTTCAAGGTGTATTGGTAGAGTCCCTATGAAGTGGTAGTGTAAGGAAAACTGAGTTTGAAGAATGTTATCCTGTATATGCACACAAATGAATGGGTGTTAAATGTCATCCTTTGTAGGGAGAGAAGGCAATTTAAGAACGTGCGCATGTAAAATGGGGTTTCTTGTCCGTACCTAGTGTACCCACGTGACAGCATTAACTATTGGACAATAACTTCCAGACCGAATGACACAAAACAATTAGTGAAAAAGCAACCTACCCAGCAAGGGTTAGTCACCTGCGGAAGGTGGGCCACAGGGCCTGACCAGAGGCTGTGTGCAGTGGGGGTTGGTTGTCTGTATTCACTTGCAGAGGAAGGGGTTGCAGCCAACAACCACAATGCACATTTGTGGGTCCTGTCCAGTGGGGGTTATCCCCCATGGACTGTGAGTTGGTCCTGCAACACACCTCCACTGTGCCTGGCCTTGGGCTGTGCGAAGTATGGGTTATCTGCCCCCAAAGAGTTGAGTACAGAGTCCAACAGTAGGCCAAACTCTGCTGGCAAACCCCCTGTGCATGTATGGTTGAGGGTGATCCTTTTGCAGCAGACCCCCTGCTTCACCCAAAGAAACGTGATGGAAGTCAGGCTTTTCTTTTGGCCAACATCTGGCAGCAGGTTGTGTGCAGTGGGAGTAAGCTTCTTGTGAGAGGTTGGGTTGCTCCTATAGCAAACCTCCATTCGACCTCCCACAGAGTCCAAGGTACATGGCCTGGCCTTAAGCTAATCTCTTCAGGGAGCCACCACTGCAAACTGCTTTTGGCTGTGCACAGCATGCTTTGCCTGCAAGGCCAGGAGAGAGCAGGGGTTTCCGCAAGTGGAAGGCTAGATACAGGGCCTGGCCAGGTATCACCCACTGCACAAGGCCAAAGTTTATGTGCATCTGGAATTGTCAGTCTGCGTTGGGTTGAATGCAGGACCTTGCTGGAGACCAAGTTCTGCTATTAACCCCATTGTATAATACCCCTCACTAACATGCTTAGTTTCTTTATGCAACCCATCACTGACTTTCTAACACACAGTTTCACTCATCTATCTCGCTCATGTACGTTACTCACATTGACTCTTATTCAGAATTACTGACATACAAATTAAACATAACGTTTTACCTTTCTTTAAAGCATAATAATTGGTTCTAAAAAGAATTATTCCTTTTTTTATTTTTGCTTTTACTTTTGGGGGCAAGAACAAAAATGCATCTTCAACAGTCAAACATTGAACATGGCTCAATTTTTATTTTTTCAAGTCTGCTTAGCACATTCTGTTCTCCAATGGAATCACTATGCCACTGATCAAGCAGTGCAAGCCAATATTGCTAAAGCATTGATCACTTTCCTCCTGCTCCCGTTGAGGGATATCCAGTGGCAATCTCTCACCAGAGAGGATGACCTTCAGCAATATGGCAGCAGATGCAGGTCCCTCCTCTGAGCCCCTCTTTCTACTGCATTAGTTTGTCATTCATGTCAAGAATTAAGATGTTTGTGCATCGAAGATGTGCCAAAATTAAATTTTCCACAGCTTCCCCAGCTCAGTTCTTTTTGGTGCAATGTGCATGTCACATACTTTGATAGCAGATTATGCTCCTACAGTGTTTGTGAAGAACTTCCAAATGGTGCATTTGTGTGGAGATCTGGAATCTTTGGTGTGGAGATGTTCCTGATCTTCATTGCTCTCTTGAGCATGTTCTTCTGGACTTTCCCTTTATTGTTGATCCTATCCAGAAGTCATTGCTGAGGTGTCAAAAACATCTTAATCCCCAAAAGATGAAAGCACAGCAGAAAACCTAGCTATCCTCCTTTAATGCAGAGTCTGCCAAGGCAGTGAGTGTAATGATATGGGCAAAAAGTTGAGGAACCACATGAAAGTGAAATAATATGTCAAAGGAACTAAATAAATTTCTTTAATGGTCTCCAAGGTTTTGGAAATCCATTGTAGCTTAAAAGGCACGGTCTGAATGAATAAACACCAAATTTCACACAACAAACGTTTCTTCAAAGTTATAAAAAGTAAAGAATTCAAAAAAACAATTACAAAATATTATACCACAAAAAGACATAAAATGTGTTGTTTAAAAAGGTTTTAACAACAAACACAAAAAATGGTTTCAAAATAACAACCTAATAAAAAACACTGAATAATAATAATACTACTAATAATAAAAAGTCTCCCCATAGTGGATTGTTTGCATAACATAGCTGTGAGCTGGACCCTGCTGCTCAAACTTGCTGCATAAGGTCAAAGACAATGCACAGTGGGGGTCAGCAGCCCACCCTCAGAGCATGGGTCACATAGCCCAGCTCGAGGCCAGGCAATGTGGCCCACTACCATTGCACAGGCCAGAAGACTGAGTGCACTGAGGACCAGTCACCTGCCCGCTGAAAATAGGGTGCAGGGCCTCGCTGGACTTCAGGCTGTGGCGCATGCCCATTTATTAAGCATTTGGCCTTGTGCAGTATGAGCACCTGCCTGCAAAACGTGGGTCGCAGACCTTGTAGCCCTACCCTGCTGCACACGGCCAATGGCTGTGGGCAGTGGAGGTTGGCCATCTTTGGAGGTTTTGGCACAGTGACTGGCTGAACAATGCCTGGTGCAGGGTGGGTACAGGGCCTTACCATAGGTCATGCCATGCAGGCAACCCCAGCTTCATGTGGCTAAAGGCTTTGTGTTACCGGAGTTAGCCGCCTACAACAGATTGTATACAAGGCATGCAGCCAGTTCCTACTGCACACAACCAAAATCCATTTGCTGTGAAAGTGAGACGTAAACAGAAGTGGAAGGCTAAAAAGAATTACATCTGGAATATAATAAAAACTTAATACTCTGAAAAAAAGTGAATATTGAAACGAAGTTATGGTTAGAATTGCTTCTAACACTGTCGTGTGTTTTAAAAAAAGCCTCTGATATTAACTTAAAAAGCACAGTTAATATGCATTTATGGTTACATAACAAAACCTAAAATCCACTAAAATCACCAGTTACAACTCAGTAAGCTAATTATAATTTGCACTCCCGTCATGCACTGCTTATGCCCTCACATATTACATCACTCATTAAATGTTAAATGACATCGTTGATGGAAGCTGGGACTGCCATGGAGAAAAATACATAAATTCACTAAATATCACCAATCCCAAGGATTAAAGCTGGCAGGGCAAAAGCTTCATCTTTGTCTGATGAATCATCTGATATTCTCAGATTAATATGTATTTGACCCTCTACTTAAATTGTATATAGTGAATACAGTATGCTAAATTGAATGCTGTCAGACTGGTTGGACAATGCTTCCAGGCTGCTCCATCCTCATGGCATGACACCTAGTTGATCTCTCATAACCAGGACCATCAGTTTGCAAACCAATATTGCAGGAGAACATCTTACACCACAGAACTTGAGTATGATAGCTTTACATGTCCCAGCAATATCACATTCCAGGGCAATCTTGGGATGGGACCATTTACTTAGAATTGTCCTTTGCCAAATGAAAGCTCACCCCCCTAACAAAGGTGTGAAAAAGCCCATGCTAGGCACATGTTTTTTTTTAGCATGTCATTGGGGAGAAAATGCTAGACTGTATGAGTTTGTGAGTGAACAACACTAAGGAAATGGGGATGTAATGTTGCATTTACTCATGGCATTGCACCAACTGTGCATAAAAAGGTGATGGTTGGAATACAATGTAGGGCATATTGGTCCAATATTTTTATCTCTCTCTCTCTCTGGCTAAATGAAAGGTTCAACTTGCACATTTCTTTTTTTAAATATTTTACAATATGGACCACTGCCTTTACTTAATAGAGTTTAAACTATTGGTGAGTGAGCGACGATGTCTGGGATCAATGCAATTATGACTGAGTCTTGGCTTCCCAATTGACCTTGTGATTACCAACTCAAGAAGAAAGCTAGCCAATTCACTAGCTCCCCAGACCTGAACTCTTTTTAAAAAAGAATTTTTTTATTGAGCAGAGCATCGAGAACATGACAATCACAAAAGAAGTGCAAAACAGGGAAACATCGATAGATCAACATATGGATAAAATCAGTTCATAAAAATCATAGAGTATGCGCAGGAAACATTTTTTCATCAGAGGATCGAGAACAAAACCATTTACATAAATAACAATAGTGAAGCAGCTTAAGAAATATCTGCCATTCATTCTTGCAGAAATACTTAAAGTGCTGGAGTATGAAAGTGCTAAAGTGCCAGAGTGCTAAAGTGCTGAAATGACCCAGGAGTAAACCTCCAAACCCCTAAACATATACCCCCTATTCCGCCAACCTTTAAAATTCAAAAGGACCTAAATTCCTTATCGGGATAAGACTACTAATCTATCTGATTTTCCAGACTCCTTAAATACTTCCAGATTTCATTAAACTTTTTGGAAGCACCCACCCGCCTCGTATAAGCTTCCTCAAAAGCCCTAGTCCGCTTCATTTTGTTTAACCACTTCTCATAAGTGGGTGCTTCCGTCGACCTCCAGTTCTGAAGAATTAAAGAACGGGCAACCAGGGAGGAGATAGAAAGAAAAGTCTCCTCTGCTTTTATCAGATTTGCCCTATCTTTACTAATTCAAAAAGGGCCCTCTTCTTAATTGCCCTATTTAAAGCCAAGAAAATCTCACCCCAGAAGGGCCCTAGTCTAGGACATGTAAAAAAGATATGTAGCCAGGCCCCTTCACCTTCTGCCTGGCAACGGAAGCATCTATTTTCAACTTCTGGGTATTTTTTATTAAGTGCTTTGGGTGTAAAGTATGCCAGCCACCGGGATAGAAAGGCCATTCCTTTAAAATTAGCTGCTCTCAAGGCCTTGCTCCCTAACTGGCATATGACTTGCCATTCTTGGCTAGAGAGGGTACATTGCGTTTCGCGAGTTACCCTTTCTAGATGTTTCTCAACCAGTAGGGGTTGGCCATGATTGCGCAAAAGACGATACCAGTTCCCCACCCTTCTTAGGTTTGCTCCAAAAAGGGCTGTCACCAATTTAGTCGGCGTACTAAAAGAGAAATGTTGTCTATTTAGGCAATATAAAATCTGTAAATATTTTTTTAAAAACTGGCTTCCTCCGGTCCCTACTCCTCATCAGCACCTCTTGCCAGGTGATTACCCTGTTCTGAATTAAGAAATGCCTTAACTCTTCTAACCCACAGTCCTTCCAATTTCTTAGGTGGCTAGATTGGATTTGGAGGTCGAGATTTTTGCATTCTCCTAATTTTAAATAGTGGAACCCGGAAGAGCCAGCATTTTTAAAAAAGGATTGAAGTCTAATAGAGTAATCCTTCAACGTCTTATATCTCGTCCTTTTGGGAAATTTAGAGGTTTTTAAAAATATCGGAATCTGAGAACCAGCTTCCTGCACCATTTTATCCACAAAAAAATTGTCATTTAGACCGTTAGAAACCAATAAACGAGCTGTTAAGTCTAAAAAGGCTGCTTCATAGTATGAAGGAACATGAGGTAAGGCCAATCCACCCTGGTCAATGGCTAATTGTAACAAAGAAAGCTTAACCCTTGATGTCTTTTTCCCCCAGACAAACTGTCTAAACATAGGGGCATATTCTCAAGGACTTATCGCCGACTTACCGGCACTTTAGCGCGGCAAAAGTGGCGATAGATTTATCGCCCTATCCTCAAGCTGGTGCAAACTGCCGATATCGCCAGTTTTCCTGCGATATCCTCCGTAAAAAACATCGCCACGGATAAGAGCGACAACTAACACTAATGATATGCAGAGTAGGCGTTCCCGTGCAAAAACACACAAAAACATTGTTAGCGATATTCTCAACGACCAGCCAGATCCGCGATGCGACCCAAAAACAGGCGATAAGGCGCGTTAGCAGCAGGGATTTAACACCTGCCTTTTACTGGTGTAAAGCAGGACGACAACCTGCAGCATGAAAGGGAGCCCAGCCCAGAGCCACATCTGAAGACCAACACATGTCATGGAGCTACTGACCATGCAGCTCGGAGACCCAAGAGGGCCACAACAGCCACCGCCACCACCCCCAGGACCCCCCCCCCCCGGACTACCACCGAGGCAGCGCAGAACAAGACAGCTGACCGTCCCAAAATGGCATGGCCCCTCAGCCACACAATTGCAGAATGTGGGGAGAGGTGGGAACCAAGTATGTGTGAAGGAGGCAAGTCACCCATGAATAAGAATGTACACAATGCCAAGTGTGGCGGTGATGTGCTGGACAGACTACAGTATGCAGAGCACAGACATGTCCATGTGGACATATACTGCTGGTGTTTGTAGTGTTGTGGACAGTGAACGCAACCATGTTACCTCAGGCAGTGGGGAATGTATCCGTGTCGTCCCCCCCTGTAAGCAGAGTGGGCTGGGCCGGCGTACCCCAGGCCAGCGTACGAGTGTGAATAAATAGGCCGGGGCTCTGTGCGTGGTTCACTTCCCGGATGGCCAACGCGTCTGCCAGGGAGGCGCCCCTCACCCTGCCATGAGTCTGCCGCCATTACCGCCAGCCTCCTCAGCCGATCGCTGGCGTCCGCGACACAGGCCCCCAGCGCACCCAGTGGCACAGCACTGCAGAGTTATGTGTGTGCTGACTACTGTCTACTGCCTACACTGCGGTTAGCAGGGCTCTCAAATCAAATCCAATCCTGACCTGCGAGGACACGCCATCATCTCTGGCTGCACACCCGCTGAGCGCTTCAGGTGCCACCAACTCAGTGCACCACAAGTCATCGCCCCGTGGCTGTGGGCCCTTGCTGACCGCTGCCTCCGGCCTACACTGCGGTCAGCAGGGCTCACAATTCAAATTGGGTCTTGATTTATTTATGGCGCAGTCCAGTAGGCAACAGACATTGCTTCCAGTGCGGCCCGCCCGTACGATGCATCATCGCAGGCTGTGCACCCGCTGAGCGCTTCAGGTGCCACCAACTCAGTGCACCACAAGTCATCGCTCGTGGCTGTGGGCCCTTGCTGACCACTGCCTCCGGCCTACACTGCGGTCAGCAGGGCTCACACATATCGAATCCAATCCTGACCTGCAAGGACACGCCATCATCGCTGGCTGCACACCCGCTGAGTGCTTCAGGTGCCACCAACTCAGTGCACCACAACACATGTACACTTTATGATTGAGTTTTGTGCTGTGGACAGCTGACGCGACAATGTCACCTCAGGCAATGGGGAAGACCTGGGACGATGATGAAGATGAGGCAGGTGTACCACACCCCACTGCAGCTGCAGCGGGAATATCCCGAAGGGACACAATGATTAACAATCACTTCACATGAGCACGCTCATCTCTGGTGCCCCTACCTCAGTGCATCACAAGTCATGTACCCTTTATGTTTGAATCTTTTGTGTGTGATTCCAGATCTGGTGCCCCTACCTCAGTGCACTGCAAGTCATGGACCCTTTATGATTGAATCTGTGTGTGTGTAATACGAAGATCACTGTTCTAGTTGATGCCAGCACCAACCACTCCCTGAGTGCTGGCTTACACTCACCCCACACCCATCCAGCACAGGCGTCACTGGACATGTGACCCTGGCAATAAAAAGTGGCCGGGCGCACGTGCCCATAGCCAGTTCCACTATCTAACTAAGTGTGTCCTTGTGGTCATTAGGTATGCATGATGGGCCAGGGCCCTACCACCTTACCTTGTGCTGTGGACTGCAAACGCAACCATGTCACCTCAGGCAGTGTCTAAGACCTTGGACACGTAGCTCTGTCGTCCTCCCCTGTAAGTGTAAGCGGAGTGGGCTGGGCCAGCGTACGCCAGGCCAGCGTAGGGGTGTGAAGGATTTGCTCGGGGCTCTGGGCATGGTTCAGTTCTGGCCTGGACAAGGAAGTAACTAATGCGTGTGTCTCTGTTGTAGTGTCGGCACCACTCTACCCGCAATCGACAATGTTGCAATGTAGCATGCACCCTGAGGGTGGGCTCACACGAACGGAGAAATGAAGGAGCGCAACACCGCTCGGTGTCTTGGCTCATACATGCCAAGTGTTGTGTGTATCTGTAATGCCGCAGCAAGAGCCAAATGCCTAGTCCTACTCACAGCGCGAGTTCAGCCACGCATGGACTCTACATCTGTGTCCGCCCTATCCTTACCATAGGCCTACACTCACGTGGCCGCCCACCTTCAACGGACAACATCACAGTGTGGTTGTCAGGCTTGTGGACATGCGCAGACAGGCATGACAATGGTGTGCCGTAGGAGTGCAAGTGATGCAACCGCGCTGCGCACACAAGTAAATAGGCTCGGGGGAGGGAGGAGCAGCTGTGAGGCAATGTAGCACACAGTGATGCCGCACATTTGCCACATGCAAGACATGTCAAACATGAATCCCAAAGTCGCACACATCCCACCCCACCCCCAACAAGCCACTTCACATTTCCTGAATGCAAGCAGATGAGAAACTAACATAAGGGATGAAAGCTCCTTTGTCTGAACTATCAGGCGGAAGCACATCTGCACCTCCGACCTCGGAATTGCATGTGCCCGGCACCCCCTGACAGATACTATAGCAGCTGATGTCGACTCCCACACTACGCACAGCCCAACGAAAGACCAACGTATACACACCCCACACACAGAAGTCCTTGCTCAAAGTTATCTTGCTTGGAATGGCCTTCACACTTACTCCCACATCATCCCAGGCCTACAACCGTTGCACACTAAAACAACTCATTGATCCAAGCTGTGGCATTTGATCCACAGAACTGGCGCAGGTCAGAACAGTGCCGCTTCAACCAGAGCCACTAACGCAATGGCAGAACATCCCAGACACATGCACAACCCCTGTCACGTGGAACTGTACCGTGCACGAATGCTGCATTTACTGGGGGCACTGCCATTGGCAGTGCTGCGGATCAGTTACCGGCTAAGCTTCCGCCTTGCCAACGTCACCTGCGTTCAGCCTGTGTTGCATTGTCGATCGTGCATATTCGAGTGGTCCATGGATGTCTGCCTATCCAACAGGACGGTAGCTGAACTGGATTTTGACATGTGTGTGCGCCCCTGTTGGCCCACGACCAGGAGTGTCACCGTGATACCCGTTTATGGGATGCATTGATACTTGGCATACATGCTGGTAGCTGGACCTGGGAGATTGCACAACTCCTCGTGTGCAGTGACCACATTGAACCGCTCCCTATTGGGCTGTAGTGCTAATTGGTGAAAGGGGGTGGACGCAGCACATCTGTCCGGACCTGTTAATGGATGGCCTCGCCGTCCTGTTTGATGAAGTCGACAACGAGCTCATGTTGGAAATGACAGCCTACGAAGCTGCAATCGCGTTTATGGACGAGTAACTACGTACCTGCAGCCACAACAGATTGGAACCCATTGCACATGTCCCAACACCTTGTGGCATCTTGGAGATCTGGTCACATATCCCACGACAACAGTGGACATGGCTGCATTCGCCTGGACTCCAAATACATGAGCGGACAACAACGCAGAACAACACATACCTGTGAAAGGTGAGGCACTCCCCCGGAGTGGTCAGCGGCGCTTGGCAACATTCCTCATTCTGACATACTGCTGCATTGGTCTGCATGTTGTGGCACTAATCTTGCCCGTACTGACACGCATATGCTAATAAAGTCTACGCACCTTCACTTGTATTCAACTGTGATGAGTGTTGGTTTGAATGACAATGTGTGTCTCACTGCCTATCTGGGTCACGGCCATACATGCGCACTGATAGCATTACCCAGGGAGTACCTTTTTGTGGAATCACTGTCCCTACATTCATCCATACTTTCATACTTGATTGAGCATAGCCATGACACATCTGTGTGAATTAGAATGTTTTATTCACATTCAGTGGAGTATTGAAGCTGGAGCAGTACAGGGCCATGCAAACCCCACTTTGCAATGTTGCCCCGTGGAGGGCCAGCCGGAGTCCTTTAAGGATTGACAAGTTCATCGGGAGTGGAAGACTTCAGTCCGCAGTGTGCTTGCTGTGTCATTGGTAACCAAACCACATATGGCAGTCCATGTCGAGGTCCAAGGTGAGTGTTGCTGAGTGTATCGGGGGACAGTGTAAGGTGTTATTCCAGGGCATGATGCAGAGGGCAGAACCAAGCTGAAACAGGCCATATGGCGGAGATGAATGCTACCACTTCATTCTTACCACAAAGCCCGATTCATCATCATCTTCGTCCTCTGATGTGTCCGGTGCCTCACATGTGGGTGGTGGTGTTTTGTCTGCATCACTGTGTGGCAGTGACACATCAGGGACCGGAGGTGGAATGTCTGCCGCAGTGTGTGGCACTGACACTTCAGGGGGCAGAGATGTGGATGGAGTAGTAGCAGCAGCATTCATCCGCGCCAGGACTTGTGGTGGCAATGCCATGATGAGGATCTGCAGGGCATGGAGGATCACATCTACATCTGACTGGTGTGCAGCCGTGGCAAGCATTCTTTCCACCTGCATCCGCGCCAAGCTCTCCATCATTCTCCTTATGTGTCCCAACTCCCGGCTGACATCGCTGGAGCCACTCTGACTAGACAGTTGTTCTTGGCTCAGAGTCATGACTCCAGCGATGTCAGCCATGGATTGTTGGAGAGCATGGAGCGGACAGTGGGTGTCCGTTAGGTACTGTAAGTCGTCCCTGATGGGACTTAGACACCCACGTATGGCATCTAGTTTGGCTGAAATGAGTTCGAACCCCACCTGCAGCTGGTCAGCCATCTTCTCCTGGCACCCGAACACACGGCGTTGAAATGCCATGTGTTGGTCGTGGGGGTCCTGGGAGACAGCTGTGGTGGTGGGTGCTTCCTGCTGTGTGGTCTGTGCAGGGGGTGGGGTCTCATCGATGCAGCTGGGCTGCCCTGCTGCTGGAGGTGGGGTGCCGGAGCTGTCTATGAGCTGTTGGAGGGCATCGGTGTAGATGTTGGTGTGGTCCTCTTCATCATCAGTGCTGTGTTGTTGGGTCTGCTCTGCAGGAGGTGTTGATTCTCCCTCTACAATGTGAAGGGGAGATGTAGATTGACATTGTGTTCACATGTATGTTCACGCATTGTACAAGTTTACATACAGACTGCATGACAATGTACATTGTGACTGTTTGTGAGGAGATGCCAATTTGATGCCGGACAGTTGACATTTCTGCACCATCAGGGATGTGAGGGTGTACTTGTACATTATCATCTCACAGTTTCCTGCTATGCCACATGCGAATGGCCATTTTCTACACACAAGCGGCAGCAGTTGTGTCCTCTGTTAGGTTGTGTGGATGTTGCAGTTTGTACCACATTGTTGTCAATGTTGAGGTGCTCTGACTCTTATGTGTGTGTGCTGCATTGTGGGTGAGTTGCCCCTTCAGCTCTGATTTGGCTGGCCCTTATCCCTTTCAGGCGGTGTGCCTTTCACTTCTGTGCTTATACAGTGCTGAGATGTTGCGGACTTGGGTAAATTTGTCTCTTGTTCGGAGTTGTGACTCTTGGGCATGGTTTGTCCGCAGATGTGCTATACTTAATTGTGCATGTGTGCCACTGTGCACATCTCCCCCCGTCCCCCCAGTCCCTGGTCGTTACTCACCCCGTTTGCTGTTGGGTCAGGTCATGTTGTGCAGTGTCTGGTCCCCCAAATCCTGCCACCGTCTCCCCAATAATGGTCCCAGGCTGGTCCTCCGTGGGGGTTGTGGGGTTCTGGTTGTCCTCTGTACTTGCTCCGGCTACCTCCATGGTGCTGCGCGGTTGTTTGTGTCTTGGTTGTGTTTTTGTTTGCCGCTTTTATAGTGGTTTTTCCCGCCTGACTTGTGTGACTTTCAGGCCTGGCGCTGCTTATCGCGGAATTTCTTTTCGCAGTTGGGCAAATCGCAACTTTTTTCACGTTCGGGTTTAGATTTTTATCGCCGTCCAGGTAATTTTATCGCTGACATTTGACGCGTTGTCGGGAGACTATCGCATGTTACCGCAGTGTTGGGAATACGACGTTAACACAGAGTTATTTTCCCGCGATAGACGGCGATGTGAAAAATTGCGTTAACCTATTTTGGCGATGATTATTGCACGTTCTTGAGAATATGCCCCATAGTTTCCAGCTCCTTAAAGTAATTAATGTTAATTTTGATAGGTATATTTATAAAAAGGAAAACAAGTAACGGAAGTATGGACATTTTGATAAGGGATACTCGGCCAATCAGGGTTAAAGGTAGTAGCAGCCAATTATCCAACATTTTCTTGATTTTACCCTGCATAGCTACATAATTCAGCTTGTATAGCTGTTGATGTTGATCAGAAACATAGATCCCCAAATAGCGTATTGGGTCAGGCTTAGCGGCTTGGTACTTAAGATTGACTGGAAGAAAATTTGTGTAAGAATTCAGTACGAGGATTTCTGTTTTGTTTTGGTTTATTTTATATCCCCCAGTTAATTCAAATTTACTGAATTCCATTATGGCCAATTCCAAATTCTGGCTATCGGGTTTAAGATATAAAATAATATCGTCCGCGAATAGCTTTAGCTTGGACATACCCAGAATTGGAGCGTTAATTGCAGCATTTTCTCGAATTCGGATGGCTAATGGTTCAATGAAAAACGTGAACAGTAAAGGGGAAAGCGGACACCCTTGTCTTGTCCCCCGATTTATTTTTACTGTACCCACACGATTTGCATTAATTACCACCTGAGCCTGAGCCCCCTGATAAATATTCCGAAGCATTAAAATAACCTGGGGAGGAATGCCAAACCTGCCAAGGCCAAAAAAAAGAGTATTCCAATTTACCAGGTCGAACACCTTTTCGGCGTCGACCATCATGATACAAGCCGGGCTTAAGTTAGTATTACAGTAGTCAAGAGCCTGTATTAAAAATTCAGTGTTTGACGACATAGATCTCCCTGCTATAAACCCAGACTTATCCTTATGGATTATTTCCTGTGCAACGGGTGTAAAACGCTGCGCCCAAGTCTTCAATAGGATCTTATAATCAGCGTTGAGGAGACTAATGGGTCTATAGGAATTGACATCTTTTGGATTCTTACCCTTTTTCACGAAGCTGACAACGATCACCTCTTTGAAAGGCGAGTGCACCACACCGCTATTTTTGATATGATTAAATAGCTTAGTCAAGGGTGGGGTCAATTCTTTTGCAAATACCTTATAGAATTCTATGGGGCACCCATCCTCTCCACAAGCTTTAGCTCCAATAGTTGATTTTAAGGTTGCCAGAATTTCTGTACTTGATATGTCTAGTTTTAGCTGTTCCACGAGGGAATCAGACAGTTTCGGAAGATCTACGCCGTCAAAATAATTCTGTATAGTATCTTGCCCAACTGGATATTCTGTTGTGTAAAGCTGTTGGTAGTGTTCCATGAAAGCCAGACCTGAACTCTTGACAATCTAGGCCACACTCCAAACGTGTCAGTCCAGCCAGAATTGCTAGGCCACCTCTCCTCTCGAACAGGATTACCAGCATTCCCAAGTTTCTACTTTATTGGGTCTCATCAGTGAGGTGCAACATGAGTACCTATGTCACAGAAAGCTACAGGACCCGGATCTGCTCAGAACATTGTTACTTAGGGTTTTCCACTGAGAACAGAAAACAATGTATCGAGATGACAGGGTTAATCATACTCGCTACTCTACTCTGGCATTCTTCTATTTCATTTTCTTTTGTTCACGGTGCCATTAAAGACAAGTATCAACCACGAAAACACCCGTCTTAGCCCAGCCCCAAATATGGCCCTTCAGCGTCAGCTGCTAGACCATGTTCCCTCTGAACAGGAACACAAGCCACTCCAGACTGGTTCGGGTTAACTGGTCCTCATCAGTTGGCTCCCGACGTCAGAGCAGGAATACCCTTGTCTGAGATACTCACTAAGAGGAGCAACGCATGTCTTACACCACAATGTGTGGCAGTTTTTAAAAATCGTAACCCTACTTCTTGTGTGAAGTTCATGACACAATTTCAAAAACGTACGGACGACTACTATGAGCAGAAGATAAATTAAAACTCACAGCCTTGCTGCCTAAATGCTTCCTTTCAAAAGAACAGCTGTCCGACTGGTCAATTAGGCTTTCCAAATCATCCAATAGGGGGTACATGCAGCGCCATAAACTTATTTTACAATTCCAACCCCTAGCTACTCTGAAAAAAATGTGTCAAGCAATGGTAAATTTCCTCTTTGTGTACAGATTTTGACAAGAGAATAAAAGCTGTAAATGCACATGAAGTCGAACTGAACCACATCAAGGCTTATAAAATAATAGCCCATTCTACCTCTTCCCAACAGGGTGGTAAGGGGCAGTAAGTGGGATGCCTGGCCACACTATTGGGGCACGTGCAATATAAGGCTGTATTCCGAACGTTATGCATTATATCTCCGAAGGTAGCAGCAGTCTAGGATATGAATAAGAAAACCATGGTAACAAAATATTTGGATGGTATTGTTTTTAAATCCAAAAGTGAAGAAATTAAGGTTTTGTTTGGTGGGAAAACATTTAGCCTGTTTTAGAAGCATTAGCAGAATTACTTTAAAAAAAATCTGTGTTATTGTATGCAGTTTCAATTAACTCTCATCTCAGCTGTGGTGGGAAATGTTATTGTATGCTGCTCTATTTTGGTCTTTGTGTCAAAAATCAAATAAAGATGATATTAGAAGGTCAAGTAAATATCACATCACATTTACACTCACAATTTGTTCTGGCACTGAGATCCTTCTTAGCTAATTGAATTTTGGGAAGCTGTATTTTCACCTTTGTTTCATTTCGGCAGAACATTTGCAGTCCTCTACCTAGGCCCCTTTTATAAATGAAACTGTGAACTGAATTCAGTAGAGTAGAGCATAATCTTTGCCATGCAATATTGTGAACCGCTTTTCGGCATAGGAATGAAAGAATTGTAGAGGACACTATAGAAAATCACACTAAAGCATAGAATCGCATATCAAAGTTTTTAAGGCCTCATTACAAGACCAGTCGGCTGATAAAATGTTACCGGCAGAAATACACCTGCTTGGAATATCTGACCCGGACATTTTGCCTGCTCAAAACCGGGCGCAAACATTCAGGTTTATTGTTCTAAATACCATAATCTTGAGTATTTCTGTCCCTCGAATTACCAATATCAGCATTTCTGGGGCACTATCAAAGAACAAAAAACACCACCCGATTCCTAATTGGGGACCTTAGTCCATATAATACATAAGTAACTTCCATCATAGTGAGTGATCTTTTAAACCGTGTCCCTCTATATTTTAAATACTCCGCATGACTTAAGGTTTATATTAAAATCAAAATGGGTTGTTTGTAAGTCAAGGTATGCTTGTAGTGTGTACAATTACATGTTTCTGTCTGTAAGCTGCTTTCATTTAGAAGAGAAACGGGACGGGATTTCCACACTGCCTGTGGATGAAGTGTTTGATTTAGAAGTAGGTCGTAACATAATATCATATACCATATAATGTAAATATAATACACCTGGAGAAAGTGCTAATTCCGGATGAGAATCCACCAGAGGAATTTCCTCCACTCTCCTTCAGATTTAGCACTTCCACCTGCAATTAAACGATTTTCCACTACCAAGAAACCAGGCATAAGATGAAAAGTAGGGAGAGCCAGGGCTCAATGGAATATCCAACCAATACGAGCGCACCCTCATGAAGTGTTTTCTCTTTTCCCTTGACCTTGCCAGGTAGGTCGCTCCCCCACCACACAGCTCCGCCTGTGTTGTCTGCCCGCTGCTCCTGTAGGTAAGATCGCCCTCCGCTTGTGGCCCCGGTGCCCGTTTTGTCTGCTCTCCCCCTGTTTTTCCTTTCTGTGCCCTTCGCTGCCCCACTGTTGTTGTGCCCGTGATTTTGTCTGCTCTCCCCCTGTTTTTCCTTTCTGTGCCCCTCGCTGCCCCACTGTTGTTGTGCCCGTGATTTTGTCTGCTCTCCCCCTGTTTTTCCTTTCTGTGCCCCTCGCTGCCCCACTGTTGTTGTGCCCGTGATTTTGTCTGCTCTCCCCCTGTTTTTCCTTTCTGTGCCCCTCGCTGCCCCACTGTTGTTATGCCCGTGATTTTGTCTGCTCTCCCCCTGTTTTTCCTTTCTGTGCCCCTCGCTGCCCCACTGTTGTTGTGCCCGTGATTTTGTCTGCTCTCCCCCTGTTTTTCCTTTCTGTGCCCCCGCTGCCTCTCGCCACTCCCGCCGCTGCGTTCCCTGCAGCCCCGCCCCCCTGACTGCCCATTCGCTGCCCCTGCCTCCCGTCTCCCAGCTGCTCCTCCCTCCCACCTCCCCATAAATGGCGGCCGCTGCACGGCCGCGCCGCTGGCGCGCCGAAGGCGCGCCTAAGGCAAGCCCGTCTGCGCCCGTCCGCGACTGGACCGCGCCCAGCGCCAGAACCCCTGGAACCCACCAACGCAACACTACTCGACGGACCTACGACGCCGCCACACTCACCGCACTCAATGCCGGCCGGAACCCTGCCTGCTACCGAGCCTCACCGAGACGCACCCACGGACCCTTCACCTGCCAAACCTGCCGATTCACCTGCCCCCGGACGTGCACCACCTCCGCCAAGTCGAGCAACAGCAGCAACCACCTGAAATGCATCCTGCTGAACACCCGCTCCGTCCACAGGCACGCCGTGGAACTCTGGGACCTGCTCGACGCAACAGCACCGGACATCGCCTTCCTCACCGAAACCTGGATGAACGCCTCCTCAGCGCCCGACATCGCCATAGCCATCCCGGATGGATACAAGATCACCCGGAAGGACCGCGTCAACCAGACGGGAGGAGGCATCGCCATCGTACACAAGAACACCATCCGCATCTCGACTAACTCCGACGAGACCTTCTCCGCCGCCGAACACCTACACTTCCAGATACACACTGACCCCAAGACCACCCTCCGAGGCACCCTCATCTACAGACCCCCGGGACCACGCACACTATTCAGCGAAGACATCGCAGACTTCATCAGCCCGCACGCCATGCCCTCAGCCGACTACATCCTCCTAGGGGACCTCAACTTCCACCTGGAGAACAACAACGACAGAAACACCACCGCCCTGCTGGACAACCTCGCCAACCTCGGACTCAAGCAACTGGTGAACACGCCCACCCACTACGCCGGCCACACGCTTGACCCCGTCTTCTCGTCCAGCAAGCACATCTCCTTCAGCCACGCCACCGGACTCCACTGGACCGACCACAGCTGCGTCCACTTCAGCTTCAGAAAGACTGCGACCCACCACCACCCGCAACAGGCTCCCCGCCGGAGCTGGAGCAAGATCACCGCCGAGCAGCTCACCGCCTCCCTCAGCCAGAACACACCCACCAACACAACGGACCCAAACGAAGCAGCCAGCAACCTCGCCAAGTGGCTGACCGCCTGCGCCGACGACCTCGCACCACTAAAAACCCGCCCAGCAGACCCGGAAGCAAGAAAACCCCTTGGTTCACCAACGAACTCAAGGAATCCAAGAAGAACTGCCGCACTCTCGAGAAAACCTGGCGACTCGACCAGACCACAGACAACAGGACCGCCCTCAAGCACGCCACCCGCAAACACCACCAGCTGATCCGTGCCACCAAGAAGTCGGCACTCAAAGAACGACTGGACAACAACGCCCATGACAGCAAGGAACTTTTCAGCATCGTCAAAGAGTTCTCCAACCCCAGCGCCGGAAACAACGACATCACCCCTCGCAAGACCTCTGCAACTCACTCTCCGCGTTCTTCCACCGCAAGATCACCGACATACACAACAGCTTCGACGCACAAACAACGCACCCTACCGCCCGAACCAACGCCCGCCACCACCACCCTCTGCAACTGGACCCCGATCAGCACCGAAGACACCACCCGCACGATGAACTCCATCCACTCCGGATCACCAACCGACCCCTGCCCACACCACGTCTTCAACAAAGCCGACGCCACCATCGCACCCCATCTCCGGGACATCATCAACTCCTCCTTCCACACCGCCACCTTCCCGGAGAGCTGGAAGCACGCCCGAGCTTACCGCCCTCCTGAAG
Source organism: Calotriton arnoldi (assembly GCA_963921515.1). Classification (NCBI taxonomy): domain Eukaryota; kingdom Metazoa; phylum Chordata; class Amphibia; order Caudata; family Salamandridae; genus Calotriton; species Calotriton arnoldi. The sequence continues at coordinate 135,533 of CAWUFW010014789.1, forward strand.
AAACCAACGGCGGACCCCACCGACCTCAAGAACTACAGTCCCATCTCGCTCCTTCCGTTTCCGGCCAAAGTCATCGAGAAGACCGTCAACAGACAGCTTGCCGCCTTCCTCGAGACGAATGGATCCCTCGACCCCTCGCAGTCCGGGTTTCGGGCCAACCACAGCACCGAGACCGCCCTTATCGCAGCCACCGACGACATCAGAACCCTAACCGACAACGGGGAAACAGCTGCCCTCATCCTCTTGGACCTCTCTGCGGCGTTCGACACCGTCTGCCACCGCACCCTAGTGAAGCGCCTCAGCAACATCGGAATCCGAGAGAAAGCACTGGAATGGATCATCTCGTTCCTCGCCGGAAGAACCCAGAGAGTCCGCCTCCCCCGTTCAGATCCGAAGCCACCGAAGTCATCTGCGGCGTTCCACAAGGATCCTCACTCAGCCCAACCCTCTTCAACGTCTACATGAGCCCCCTCGCAGCCATCGCACGCCGACACAACCTCAACATCATCTCCTACGCCGACGACACCCAGCTGATCCTCTCCCTCACCAACGACCCCACCACCGCCAGAGCCAACCTACACGACGGGATGAGAGACGTCGCCGACTGGATGAGGAACAGCCGCCTTAAACTGAACTCAGACAAGACGGAAGTCCTCATCCTGGGCTCATCACCCTCCGCCTGGGACGACTCCTGGTGGCCCCCGGCCCTGGGCACCGCGCCCAAGCCAACGGACCACGCACGCAACCTGGGCTTCATCCTGGACTCCTCCCTGTCGATGACCAGACAAGTCAACGCCGTCTCATCTTCATGCTTCAACACCCTGCGCATGCTCCGCAAGATCTTCAGATGGATCCCCACTGAAACCAGGAAGACCGTCACCCAGGCACTCGTCACCAGCCGACTGGACTATGGGAACACCCTCTACGCCGGAACCACAGCCAAACTTCAAAAGAGACTCCAGCGCATCCAGAACGCCTCCGCACGACTCATCCTGGACATCCCCCGACACAGCCACATCACCGTGCACCTGAAAGACCTGCACTGGCTCCCCGTCAGCAAGAGAATCACGTTCAGACTCCTCACCCACGCACACAAGGCCCTCCACGACCTGGGCCCAAAGTACCTCAACGACCGCATGACCTTCTACACGCCCACACGCCAGCTACGATCAACCAGCCACGCCCTCGCCACCGTACCACGCATCCGCAGAACCACCGCCGGAGGAAGATCCTTCTCCTACCTGGCAGCCAAGACCTGGAACTCCCTCCCCACTCACCTTCGGCGAACCCAGGACCATCTCTCCTTCAGGAAGCAGCTCAAGACCTGGCTGTTCGAGCAGTAACTTACCCCCTCCCCCAGCGCCTTGAGACCCTCCCGGGTGAGTAGCGCGCTCTATAAATGCCGTGATTGATTGATTGATTGGTTTTTAGTAGATCACAGGGAATCCCTTTAAGGGGTTTGTAAGGTTTTCTGCTCGGATTGATGCTTTCTTTTCTCAGGGTGCATACTGATGCTTCAATGCTCCTGAGGAGATCATTTCTGAGGGGTTCCTGAGAGACCCTGCCTCTAACCACACTCCCCCATTTGTTTTAGAAGCCGCAACTGGAAAGATCAGGGCTGGCTACATTACAATGACGGTCTCAACTGGAGAAGAACTAACTCCTGTTTTAAAATAGGAACTGAAATAAGACTAAGGGGCATATTCTCAAGGACTTATCGCCGAGTTAGCGGCACTTTATCGCAGCCAAAGTGGCGATAGATTTATCGCCCTATTCACAAGCTGGTGCTAACAGCCGATATCGCCAGTTTTCCTGCGATAGCAGCCGCAAAAAACATCGCCACGGATGACACCGGCAACTAACGCTAATGAGATGCAGAGTAGGCGTTCCCGTGCAAAAACCCGCGACAACACCACTTCGCAACATTCTCAACGACCAGCCAGATCGGCGATAAGATCACAAAAATGCGATAAGGCGCGTTAGCAGCAGGGAATTAACACCTGCTCTTTCCTGGTATTAAGTCGGACGATAACCTGCACCAGAAATGGGAGCCCAGCCCACAGCCACACCAGAAGAACAACAGATGCCATGGAGCTACTGATCATGCAGCCGGACACCCAAGAGAGCCACAACACCCATCGCCACGCAACCCAGGACCCCCCCCCCGAAACAATTCGCCTGATGTCGCACAAGTACAATAATTAACATTCATGTGTGGCAGAAAAAGGAGAATCATTCATTCATCTTTGAATTTCCAAACAAATTATTTTATTCAAATTTAACTCAAAACAACTATTCGGAAGAGTCACAGCAGGTCTTCTCTGGACAATCTGTAAGACACAGCCTGCAAGACAAAATTCAAGATAAGAAGGTGTGTCATGCGCTCATCAAAGGACAGAGAGAGAGAGAGAGAAAGAGAGAGAGAAAGAAAGGGAGAGAGAGAGTGAAAGAGAGGGAGAGAGAGAGAGAGAGAGAAAGGGGGAGAGAGGGAGAAGGAGAGAGAGAGAGAAACAGAGGAAGAGAGAGAGAGACAGTGAAAGGAAGAGAGGGAGAAGGAGAGAGAGTGCCGACACTGCGCACCCACGCCTCACTGCTCACCTGCTGCCACCGGTGTGTCTCCGACCAAGTGCCGGTATACACTGCAGTCCACCAGGTCCCTTATCTGAAACAGAATCCAGATTTATGAATGGCAGAGTTCATATCATTGCACACGCCATCATCGCTTGGCTGCCCCTGCGCGCACAGGCTGCTGCACCCCAGCCCCTCCCGCCGCCCAGCGGTGTTTGCCCGCCCCTGCGCTCCCAGGCCTCACTGCTCACCTTCCGCCACCAGCGTGTCTCCAAGAGGGCCCACCACGTGCCGGTGCAAGCTCCAAGCCCGGGGCCTGCGACCTTGGCAGCCTCCACATCATGCAGCCCCACCCCGCGGGCCACCAGGTCACACACGTGATTCTGGGTCTTGATTTCCCAATGGCAGAGATCAAATCAGTGCACACAGCAACATCGCAGTCTGCACACCCGCTCAGCCCTATAGTTGCCACTAACCCTGTGAACCGCGAGGCAACGCCACATGGCGGCAGGCCCACGCTGCCCGCTGGCTCAGGCCTACACTGCGGTCCAGCAGGGCTCACACAAATCCTTACCAGTCCGGACCACCAGGACGGCGCATCATCGCAGGCTGCACACCCGCTCAGCACTTAAGGTGCCCCTACCTCAGTGCACCGAAAGTCACCGTCCTGTGGTGGTAGGCCCGTGCCGGCCGCAGTGTATCCGGTGCCACCAACTCTGTGCAAGGCAAGTCATGGACCCTTTATGATTGAGTCTCGTGATATGCCAGGCGGACGCAGCCATGTCACCTCTAGCAGTGGGGAAGAACTGGGACACGTAGCGTCGTCCCCCCCCCTTTATACGTAATCCGAGTGGGCTGGGTCGGCGTACGCCAGGCCAGCGTAGGGGTGTGAATAATTATCCCTGTGTTATGGGCGTGGTTCATTTCTGGGCTGGACAGGAAACCAACTGATGCGTGTGTCTCTGTTGCAGTGTCTGCGCCACACGGCCCGCAATCGACAATGTTGCAATGTTGCATGCACCCGGAGGGCGGCCGCGCACAAAGGGATTGTACAAGGAGCGCAAGGCCGCTCGGGCTCTTGGCTCATGCATGCCAACTGTTGTGTGTGTATCGCTATTGGTGCACCATAAGCCTAAGGGGTAGCCTCAATTGCAGCGCGAAAGCCACATCACATTCCCAGAATGCAAGCAGTAGTCAGACTAACATTAGGGATGAAAGCTCCTTTGTCTCAATACATAAGGCGGAAGGACATCTGCACCTCCGACCTTGGTCTTGCATGCGGCAGGCATCCCCTGAGAGAGATACCATAGCAGATGATGACAACTCCCACACTATGCACAGCGCTAATGAAAGACCAACGTATCCACACCCCACACACAGAAGTTCTTGCTCGAGGTACTCGCATGGAATGCCCTTGACACTTACGTACACAACAACCCATACGTCCAAACGTTGCACACACATACGACGCATTGCTCCGAGCTGTGGCATATCATCCACATAACTGCTGCAGGTCAGAAGAGTGCCGGTTCTACGAGAGCCACCAACGCAATGGCAGAACATCCCGGGCGCATGCACAACGCCTGTCACGTGGAACTGTACCGTGACCGAATGCTGCCTGTTAGTGTCTGATGCATTGGTCTGCATGTTGTGGCCCTTGTCTTGTCCGTACTGACACGCACATGGCAATAAAGTCTACGCAACTTCACTAGTGTTCAACTGTGATGAGTGTTGATTAGAATGACAAATCGTGTGCCTCAATGAGCATTGTCCGTACACAGGGAGGGACTGACTGACGCATTTCACTTAGGGGTGAGTCCCTATTGCCAGCTCCACCTCTGTGAGCCAGACATAGTGGTTGGGATAGTTGCTGTTAGACCTGTGCTCTTACGTGTCTTCAGCAATGTGAGTATGGTGTCCATGTTCTTGCCATGTGGATCAATGTGATCCATCACTACAGGCCGCGTCCACCCAGTTGAGTGTGAGTAGGTATGCGAAGAGATGTTCTGTTGTCAAATGTGATGGTGGACACTACTTTAGGCCTGCCAACGACTTTGACATTTCATACCCAGCCCTATTTCTAACATTGCGTGGGGCAAAGTTGAGGAATTGCGCGATTGTTGTTTCAGATCAATGAGGCCACAGCTAGTGCACACATTCCCAGTCATCTCACTTCCTATGTGTGTCACGGTCAAACATGCGCATTGGTTTCCTTTCCCAGGGTGTACCTTTTTGGGCAATCAATGTCCTTACATTCATCCATACTTTCATACTTGATCGATTATGGACATGACACATCTGTGTGAATTTGAATGATTTATTCACATTCGGTGGAGTGTCGGAGCTGGAGCAGTACATGGCCATGCAAACCCCACATTACATTGTAGCCCAGTGGAGGGCCAGCCAGAGTCATTTACGGATTGACAAGTACATCGGATGAGGAAGAGTACAGTCCGCAGTCTGATTGCTGTGTCATTGGTAAGCAAACATAATATGGCAGTCCATGTTGAGGTCCAAGGTGAGTGTCGCAGAGTGTTTTGGGGGACAGTGGGAGGTGTTGTTACAGGGCATGATGCAGAGGGCAGAACCAAGCTGAAACAGGGCATATGGCGGAGAAGAATGCTACTGGCTCCTTCTTACTACAAAGGTGGAATCACCCGCATCTTCGTCCTCTATTTCATCTGTCTGACTTGTGGGTGCTGATGTTTGGTCTGCAGCACTATGTGCCACTGACACATCAGGGGCCGGAGATGTGTGTGTAGAAGTACCAGCAGCATTCATCAGCGACTGCCTTAGTGGCAGCAATGCGATGATGAGGATCTGCAGGGCATGGAAGATCCCAACAACTCTTCGCTGGTGTGCATCCGTGGCAGCCATTCTTTCCGCATGCATCCGCTCCATGTTCTCCATTATCCTCAGCATCTGTGCCAACTCTCGTCTGACATCGCTGAGGCCACTCTGACTAGACAGTTGTTCTCCTCTCAGAGTCATGACTCCAGCGATGTGGGGCCTGGATTGTTGGACATCATGGAGGGAACTGTGGGTGTCAGTTAGGGAGTGTAAGTGGTCCCTGATGGGACTTAGACACCCACGTATGTCATCTAGTTTGGCTGCCATGAGGTCGAACCCCACCCGCAGCTGTTCAGCCACCTCCTTCTGGCAGTCTAACACATGGCCTTGGAATGCGATGTGTTCTTCGGTGAGGTGCTGGGAGCCAGCTGTGGTGGTGGGTGCTTCCTGCTGTGTGGTCTGTGCAGGGGGTGGGGTCTCCTCGATGCAGCTGAGCTGCCCTGCTCCTGGAGGTGGGTTGCCGTAGCTGTCCATGAGCTGTTGTAGGGTGTCGGTGTCGAAGGTGTGGAGCTCCTCTTCATCATCACTGATGAATGTAGGAAGGTGGAATCTGACTATATGGTTGCCCCCACTTTTTTTATGGTGTTTTGCTGGTTTATGACTTAGTTGGACTGGGATCCTGCTATTCAGGGCCCCAGTCTATCTGCTTTCTCTGTAAAATGGTTTCCATGTGCCTTAGGCACATCACTGATTGGGATCTGGAGTGCCCTTATAAGTCCCTAGTATATGATATACTATGTACCAAGGGCATAGGTACCTCAGAGGCCTGCCAGGGGCTGCAGCATGTATTATGCCACCCCTGGAAGGCCATCCAAACTGACACCACAGGTCTGCTACTGCAGCCTGGGTAAGGTGGTGCATGCACCCCTTACTGGGATATAGGTTACCTATATCACTAAATACATACACACATATAAACCTATAAGTCACTCCTAAGGCAGGCCTTATCAATCCTAAAGGCAGAGTGCATGGTTCCTATGTGAGAGGGTGCCCTGCATGAGCAGGGCCCTCTGCAGCATTCGGAGACCATCTCTGATGCTGCTTGTAGTGCAGCCTGACCATATACTCTTAAGCGCATTATATCCTCGCGGTAAAATGCTAACTTTGGAATGGCTGCACCTAAACATGTCGTGTTTGGTGTCAAACATCTTGGAATACTACCCCCCCCCGCCAATCCTGGTGGCGGGGGTAGCATTCCACCCTTCTAGAGGGAAAGACATGTTAACTCTGGCTAGCCCGGTAACTTCTTTCCAGAGCCCTGGCATCACAAAATGGATGCTGCTGCCACAGACATGAGTCTGGCCTCCTGCTGCTGGACGAAACTCCGGCAGGGGAGGCCTGGACAATAGGTTTCCTGTCCCAGGGAGGTGTGACCACCTCCCCAGACAGGATAATGTGTATTGGGGCTGGGCGGGAGCACTTTCGGGTGCTTTGAAGTCCTGCACTGGGGGCACATTTGGTGTCCCTAGTGCATACCCCAGTTCAAACCGGATCAGGGGCTTGCAGCCCCTGCTTTGGCGTGAACTGGACAAAGAGAAAGGGGTGTAGCCACCCCTCTGCCCTGACCCACCCATAGGTGCGGCCACAGAGTAGTCCAACCCCTATCTTTAGTATAAAGATAGGAACCCAGTCCTTAGGACTTTAGATTATCCCTGGATGAAACTCTGAAACTGAATCCTGGACCTTCGACGCTCTACTCACGATTAGAGGACAGAAGAATCTCCCTTGGGGTCAAGGAGTGACTCCCCTGCTTGGCAGGCACCAAAGAAGCATCTGTCCGGTTCGCATTTCTGAAGCTCCCGTCGGACGCCGAAGTCATCGCATCACCAGAGGTGGATTCTCAGACTTCCCCGAGGCTACCCTGAGTCCCCAGCAAAGCTGAGGCCCGTGGCTATCGTGGGTGACTTGAGACCGTGACCCCTGGACACCGAGCACATTTGCAAGTGCATCCTCTTCTGGGTCTCCTAAGAAGTCGTGCTTTGGGCTACGAGTAGCCCGAGTAGCCCTAGCCTCCAGCACCACCTGCACCGAAGATCACTGGCCCCCACTCCACGAGTGTCCTGTAAGCCAGATCCACGTGCGGCGTCACGAGGCTCCTTCGCGGTCACTAGCCCATTGGCTAGTAGCCCTTAACGAAGGCCAATCCTTTTCTTACTTGGCATCCTGATTGCTCCAGGCCTGCCCTCACTTACCCTTGCTGGGTGAGTTCCACAGACCTTGCTGGTCTGCACCATCGACGATCTACATCTTCACCGAGACTTGCCGTTGCCAAGGCTTGTTGGGTCCAATCCGGTCGCCGACACCTCAGCACTCGACAGACATCGTGTACCAGCCCAAATCCTGCTCTTGGTCACCGACAACGCCTCCTGGACCTCGTGGCTGAAGAGTCAAGATGACCGTCAACGCACCTGAAGCAGTCGACATCGGTGGGCATCTGTCCATCGCCTTCCTGGTCACTGGCTAGTGACCCAGACTCTGTCCCCTCTGCTTTCAGGTTCTTAAGAACTCTGATCCACTCTTGGATCCACCCGGACACTTTTCTCTTGGCCGCCAGCAGCACTTTGCAGCAGATCGCCATTCGAATCGACGACGAAACCCGACCCCGAAAGGCACCTATGCACCCGGCTTCCCTGGGTGAGGTAACACGAGTACTACGGTGCTCCCGTGGGTAGAGACTCTTCAAAGTCCTAGATCTCAAGGGGTTTTGTCCTAGTCCTCTTTTAAGTGTCCCTTTTCTCTAATTTCCCGATCCCGACTTTCTCCATAGAAGTCAACGGCGTATCGCGGTTGTGTATTTACACTGCACGCGTCTCCCGTAGGTCCCCTGTGTCACTACCTTGGGTGGTTCCTTGTGGTCCAAGCACTTCTAGAGGCTCTAGGCCTAGTGTCTAGTTCAGTCGTGGTTCGCATACCACTTTATTGGTATATGGTTTGGTACGCCCCTAGGGCCCAAACGTGTATTTGTGCTATTACTGTGATTTAATAACTTATAACTTATGTACTTGAACTCTAGCCTCATAAAGAGACTAGAGGGTGTGTTTAGCAATAAATACATATATTTTGAATATATACCTGGTGTGGTGCTCTTTCATTTGATCACTCAAGAGATTATAGACTGGTAAAACAAGCTGCTTTACATTCCTTCAAGACTTAGCCTGAAGGCTGCTCTCCATAGCTACCACTAGGATAGCTTTCAATAAGGTTGTCTTTAACCTATCTCCAATAAGGGGTTGTTTGGACTGGTGCAAGGTGCCCACTATAATTAGTGGACGGCATATACCAGGCCAACTTCTCACATTGGTGTGCAGCGTGTGGGATTCCAGCTTGCTATTGTTTTACCAGATAATCTCAATTGAATTGATCAACTGAAAACCACTAAAGGTACCTAAGGTACATATAATTTAAGCTTAGAATACAGTAAGTTCTACTGAACTTAGAGTTGTGTGTTAAGGGATAGCACAACCCTTTCTACAACTCAAGAGAGTTTAGTAGGCCACACTAGAGTAGGTAGTGCATACACCACACCACACTAGTAATGTCTTTAAGGGTAGGATCTAAAGAATCCTTGCAGGAAGCCATTGAGCTTCCACCCTCCAAGTATGATACACTCCCATTCTTGGAATTGAGAGCTTTATGCAACTTGAGAAAAATAAGGACAGGCCAAAGCCCCACCACCCAACACCTCAAGGAGTTGTTGGTGGCTTATGACCTTAGTAAGCCCTTGGGGACTGAAGGGGTAGGAGCTGAGGGTGGGGCAGATGATGAGGTTGGGAATGGGGGTACCAGTACCCCCAGCCCCCCCTCTGAAACTGGCCAGGAGGGCGAAAATGGCCCTGACCTGGATAATCCAACCCCTCCTGAGGAAGAGGAAGAGGAGGATCAGAATGATGCCCCCTTTGTCCCCCCAGGAAGGATTGTGAGTGTGCCCAGAAGGTCTAGATCTTCTTCTCAGGAGTCTAACCACTCTGGCACCTCAATAGGGAGCTCTGTCTCATCTCATAGGAGGGAATCCTCTCATGAGAGAAGAAAGAGGCTGATTCAATATGAGGAAGCTCAGCTTGAACTCAGAAGGAAGCAAGTAGCCTTAGACAGGGAGTCCCTAGATCTCCTTAGAGAGAAAAGAAAGTTGGGACTAGAGTCCCATGGTGGCAGCAATATCCCTAGAGATAGGGAAAGGTCTTATGACCATAGAAACCTAAACAAGATTGTCCCTCCCTACCAGAGTGGGGATGACATCCACAAATGGATAACTGCACTGGAAAGGGCCTGTAAAGTTCAGAAGGTCCCCCAGAGGCAGTGGGCAGCAATCTTGTGGCTCTCCTTTGCAGACAAAGGTAGAGACAAGCTCCTCACTGTAAGAGAAGAGGATGCTGACAATTACACAGTCTTGAAGAGTGCTCTGATAGATGGGTTTGGCCTAACCACTGAACAGTATAGGTTGAAGTTCAGAGACACCCAAAAAGCTCAGACTCAAGACTGGGTTGATTTTGTAGATTGTGCTACAAAGGCTCTGGAAGGTTGGATACATGGCAACAAAGTGCATGACTTTTTAGTATTGTACAATTTGATTATGAGGGAGCAGATCCTTAATAATTGTCAAAACCAGCTTTTGCACCAGTATCTGGTGGACTCTGATCTGACCTCTCCCCAAGAATTGGGAAAGAAGGCAGACAAATGGGTCAGAACCAGAGTAAAAACTAGAAATCAGGGTGGTGACCAGAAGAAAGATTCTACTAAGTCCCAAGAGAAAGGTGGGGATAAATCTAAGGATAAGTCCCCTACAGGGCCCCAAAATTCCTCTTCTGGGGTGGGTCCCAAACTCCTTCCTCTCCTGAAAAGAAACCATATTGCCATGTCTGTAAAAAGCCTGGGCACTGGAAAACTGATCCCAGTTGCCCCAGGATTGGCAATAAAGAAAATGTTCCTCCCACAACTACTACCACCCCTCCTGGTACTACCAGTAGTAATCCTCCAGTTGGGAGTAGTGCACCCAAAAAGTTGGGTGCTTTTGCAAGAGGAACAGAGGTGAGCCCTAGTTTAGACAGGGACCCCTCAACAGACTCCTCTGACTCTGATGGTGGTATAGGATTTGCCACCTTTACCATGGGTCCCACAGCGTTGGGCAGGTACAGATTGGAGCCAATAATTAATGGTCAGAAAGCTGTGGCATTTAGGGACACAGGGGCTAGTGTCACCATGGTGGCAGGGAAACTAGTCCCCCTCACCAGTTTTTACCTGAGTTTAAGTACCAGGTGACCAACATTGATGGTGTCAGAACAGATCACCCCATGGCCATAGTCAATCTCAGCTGGGAGGGGGTCACAGGCCCAAAGAGAGTGGCAGTGTCCCCCACCTTACCTGTAGATTGCCTGATGGGCAATGATTTGGAAATTTCAGCCTGGGCTGAAGTTGAACACCAAACCCATCTTAGGATGTTGGGCGTCCCTGTAAAGGTTAGTGGGGCTGTGATGGCCACCGCCCCAGCCCAAGAATTTGGAGAGATGGAGCCTGAAAGAATGGCCCACTCTCCCCCAAAAGAGAGCACAAGGGTTGAAGAAAAGTCTTCTTCCCCCAGACAGTAGGTAAGGGTCAGCCTCCTCAGGGAACTGACCCTACCCCTAGTGAAGGAACTGCCACAGAGGTAGTCAGGCCTGGCCTGGCCACACCCCTGATGGCAGAGGACCCTTCCAAGGTGGTACCCAGTCTGGAGCAGGTAACCTGCCCCTCTCTACCCTGCCTCAGTCAGCCCAGGGCTGCAGAGGTCAGGGAGGTCAGTGGACCCCCCAGGGCCCCCTGCCCAGAGGAAGCCCCCATCAGCAGATTAGGGGCACCCAGTCTAGTAGCCCTAGCCAGGTGAAAATTCCTCTACACACTGAGGGATCCCCCATACCTTTATGTAGGGACCTCCCCAGAAGGACTCTGGTAGGCAAGGGCAAACCTGGGACCAGAAGGTTCCAAACCTGCCATGTCCCTCCAGTAGTCCATCCAAAGGGACCCAACCCCCAGCTGTAGGCAGCCAAAGGTTGACCCTTAGAGCAAAGTGCAACTCAGTCATGGAAAGACAGGCATACATGGTGACCAGTGATCTGAAGAAGCTGAGGCCAACATTCCTAGGGCCTCACTTCCCTACTCAGACACCTCACCAGCCTTGTACTTTACCTAAGCACACCACAGGTAGTGATTCCCCATGGTGGAGACCCTCTCATACCCTTAGGGTGAGGGATTGCTTAGTGGACCATAAGACAGGGGGCAACCATGCTAGTGCAGGTGCTTCCTTATATGACCACTTAGTCAATGAAGGCTCAACTGGTCAAGGTTAGCCTTATCTCCTTTCGTTTGGGGGGGTTATGTAGGAAGGTGGAATCTGACTATATGGTTGCCCCCACTTTTTTATGGTGTTTTGCTGGTTTATGACTTAGTTGGACTGGGATCCTGCTATTCAGGGCCCCAGTCTATCTGCTTTCTCTGTAAAATGGTTTCCATGTGCCTTAGGCACATCACTGATTGGGATCTGGAGTGCCCTTATAAGTCCCTAGTATATGATATACTATGTACCAAGGGCATAGGTACCTCAGAGGCCTGCCAGGGGCTGCAGCATGTATTATGCCACCCCTGGAAGGCCATCCAAACTGACACCACAGGTCTGCTACTGCAGCCTGGGTAAGGTGGTGCATGCACCCCTTACTGGGATATAGGTTACCTATATCACTAAATACATACACACATATAAACCTATAAGTCACTCCTAAGGCAGGCCTTATCAATCCTAAAGGCAGAGTGCATGGTTCCTATGTGAGAGGGTGCCCCTGCATGAGCAGGGCCCCTCTGCAGCATTCGGAGACCATCTCTGATGCTGCTTGTAGTGCAGCCTGACCATATACTCTTAAGCGCATTATATCCTCGCGGTAAAATGCTAACTTTGGAATGGCTGCACCTAAACATGTCGTGTTTGGTGTCAAACATCTTGGAATACTACCCCCCCGCCAATCCTGGCGGCGGGGGTAGCATTCCACCCTTCTAGAGGGAAAGACATGTTAACTCTGGCTAGCCCGGTAACTTCTTTCCAGAGCCCTGGCATCACAAAATGGATGCTGCTGCCACAGACACGAGTCTGGCCTCCTGCTGCTGGACGAAACTCCGGCAGGGGAGGCCTGGACAATAGGTTTCCTGTCCCAGGGAGGTGTGACCACCTCCCCAGACAGGATAATGTGTATTGGGGCTGGGCGGGAGCACTTTCGGGTGCTTTGAAGTCCTGCACTGGGGGCACATTTGGTGTCCCTAGTGCATACCCCAGTTCAAACCGGATCAGGGGCTTGCAGCCCCTGCTTTGGCGTGAACTGGACAAAGGGAAAGGGGTGTAGCCACCCCTCTGCCCTGACCCACCCATAGGTGGGGCCACAGAGTAGTCCAACCCCTATCTTTAGTATAAAGATAGGAACCCAGTCCTTAGGACTTTAGATTATCCCTGGACGAAACTCTGAAACTGAATCCTGGACCTTCGACGCTCTACTCACGATTAGAGGACAGAAGAATCTCCCTTGGGGTCAAGGAGTGACTCCCTGCTTGGCAGGCACCAAAGAAGCATCTGTCCGGTTCGCATTTCTGAAGCTCCCGTCGGACGCCGAAGTCATCGCATCACCAGAGGTAGATTCTCAGACTTCCCCGAGGCTACCCTGAGTCCTCAGCAAAGCTGAGGCCCGTGGCTATCGTGGGTGACTTGAGACCGTGACCCCTGGACACCGAGCACAATTTGCAAGTGCATCCTCTTCTGGGTCTCCTAAGAAGTCGTGCTTTGGGCTCCGAGTAGCCCTATCCTCCAGCACCACCTGCACCGAAGATCACTGGCCCCCACTCCACGAGTGTCCTGTAAGCCAGATCCACGTGCAGCATCATGAGGCTCCTTTGCGGTCGCTAGCCCATTGGCTAGTAGCCCTTAACGAAGGCCAATCCTTTTCTTACTTGGCATCCTGGTTGCTCCAGGCCTGCCCTCACTTACCCTCACTGGGTGAGTTCCACAGACCTTGCTGGTCTGCACCATCGACGATCTACATCTTCACCGAGTCTTGCCGTTGCCAAGGCTTGTTGGGTCCAATCCGGTCGCCGACACCTCAGCACTCGACAAACATCATGTACCAGCCCGAATCCTGCTCCTGGTTGCCGACAACACCTCCTGGACCTCGTGGCTGAAGAGTCAAGACAACCATCAACGCACCTGAAGCACTCGACATCGGTGGGCATCTGTCAATCGCCTTCCTGGTCACTGGCTAGTGACCCAGACTCTGTCCCCTCTGCTTTCAGGTTCTTCAGAACTCCGATCCACTCTTGGATCCACCCGGACACTTTTCTCTTGGCCGCCAGCAGCACTTTGCAGCAGATCGCCATTCGAATCGACGACGAAACCCGACCCCGAAAGGCACCTATGCACCCGGCTTCCCTGGGTGAGGTAACACGAGTACTCTGGTGCTCCCGTGGGTAGAGACTCTTCAAAGTCCTAGATCTCAAGGGGTTTTGTCCTAGTCCTCTTTTAAGTGTCCCTTTTCTCTAATTTCCCGATCCCGACTTTCTCCATAGAAGTCAACGGCGTATCGCGGTTGTGTATTTACACTGCACGCGTCTCCCGTAGGTCCCCTGTGTCACTACCTTGGGTGGTTCCTTGTGGTCCAAGCACTTCTAGAGGCTCTAGGCCTAGTGTCTAGTTCAGTCTTGGTTCGCATACCACTTTATTGGTATATGGTTTTGTACGCCCTAGGGCCCAAACGTGTATTTGTGCTATTACTGTGATTTAATAACTTATAACTTATGTACTTCGAACTCTAGCCTCATAAAGAGACTAGAGGGGTGTGTTTAGCAATAAATACATATATTTTGAATATATACCTGGTGTGGTGCTCTTTCATTTGAACACTCAAGAGATTATAGACTGGTAAAACAAGCTGCTTTACATTCCTTCAAGACTTAGCCTGAAGGCTGCTCTCCATAGCTACCACTAGGATAGCTTTCAATAAGGTTGTCTTTAACCTATCTCCAATAAGGGGTTGTTTGGACTGGTGCAAGGTGCCCACTATAATTAGTGGACGGCATATACCAGGCCAACTTCTCACAATGAGTTGTCTGGTCTGCTCTGCAGGAGGTGTTGATTGTCCCTCTGCAATGTGAAGGGGAGATGCATTTTGATATTGTGTTGACATGTATGTTGACGCATTGTTCAAGTTTACATACAGACTGCATGACAATGTACACTGTGACTGTTTGGGAGGAGCTGACTATTTGATGCAGGACAGTGGACATTTGAACTACATCACGGATGTGAGGTTGTACACGTACGTTATCATCTCACAGTTTCCTGCTATGCAGGATGTGATTGGCCAGCTTCTACGCACAAGCGGAACCAGTTGTGTCCTGTGTTCTGTAGTGAGAGTGTTGCACTTTGTACCACATTGTCGTCAATGATGATGTGCTGTTATTGCTATGTGTGTGTGCTGCATTGTGGGAGAGTGGCCCCTGCAGCTGTGATTTTGCTGCCCCTTATCCCTTTGAGGCAGTGTGCCTTTGACTTCTGTGCTTCTACAGTGCTGAGATGTTGCAGACTTGGCTAATTTTGGCTCTAGTTCGGAATTTGGGCTCTTGGGCATGGTTTATCCGCAGATGTGTTGTTGACGTCAGGGGTTGTTTGTGCACGTGGATGTGTCAGAGTGTGACCTGCTCCTTTACGGATGTGTTCCACACTCAGCCACCTCAGTGTCGTGGCGTGCACAATATCATGATAATTGGCCTGCAGCCATACTGTTCGTCATGCAGTGTCACTTGCATTGTCAGTGTTGCTCACAGACACGCAGCTTTGCTGGTTTTGACACGTGTGCATGGGTTGGTTGTGAGATTGGTGCTGTGTGGGGAGGGACCCCTTTGTGCCCATAGTGGACGGGGGCCTACTTGCTGTTTGTATGTGTGCTGCAGTGTGCCAAGGGGATCAGGGACATGATCCAGAGTCATTGTGGGTGTGCAGTGTGCTCTACTTAATTGTGCATGTGTGCCATTGTGCCCATCTCCCACCGTCCCCCCAGTCCCTGTTCGGTACTCACCCTGGTGCTGTAGTGTCAGGTCATGTTCGAGCAGTGTCCGAACCCCCAACTCCTGCCACCATCTCCCCACTGATGACTGTGGCCACCATTTCCTCCATCTCATCCAGCTCCTGGTGTTCCGCTGGACTCCCACCTCCAGTCTGCATTGCTGCCTGATGGTTGTCAGCGAGTTTCTTCTTGGTTTTGCGCTTCGCATCATTGCAGCGCCTCTTGACCTCTCCAATTGTCCTCCTCCTCACTCCGACTCCATTCACCTTGTCCGGGATGGACTGCCATATTGCATTTTTATTTGCCAATGACACGTTGGAGGTGACAAACAGTTGTTGGTGGTGTTCTATCACCTCCGTGATGATGATCCTGTTTTCCTGTGGACTGAACCTCGTCTTACTCGTCTTCTTCTCCTTGCCCTTCCGTGACCCCGAGGTCCAAGGCTGGTCTTCCTGGGGGCTTGTGGGGTTCTGGTCATCCTCTGTACTTGCTCCGGCTTCCTGCATGACACTACGCAGTTTGATTTATTTTGTTTGTGTTTTTCGGTGCTTTTATAGTGCATTTTCCCGCATGACGCGTGGGAATTGCAGGCCTGTCACTGGTTATCGCTGATTTTTTTATCGCGGTTAGCCACATCGCAACTTTTTTCGCATTCGTGTTTCGCGTTTTTTTGCCGTTACTGTAATTTTATCGCGGTCATTTGACGCGTTAGCGTGAGACTATCGCATGGTACCGCCGTGTTGAGAATACAACGTTAACACGGCGTTCTTTTCCCGCGATAGACTGCGATGTGCAAAGTTGCGTTAAGCTAATTTTGCGATAATTATCACATGTTCTTGAGAATATCCCCCTCAGACATTTGGGGCAAGAGTAAAAGATGCAGTGAAAAGATAAAAGCTAAAGTTTGGAAGTACCTTTTGTCTCTTCCATCAACTTTCAATGTACGAGATACTTTGCTTTTGTTCAAGTAACAGTGGTTAAGGGAGATATCTGCTTTTGTACAATGGCTGCTTTTTTGGTTGGTTCATCAATGCATACTGTATGAACCAAAGTTACTATTTACTGCTGGCTGCCATGAATCTATGAGAAGCTGCTATTTTTTATTGCTGGGAGAACAGGTAGTTTGTACATGTGGACCAAAATGTTATTCCTATGTGAGGTCAACCTGGTAACATTTACTTGTTAACAGTACAACTTGCAGTCCTCTAGTGGGTATGTCACCAGCCAAAGGTTTCTGATGAGGGGCATCAGCCAGTTGACGAAAGATGTGCCATGTCCACTAAGTTCTGCAGAAAATGGAACCAGAGATGCTAGGGAGAAACCTCGTCAGATTAAGACGCAATGACAAGGTCAGTTCACTCCTTAATTCCAGTTGTGTTAGCTGTGGTCAGCAGAGATGGACAAACTGCATTAGTGATGTGTTTTCCCTCACATTAGTATTTGGCCTTTAGTTAAACCTCGCTAAATTGGTCTACAGTATAAAACATTTGATAAATCAAGCAAGGGACAATTGTAAACAGATTTCTGATTTGGGGTTTTAAAATAAGATTGTACAAACCTTTGAATAAGCTTACCAGCGTCTGCCACCAACTGCAAATTATTAATTTTGGAGAAGTATTTTTCAGAAACATACGTTTGCAAACTGAGTAGTTTAACTTCTGTGGGGCTTACACAGAAGATCAAATGAGACTTATTTGGACTTATTTAAAAGCCCCTTGCACCGCCGGTGCATTAATTTAAATTTGGGAAAAAGTAAGGCACCTGCGGTGCAAGGGGCTTGTAAATAAGCCCCTAAAAGTAGATATGGATTAGTATGTATTAAACAAGTAGAAGCATTGGATGCTCAATTATGTTTTGGTAGCATTTGTGCAGGTGAGCACAAAGAAAGGTAAAATTAAATTCCTGGGCTGTTCCCAGTTAGTTCCACAGCAGCTCCTGGACAGACACTTCTCATAAAAAAATATATGGTAGCTTTGCAACCTGCCCAAAGCCTTGATTATGCCTGAAATCATCGTCGGTCAAATGTCAACCGAAAGTATGAAAATAATTATTCTAAGGATATTATGGGGGCAGATGGGAGGACTAATTAAACTTTGAAGCATTGATGGCCAACTCAATGCTTTCTTATGCTAAAGACAATTGTGATACAGTATAAAATACAATTTAAATCAACGTATTAAACGTTAAATCACCATTGCCTATCCATGCTGCGTTCAGTCATATTACTTCTATCCTTGCATCAGTCAACATCGTTCCCTCGTTATTTCAAGCAATTTTAGAAAAGCAAAACATTGAGTTAGATTCCAAAAGCATTTATGAATAAGGGAAGTAGCACTTGCCTGAATATTCCCCTTTTCGATGTTTTCGGTACAGTTGATAAAGACATGTAAGAGTACATAAAAGAGAGCTACTTTATGGACTCCAAAATGCTTTCACAAATAGACCTCAATGTTGTTTTGAGCAATCCAATTAACCCACCAAAAGTTTTCTTTAAATATGCAAATTTTGCCATTCATAATCTATGTTTATGCCTTGAATATTTTGGCTTGATACTAATGCTGTATTGTAACAACCTTGTGAAAAAAGTTATTCATGCTCATAGAACATCTTAAAAATGTAAGGACATTTCTCAAAAGTATCTAAAGGTAAATTAGAAAATAAAAATTCAACACAAACACCTTGGAAAGCTTTAGAAAAGAAATAACAGAGATTCTATAGGAATAATAAACAATTCAAAGAAAAATACAGAGCCTAAAATATAAGAACATTCCCCAGTGCTCTCCGCCAGTACCTATACACGTAAGTATTGGGTTAAGTAGTAAATGTGGGAGGGACACAGCGGAGTGGGTGGGGAAATATGCAGACTTACTCCTAAAGGGGATGGGATTAAGGATTGAGGGGCCGATTCCGATGTCGGACGGACTCATGTCCGTCCGACATCGTCCAGGAGCCGTAACCGACCGACCTGCTGTCGTCGGTTACGGCCCTGCAAATACGATGCGACCGAACCCTGTTCGGTCGCACCTCGTATACTACACAATGGGAGCATGCATTCCGAGCGGAATGCATGCTTGCATTGTGAAAAGCAGAGGTGCAGTTCATCCCTGCACCCTGTGGCCGGCACCCCAAGGTGCCTGTCACCGGGTGCAGGGATCAACAGAGGAGCACCATAGGTGCCCCCAGGCCGCCATTCGGCGGCCTCGCACCCATGGGGGCCCTACTGGGGGCCCCCAAAGACAGTTACCGACTGCCTTTTTGTGCCGGAAAGACCGGCATGAAAAGGCAGTGAAATACTGCCATCGTACTCCCTCGGTCGTGAAGAGGCGGCCGGGGGAGTACTGAAGGATTTCCGGACGGCGGACGGGCTCTCCGAGCCCGTCGTAAGCCATCCAGAAATCCCAGTCGGATTCCTTTCCGACCGAGCCCATCGGAATGGCTCGGTCGGAAAGGAATCCGGCCGGCACGTTCCGATTCGGTCGGATGGGCTCCAACCATCGTTCGGTGCCCTTCCGGCCGAAATCGGAATCGGCCCCTTAGAGTGGGTTAGGAAGGGCCAGGGAGGTTTTTAGGAATGGAACGTCACCCACCCACAAGAATAAGTTCAAAAAGCAAGATGTGGGCAGTTTAAAATCAAGGATGTTTTACATGTAGCCACTGTAAGACCTGCAGATTTATCAAGAATGTTGATCGTTATAAGACTAGTTTTGATAGGATGAGGTTTATCAGAAAACAGATGACGTGCGTCCAACTTTTGTATTTATGTATTGGAATGCCCGTGTGGTTTGAGATACATTGGCAGTACCATTTTCCCTGTCAGTAAAAGGGTATTAGAACACCGCAGGGCTAAAATTCACAACAATGTTTCATATTCTGTAGCTTGTCATTTCAGTGAGAGACATGAGAGTGACCCAGACCAATTGTTGTTCATTACCATTGATAGGGTGGAGCTATCCAACTGGGCGGGGATCAGAGAAGAGAAACTCAGATGTTTGGAGTCATATTATATCATTTATGTGGGCACTAAACACCCTCTGGGACTCAAAAAGAATGAGGAGTCATCTGTGCATATTGGGCAGTCAATTTGAATTTACCTATAGATCTATTTGTGATGGAAGCATGGCTCTTCAATGTAGATTTTTGTCAAATAATATGAGTAAGAGGATGTAGGAATATTATTGTTATGGGGCTAAATTTGGCAAGAGGTGACCCCCAACCTTCCTTGAACTTTCATTACAATAGGATGTTGCCATAGTCCTCTTCCAGGTGCATACTAGTATTCCCTCTTTAAATTTCCACGAAGTGAGTGATCATATATATCATTTTGCAAGGGGCATTGGCAAACTGTAGGGACAGTACTAGTCTCATGAGGATATTTATAATTGTGTGAGCCATAAGTATTGTGAGACCATCCCCACTGGGGCATGACGACTGTAAAGCAATTTGATTATGAGAAACAATTAATATGTGAAGGTATGATTTTTATGTGTTATTTCTTTAGAATGATCGATATGGGCCGTTTGTGTTTTTTGTTAAATAGTTTTTTCAATTTAATTGAAAATCTATGTTCCCGATTTTCTTAGGACATTTTGGGTTAAATTAATTCTGTGACTAAAAACTAATATATGACATTGTGATTTACATATTATTAGCTTACAAAGGAATCATACGTAATAGAGATAGCCTACCAGGGCATAAAAACTGTGTAACCCTTATGGCATGAGAAACATATTTTTCTTTTGCCTTAGATTTTTACTATTGCTCTGCAATGATTGTTATTGTTGGATTGTCTTTTGTCAATATTCAATGTGAATTAAACGATTCTTCATGTTCCTGATCTACATTTACATTTATATATTTTTTTAATACCTAGGGTGCGATATAAAATCAACTACATGGGACAATTTGTTCATCTATGAAATGAGTAGATATTTGTTGTTCTAACAGGATTTATTTAATGATATGTATTTTTATACACTATGCTCAGATGTTTTTTTTTTAAATTTTGCATTTGTATTTCACAAGCAGGTAGAGTCGTTTCTTTCTTTCTGTGAGTATGCTGTATATTAAACTATATTGGTGGTGGTGCACATCAAACTGCTGAATGATTCTTTCAGATGGTGGATTAAATACAGTGATAATCTAATCTTCAAGTGCCAGCAAAGCTCATCCACCTCAGCTCCTTCCTGGAAGGTTTAAGGTGATCCTTAAATAAAAGGGGGGGGTCCCAAAATGCAATTTCGCCATTTATTTTTCTATAGGAAAATTGAACAGCGATACCACAAAAAGAGCTGAACGGAATTACTCCAAGTTTGGCAGAAAACTCAATCGCAGTCTAGAAGGCATGCTTTTGTGATTTAGTGTAAATCTGTTCAATAGTTTTTGTGAAATTTGGCTTATAAAACTCTCCATATCTGGATGGTTTTGTTTGCTGGAGGCTTGTGAGAGTCCAGCAATCACAACACTTCAAATATTAGAGCAATCTGATTGGCTGAGGTTTTTCTTCCTGTTGGCTGCCACGCTCCCACAGGAGTCAAAGGTTGCGGTGAACTCCCACAGGAACTCATGCTCTGATTTGCAAGCCACAACATGAAGATAAATGTTGCTGCCACCATTTCAGGACACAGGGACTTGGGCCACGTGTCCTGAAACTTAGAAAAGAATAAGGCATAAGGGGGTAGGATAGAGATACCCTCACCCCGGGCCCAAAGTTTTAAACAACATATATTTTTGGGTTTCTGCAATCCTACAGGTGTTCTGCAGGAGCCAGTGTGACCCCATGAACTCCTGCAGGAGTCCCTCTGGAGCGCAGGAGCCAGAATCTTTTTTTTAAAAAGAGGGTGCAGGGCCAGAGTGTCTGCAATGGGTTGCCACAAAAAGGTGAAGGCCATGCATGGCAGGGGGGTCGACATCCTGCAGGGGGTTGGGAGTGCTGGCAATCCCATGTCATGCACAGCCAAAGGCCATGCACGGCGGGGCGGGTCCTCAGGTATGTAATAAAATATTAATATTACTCTATGTTGAAAAAACTCTGGAAATTCACTGTAAAAACCAAAGGTTAAAGTGATGTTATAATTTGTTATGTAATAATATCTTACTTTGCATTACAAAATAACCCTCAGAAATTCCCTGGAAAAAAGAAAAGTTAAAGTGACATTATAGTTAGGTGAAAATGTTTTAAGCTGAAAAACTATGGAGATTCAACAGTTATAGTTTCAAGTAACTATGGCTCGCATCCTCGCCATGCATATATATATATATTTTAATTCAATTTACTATTTTATTTAATTGTTTTATTTTTTGGAGGAAAGCCACCCCAAACCCCACTTTCTTTACTATACACATAACCTTCCTTCACCACTACTTACCCCTAAACCCTAAAATTGCTCCCTTTAACTCTTCTCATCTCTAAACCCGAAAATTAATATTCAATCAATTTTTTTTCTTTTGGCGGAATCCCCCAACCACCTTTTTATAATTTTCCTCCTAACCGTTCACTACAACTACCCACCCTTAAACTCTAAGATTACCCATACCTCCCTTTACCACTACCCAACCCTTAACCCTAAAATTACCCATGCTTCCCTTTATCACCACCCACCACAAGACCCTAATAATACCCATAACCCTCTTTACCGCTACGAACCCCTAAACCCTGAAACTACCACCATTAACTATCGCCATTCACCTCTACCCACCCCTAACCCTAAAAATTACATTTACCTTCCTTTACTACTACCCATCCCGGAAACATAAATTACCTCCCTTAACAAATTGTGCAGTTTTAGTCAGGACCTAGTTATTATGAGAAGAGCTTTTTTTGGTTTGTTATTAACATTGGTGCTGTTTGATGAATATTCGTCTCCCCCCCAAAAAAATCATCATCCTCAGCTCCTTCATTGAACGTTTTGGGGTGGTCCATCAAGTAGGGGCTGAGAAAAAAAAAGGGGGGGGTCCTAAATCACAATTTTCCCATCCAATTTCCATAGGGATTTTTAAACTTCACTACAGCCAAAATGGCTAAACGAAATTACACCAAATTTTGCAAAAAGGTAGATCTTTCTCCAGAAAGGCTGCTTTTTGTTATTTGGTGTATTTTGATTTAGTAGTTTTTGAAAAATTAAGGTTCAAAATTAATATCTGGACGGCTTTATAAGAACGTGAGCTCTGATTGGCTTGCCGTAACATGAAAAGAAATGACGTGACGATCATTGCAGGACTCAGGGACTTGGTCCACTGTCCTAAAAAAGTTTTATGAAAAGAATATAAGAGGGCAGGGTAGGAATACCCTGCCCAATAGCCCTTGTGGAGGTGGGGATCTTAGAAGGACCCTCCAGTGCTAAACATTAAAAAAATGTTTTGTTACTGCACCCCTGCAGTTCTCCCATAGGATAATTGTAAAACAAACAACAAAATGGCGGCCAAATTGACCCACAGAGTGGGCCAAGGCCTAGGAGACAAACAGCATTTATTATTTAACATTATGGGAAGGGGCATGCATGCGTACCCCTTCCAAAGGCTGATTATGGCCCTGAAGAACCCTATCCCCTGGGGGCCTGTCACTTTTTTAGAAGGGGAGGGTGCATGGGGCCTCCCTTCCCAAGCCGAGTTTCGTCCCTGGAAAACCCAACCCCTGGGGTCTGGTTCAATTCTGTGCTGGGGTTCCCATCCCCTGTGAGAGATTAATAGTCCCTGCCTGCCCTTGAAGCAGGCAGGAAAACCATGCTGAGTTGTCACCAGGTGGGAGTCAGGAAAAAAGGCTGCTCCCATCAGGTGAGCACACAATGAATATTGCTGGCTCCACAGTGAAATGTGCCCTAAACTAATAATGTGACCTGTCATGCACAGTATTGTAATTAATGATGTCATTTCTGATGTTACAGAGATGTCATCAATGAAGTCATCAAACGCGTCATGAGTGATGTAATAGCATGAGTTATAGTTACTTTAAGGCATGGTTTATACTTACTTGATATGACAATTACTAGTTAATTTCAGTGGTTTTGTTAATTTAAAACAGTCCATTTTAACTGAACTATTCACCTAACTATAATGTCCCTTTAACCTTAGTTTTTTTCAGTGAATTTCTAAGGATTTTTTAATGCAAAGTAAGATAATATTACCATTCCTAACTATAACTTTAATCTTGGGTTTTATAAGCAAATTTCTTAACATGAAGTAAGATGTCCATCACCATGCACAGTGTGGGGTTTGGCACCAGCACTCATCCTCCTGCTGGTGCCCAACTCCTTGCAGCGCGTGGCCTTCAGCCATGCACAGTGGGGGTTGGGTGGGGACTTACTATGGCCAGGCAATGCACGGAACCCCCTCCTGATGGCCAACCCCCACTGCAGACATGCGCAGTGGGGAGTTGGGTGCAGCGGGGAGTTTGGCACTGCAGGGAATTGGGCGCAGACCCACGCAACTGGGAATTGGGCGCAGGGCCTCAGAGCAGAGAGTTAGGCGGAGAGCCTGGGAGAGGTTCTGTGCACAGCTGGCTATATGTAACACTATAAAGGGTGTCATTTTATCTATGGGAGACATACTGGCTTTGTCAATAAGTCAGTGAAACACATTTGGGGAGAGAGAAGGGGAAGTTTGTACATCTTCCCTGTACTTATCATTTCAAAACATAAAGAGCAAACCCACTACCAACTCAACATTAGCTGCTCTTAAAGTCTCTTAGTCCTTATGAAAAGAAGAATCCTTAGATTCTTTGAAATGAATCTTCACTCACCAGCATAGTTGGTGACCTGCTTCTTCATTGGGTTCCCACCGTGGGTGCCGAGTGCCTTAAGGGTGTGCTTAGATGCCAGATTTACTGTGGAGCTAGCTTTTTTTTGGAAGACTGTATTGAATGACAATATCCCATGGAATACAGTACTACAATAATGAATGGGTTTGACAATGATAATTAACATTTAGTAACCAGACACCAGTAAAACAAAAAGGGCTGTTACACATACACATGAAGGAAATGGGCATGACGTCCCTAAGGACAACTGGGGATAACAGTCAAAAATTTCAAACAATCTTAAAAAATTGATGCAAACTTTTCTCCTCCCACTCTGATGAACAAGCCACATAGGAAAAAACATGGCTTATACCAGTAGAATCAGTTCTTGTAGAGTGGAACACGACATCACAAAAACAAATGTGGTGAAAATATCTAGGGGAAACAATTAACCATCATTCAGACAATTTTGTAATTACTATTGTGGGTGTCCCAGACCCACTAGGGACACCCACCGCTTTTTTATTTCCATTGGGGTGCCCTGCCAGCAATCATCCTGGGTGCTGGCAGGAGCAAGCATTTTTTTGATTTTTTTTATATTGGGGAGGGAGTGTGTGGCCCCCCTCTCTGAACTATTCTGGCCCTTGGGACCTCATCCCAGGGGCAAATCATTTTTTTCAAAGGGAGGGGCCATGGGGCTACCCTCTCTGAGCCAATAGGAGCCCCAGGGACCCCTTCCTCAGGCACTGAAATTCATTTAAAGGGGAGAGAGGACATTCAGCCCCCTCCCTGAGCAAACACTGTCCCAGGTACCCCATCCCCTGGGGCCAACATTCAATAAATGGGGTGGGGGTGAGCAACCCCCTTCCCCGAGCTAACATTGGTTTCAGGGACCCTATCCCCCAGGGCCTAAGGTGGGTGCTCCGTTCCCACCATAGGCATCCAGAAGCCACACAATATTGGAGGCCATGGGAGAGACCCATCCTGGTTGCAGTGGGAGCCTGCCTTCCCTCTGCCCGGCGGGAGAAGTTTTTTTTCCTCTAATCCCACTGGGCAGGGGTAATCTTTGTTTCCCTGCCTGCAAGCATGCAAGCAGGTAAAAATAAAGTGTGCTTCCACCCAGTAGGAGCCTTTTTACAGCACCTGCCGGGTGGGAGCATGCAAGTCTTCCCTTCCTGAAACAGTGTCCCCAGGGTGGGATCCCCCGGACACCACAATTTACCCAGCCCTGGAAGATGGGACCCCAAGGGCCTTTTGAAGCTCTGGAAAGGGGCCACAGGCCCTTTCATCTTTTAGAATAGCGGCAATGGGGTCCCTAGGGCCTTCTGAATCTCGGAAAGGGGGCCAAAGACCCCTCCACTTTTAATTACACGCATCCTCAGGGAACGGGGTGACCGGGGCCTTCCAAGTCTCAGAGAGGAGGCCAGGCAGAAGGGACCACATGCGCCCTTCCCTTAAATTAGATATCGCCCCTAGGGATGGGGTCCCATGGGCTGAACCATGGCTCAGGGAAGGGGGCATATGCCCCCCTCCCTATAAAATGTAGTGCACTTCCCCCCCAGGTTCTGGCCCACCTAGGGGGTTATTTTCATTTTTTATTTTACAGCAAGTTTGCAGCTACACCGCAAATTTGCAGTAAAGTTTTTTTTTAAATAATTTTTGTCCCTGTCGAGGTGGGTCCTCCTTAGCAGGCCTATGGAGGCAGGAAATCTCTACCCTGCCCCATATATATCCTTTTTAAATCTATTTTGTTGGACTGGAAGCTCAGCCCCTGTATTCTTAACTGGCTGCCACTGCATCTTTCTTGATGTGGTAGCAGACAATCAGATCTCATCCTGAGATTTGTCAGCTCCGTGGACCTTCCACAGTATGAAATATACCAATTTTTTTCGCCCTAGTTTCTCAAAAACTACTGAACAAATTTATACCAAATCACAAAAAAATACTCATCCAAGACCTTGTTTTCTGCTGAATTTGGTGTAATTCCGTTCAACAGTTTTTGCGGTATTGCTGTTCAATGTTCGTATGGAAAAATAAATCGGGAAAATGTGTTTAGGGAACTACCTTTTTCTTGGCACTCGCTTGATGGATCTCCCTGAAAATTTCCAGGAAAAACCTGAGGTGGATGTCTAACTATAATGTCACTTTAACCTTTGTTTTTTCACTACATTTCTAGAGTTTTTTAATGTAAGTCACTGTCACTGTTTAGAAGGTAGGCCTGTTGGCTTTGTGAGGAGCTAACTACATGAATATGCAAGCAAACAAAACAACTGTGCCATGTTAGGAATCATCATTCTAACACAGCATTCCAATACCATATTTAAAAATATTCACCCTTAATAACAAGAATTTCAATGTTTATCAATAAACATTTAAAAAAAAGCATTTTTATTAAAAACAATATTAAACAGGTTTCAGAGTCTTTCTTTAACATTCCTTAGGCCACGTAATGTAGCCAAAAGACCAGCCACAAGGGAGCCCTGCATTGTTGAGTTGAACAGCAAAAGTTCAAGCTCTGAGGATGCTTGAAAACATCACATGGTTTTCCTAGTGTGATGTTCTATAGACCCCAGGAAACATTGGGTTATTTTTTTGTAGATTATTTCTGGGAGCTGCTGCACTCCCTGCAGCACTTCACAGCATTTAAAAACATGCTGGTGGTGCCTTTGCCCAGATTGGGGCACCACATGCAGTAAGATATATGTAAATTAGTGCCCCTGACAGCTGCAGCCACTCTGGCCATTCATTTATAATTCTTTCACTTTTTCTTTTTTTCTTTATATTTTGGTGAGTGTCCTGGTCCCACCTGGGACAATGAAAGCTTTCTTTTTCGTTGGGGGTCATGGCGGCAGCCCCAGGGCCCCCATGGACCCGCCAGCTCCTTGCAAGCAGCCCCATTCTATGAGGCCATGCCGGAGCCGGACACTTTCATTTTTAAACTTGGATGCCCCGGTCCCTCCCAGGGCACCAAAAAACCTTTTTAACATTGGGGGCCATAGGAGAAGACCATGGTCCCCCCAGCCATCCTGGGTGCTACAGGAGCCAGAATTGTTTCCGCACAGTTGGCAGCAGATTTTCTCATTTCTTCCACTGTGCGGGATCCTTGCCCATGAGAGCTTGGGCAGGAAGAAACAATTCAGGTCCCACCTAGTGGGAGCCTTTTTGCTCCCGCCTGGTGGGAGTGCTGAAGTCTTCCCTGCTCACACGTTTGCAAGCAGGGAACAGTGATCTCAGGGGGTAGGGTCCCGGGGACACCAACAGTCAATTGCCCCCGGGGAATGCGGTCCCTGGGAGTGAACCATGGTTTGAGAATGGGAGGCACACACCCCATAAAAATTGTCAGCCCCAGGGAATGAGGTCCCCAGGGCCTTCAAATGGCTTGAGGAGGGAGCTGCACAGCCCCCTCCATAGAAATAAAATACGCCAACCCACCCTGAGCCCTTTACCACCTCAGGTGGCTTTTATTTAAAAAGGGCAAGAGCCCAACCTTTTTTAAAACCATTTTTACCACAGATTATGTTTTTGGCCCCGGGGGTTGTCTCTCTGTGACTCCCCACTAGGTCTAACGGGTCAGGTTGTACCTACCCTTACCCCCATATGTTTTTCAAATAACTTTTTCATGAAAGTGAACTGAGTTCCTGAGTACTAAAATGGCTGCCACAACATCTTTGTTGCTATTGAGGCAGCTAATCTGATCTAATCTTTTGATCTGTCGGGTCTGCATATCCTCCGTGGCATGAAAGAAACATACATTTTGAACATTAATTTCTCATAAAACTACTGAACAGATTTACACCAAATGACAAAAATCACACTTTCTTGTTAAAGAACTAGCTTTTTGTCAAATTAGGTTTAATTGTGTTCAGTCATTTTGGCTGTGTCTCTGTAGTAAATGGTCCTACATGTATCTGGGGCCTGTAAATTGAATGCTACTATTGGACCTGCAACACTCATTTTGCCATTCACTAAAGTCGCCTTTTAAAACATGTCCTGGGCCTGCCACTGCAGCCTCTAATGCAGTTTCAAAGCGCCATTTAGCCCTGGCAAAATAAACCTTTTGCTAGGCCTAAACCTACCTTTTTTAATACTTACAAGCCACCCCTAAGGGGGCCCTAGAGACTTATAGGGCAGGGCGCACTGTATTTAAAAAGTAGGCCATGGGAACCTAAGTTTTACATGTACTGGCAGTGAAAAACTCCTTAGGTCATTTTTCACTGTTGTAAGGCCTGTCTGACCCAATGATTACCTTAGTAAATGTAATAGGTGATAACTTTGGATTGGGAGCAGATATAGATATTCTGTTTACACTCAAATGAATTGAAGTTTTAACTCCTCTTTAATGGTGAAGGCACATTTTAAGTCACAATTCTGAAAATACCACTTTTAGAAAGTTGACATTTTCTTGTCCTAACCATTTGTGCCTTCTGCCAGTATCCTGGGTCACATGACTGTTAATGGCTCTGCTGTTGGGGTCTGTGTATTGCTTCCAGATGTGATAGTAATAGGAAGGGGGCTTAGGTGTGGACAGGATGGGCCATCCTGGAAGGATGACTGGGAGGAGCTGACTCAGCCCCATTTATAGTTCAAAGGACTATGAACCGGCAAAGGAATCTGACAGCAGGCCTGCCCTGTCTTTTGTCACCCCAGACAGTTAGGAGCCTCGACAGAGGAAGTGGAAGAACCTTCCATAACCAGATGTGGGGGCAGAGAAGGGAATCCACCTACAAAAAGGCTGGCACTAGGTATAAATATTGGACCTCCAGAGTCTCTCTTCAGGAAACTTCTGGACCTGTGGAAGTTACAGAAGAAGGGCTGCCCTGCTGCTCGAACAATTGTTTTGCTGCCTGAGAAGGAAGATTGAACCTGCTTGCCTTCATCCCAGGCTACCTAGACTGACTCAAAGAGTCAGTTGACTGAGCACCTTTGTGAGCCACATGGACATAGTAAGCTTTGAAAGCCTACCTTCAACTGCCTAGCTGCCCTAGTGCAACTAGGCCTGCCTGGACCTGCAACCGAACCTGCCTGAGTCTGCTGCTGGCTTCTGCTGTAGTGAGTCCCTGATCTCCAAGAGGTGGGTCCCCAAGTCTTGTCCCCTTGACTGGCATCAGAGAGAACTCCTCCTTGCCTAATTGAAGGTTCCATTAGATCCAGTGTGAAGCAATGCAAAGCCCCACAAAGCCTCAAGGTAGAGCTGAGAGTGTCATCAGAATCAATGCCAAGCATCACACAGCACTGCAAAGCCATGCTGCACAGCAGGAATCTCCAGCAGAATCAATGCCGAGTGATACAAAGCCCTGCAAAGCCTCGCCATTAGCAGAAGGCTCAACAGAACCAACACCAAGAGGCACAAAGGCCTGCACAACCTTGACGCACAGCTGGAACAACTGCAAGCTTCAAATGAATCAATGCCTATCCTCGCAAAGCTCTACAAAGCCTTGCCACATAGCTGCAAGCTTCATCAGAACCAAAGCCACACATCCCAAAGCCTTGTAAAGCCATGCTGTGCAGACACTCCAAGGACATAAGGTACAACTCCCAGTGGACCAAACTTGGTCCTGTGCCTTGCCTGTGTTTTACCGCAGTCAGCCAGAATTTGTAACTTTGTCCCAGTCCAGCACAACCAGATACCCTCAGTTGACTCTTTGTGCTTTTAGGTGCTATTTTCACAAAACACTTTAAAACTCAATATCTTTGGTTATACTGAGTAGATTTTTGTTGTTCTGTTATCACATTTTATTAAAACGAACTCTATTTTTCTAAATTGGTTATAGGTTTTTATTGTGTTGTGTTGTGTTTTTACTTTATAATTGTTTGTGTACTGCAAAAATACTTTACACATTGCTTCTAAGTTAGGCCTGACTGTTTTTAGGCCAAGCTTCCCGAGGGTTAAGCACAGGTTAATTTAGTGACTTTTGTGGTTCACCCTGACAGGGATTGTGGTTGTTGCCTGAGTAGCGCTTCCACACCCTTATTGAATATTCCAGTTTTTTCCACTCTTCTACTATAGGCGTTCAATAAGTAGCATTTGTGCCTTTACTTACTCCCATCCCACTATGGAGCACTCTCATTGTTTCTGGTCTAGTTTATCTGCATCTACCAAAATATTACTTACATGTTATTGTCTTACTGTATCAGAGAGTTGGATGCCTCACCCTCTTTCTATTCATTCTACCCATCAGAATACCATGATAACTGCAGATAGAAGGTATGGGGAAGGTTTATGTTGGTGGGAAGCATCCCCTGGAGTATGTGTGGGATGCCTCTCAGACAACAGATAGTGTGTCCTTATTGCAGGATTGATATGTCAGTGTGGTTACCTTGAAATACCTGTACGTATAGGGTTTTCACATGTATCTGAAGCCATTCTGCTCCATCAAATACTTATGTCTGGGGTCAAATGTCAGATCTCTTGCCCATGTAAACACAAAACACAAAACTTTTTATGAGATGCCCCCATAGGTGTTGCATCTCAGTATAAATTCTGTAGGAAACTGTTGGAACCCATGTGAGGGGCAGCCTTATTGTGTTTACATATGTGATTGGAGGCTGGCTTGCCCTTTGGCCCCGTGCCTCTAGTTCCCATCCTCAGCCCAGCCTGAGGTGAGAGTGTGTGTGTAGATCTCTTGCCCACCCAGATTTTTATATCCTTGGATTTTTCTCCAGAATGCCTTTCATTACCACAGCCACTTGGTGCAAAGAAATACCAGAGGGGTAACAGAATTGCACCACATTCTTAGAGCTGTCCTCTGAGCTTTTCACCCCATTGGTGATTTACCAGGAGGGAAGGGATGAGGACAGCTCCCAATGAATAAGGTAGTGACATTAGATGAATATGTCAGGTGGCGTTGAATGTTTGGGTACTACATAGCAATGGTAGGTCAAAAAGAAGGAGACAGTTGAACCCAATGGCCAATTTGTCTCTGGGACATGGCGAACTTCATGGAAGCAAATGCATGTAGCTAAACACCCAAGGGTTTTTTTTCCCTGCATTAAAAGACAATTGTATTTTATCATCCAATGGCAATAATAAAGGCAATTGCCATTTATGAACCCATCCCACTGTAGAGGGTCACTATTGTCCATTTTACTGCGGGTGGATCTTAATGAGTTATATGAAAGATGGCCCTAATGACAGTGCTGACTGCAAAATCACTATGACATCATGCAATGGCAAGCAAAGTGATGGTGATAGAATTTCCTAAAACAGATATGACAATAATGTGCTTAATATTAGGAACAAAATAATTTATCAATGGAATGAACTGGACTGGAATGAAATGTGTACTGCTACAAGAAATAAAAATATGGAATGTCAACCCATGACAAAATAATGCCACATCAGTTGAGCCAGATACAAATGCAGTCCAATGAATGGTTAAGGACTGACAGCACACATCCACGTAAAGACTTAAACTCCTCCTCCCCCGATCTCAAAGGCATTCATATCGTACTGTCTCTCTGTTATCTGACTGAATCCATCAACTTCTCTTTCCTGAGGGAACTCATCTCCAAGAGGGACCCCACTGTTATTTAAGCAGCTATCCCATGTACTAGCATATTGGATTGCAACAAGACTGATACCTTTCTCTAGTTGCCAGGTCCTTCTAGGCATTGACTACTGGCACATACGAACTACTAGCCTTGATGGAGTACTTCCCACAAAATATTAAACAAAAAGCCAAACCTGCAAATCTCTTACTCAGCAAGTGGTTCTCTGAAACCTCTTTTTTCTGAAAATATGTTTATGTTAAATTTTAATGTAAATTAGTTGTATATATTTATTTTAAATGTAGAGCAAATAAATAAAATAAAAATAACTGTAATGTATGCTGTTCCGTGATCTATTCTCCAGATATTCTATTGGTGGTCTGGATTGCTAGTAGCCACCTAAAGCATTTGATTTGTAGAAGCAAGTGCCCTCACCCACCCGAAGGTGGCATGCTTCATCATCGGGCCTGCTCCTTGCTGGGCTGGTGCTGCAATGCCCAACGGGCCCCTCGAGGGGGCTCTTTGCCAGAGATCCTCTCAATATGACATTAGGAGGCTGTATACTGGACCACCCAATCCTCCTTGTCCTTCCATTTGTGTGACAAAATAAAAAAGATACAGCATTATTAACTTAATTTTAATTAAATCTTCAAGTAAAAATATAATCATTTTTATTATACAATAAAACATATTAAAAAATGATGTAGAGAATTCATTAAAACTACTGTAATCATATTTTAATAAATAATAATGTTACACTGACATATTTAAAAAATATTTAAAAAATATTTTATAGTTAAGTGATAAATGTTTTATTTTTACACTTTTTCAATCGTACGTTATATTTAGTTGTTATTTATCTATTTTAGCTATTTTAACGTCACTTAACATTATTTCCTATGGGTTTTCTTTAAGTCCCTACCTCCTTTACTTTCTATGGGAGGGTGCTGCAGTACCATTGGTTGGCCATGTGTGGTGCTGGACTTACTTCAGCTCTGAGCTGGAGTAATGTATTGCTATTTTCAGTCACTTTTTTGCTGTAGTAACTTTAGACTTGCAGTTTGTGAATTTCAATGGGCTTTCTCTTGTGGGTGTGTGCATGGCTGCATGTCCCTCCATAAACACCTCACTAACTTCCCTAAACCAGACTTTACTCCTCCCTAAACCTCTCCCATTTAGCAGTAAGTATGCCCCTCTTTCTAGCTGCTACACAGACCCCTCCTGCATTTACTACTTAGTAATAAACATACATGTGTGAGCATCTCGCCATTGAAAAAATTAGAGAGATAGAATTGGAGATTTAGCCTCGTACTGTGCTTTTAAAAAACTATATTTTGTAGTACGATTAGTAGTAGCTCAGTAGTACCACTAAAGTACTACAAAATGCTACTCACAAACCTTTGAGTGTAAATCTCCAGCTCCACTTTTCTTTCTTTCTTTCTTTCTTTCTTTCTTTCTTTCTTTCTTTCTTTCTTTCTTTCTTTTTTCTTGATCAAATTCAAAGACTTTTTTAAAGACAATGCTTGCACATCCGTTCATGCCAATGATGCAGTATGGTATAGAATGGTATGGAACTTTCCTGCGGAAACCCATATTAGACTTGAAAGGGTTGCTTTTCTGATAGGGAAACTGCTTATCTAAATCACAAAGCTCAATCCTTCTTCCCATCCCATCTAAGAGCTGTGAAACTATGGTAGAAAACACTCAGTTGTTATTTACATATGATACAGCTTGTTAATATCAATAATTTGGCCTTCTTCAATGGCTGTCTGATTATGCTCACACGTCATTAATATCCATTACAGAAACAACAAGGAGCCCACTTTCAGTGTTTACAATTAGACTTAATTTTTTATTTATTTTTTATTTGCAAAGGTTTATATAGCGCTGGCTAGACCCGGAGGTATCAGAGCGCTTTACATAAGGATCAGAGAGTTACAGGTTACATAATTACATAGCCAAGTATTGACATAGGAGAAAAAAACATGAGATTACACAATAATATGAGTTATTAGCGTGTACACACGTCTTCAGGGGAGTGAAAGGTAGAGGGGGAATGGTAAACAGGGGTAAGGAATGCAGGTGGAAGACACAACGGGAAGACGAGAAAAACAATGTCCGATGTCCGGCTGGGTAGGCGACGGCCGAGGGGTGAACCAGAGCCAAACTCCTCTATAGCTGCATAGGACAGCTCCACCACGTATCGGCCAAGGTTGCTCGGGCACCGCGGAAGTACAGACAGTTATGGTGGAAGACGAGGAAAACAATAACCGATGTCCGGCTGGGTAGGTGACGGCCGAGGGGTGAACCAGAGCCAAACTCCTCTATAGCTGCATAGGACAGCTCCACCGGGTATCGGCCAAGGTTGCTCGGGCACCGCGGTAAGTACAGACAGTTATGGTATCCGCCCAGGGGGCATCGTCATAGTTCCATCGAGAGCACCGGTCACGGAGTTACTGGGAAGCACCGTCCGCCTCATCTTCCAGCTTGCCCCCAGGTCAGGAGTGGTGAGAGGAGGGGTGGAAAGGACAGTTTCAAAGTCTGCAGATCTTCCCCACTGCAAGGCATTAATTACACAGGAGGCCATTAGACACACAGGCGTCAGGTGAATTGCTGATTTGGCTGTCTGGGATCCCGCTAGCATGATGGGGCAAGAGCTGTGAGGGACTACCGCACAGGTAAGAACTGAACACCACATGTGCTAGTCGCCATCTTGTGATCAGTCTGCACTCGGTTGTAATCGGTTGCGTGTGCCAGCACAGATCATAGATGAGTCACTGGGCAGTTGTAGATTGTAGTAGTCGAAGTTACAATTATAACAGAGCAGGGGCCTCCAACGCAGAGCACTGGTAAGTTGGTGCACCGCCTTACATAGCACATATTGCAGCGAGAAAAGATCAGACGGAACACGATCGAGGACAATTACCGGCGCCATTTTGGAGTCAGGCAGGGACAGGCAGTATCACAGTGCCGAACACCGTGTATGTAAGTGACAAGCAGCGGACCAAAAAAACAAGGTGTACCTTGAGCAGAGGGGTGTGAACTGCTTCCCTCATAAGCAGCAGCCGCTCAACTTACATACTTCAGTATTATTTACTGGCCTTGGACCTCTTGCTCACACATTTATAGTGTGGAATTTCACTTTTTGGGCTTTATAAATGCCGATTTTGGATGGGCAAGTGGTTAAGTGTCTGCAGGTATGGAAACTGTTGTAGGCAGTGCATGATATCTAGAGAAGGTTGTGAATGGGATGGATATTATGGGGCCGATTCTGATCTCGGCCGGTAGTGCTCCGAATCGGATTCGGATTTACCGGATCCGATTCGGAGCCCTGTTTCCCGACCGAATCGTACGCGGGTCCGGCCGAGCGAGTACGATGCAGGCACCCGCGAAATCTCCGACCGACTCGAACGCCGCTTCAACACGCTCCGACCAACTCGCATGGACACGACCCGCACCGCGCTATGGAGACGTTTCCCGGCCGGGTAAGTACGATGCGCGCCGCGAGCAGTCCGACCGACTCGCGCCGTCCGGCTCGAAAAAGCTGTCGGAGCCGGACTTTGGGGGTCCGCGTCGGACCCCCCTGTACGCGTAGGCTCGCAAGTCGCACATAGGGGGGACACATGGGTCCCCCCTACCTGTGCATGTACGCCACGATGCGCATGGACGCGTACACGCTGTAGGGGGTGCCCTTGTCCGCCTCGCACCCATTGAGTCAATGGGAGCCCGTGTACGCGTCGTACGACTGGCTCCCATTGACTTCAATGGGAGTCCGACCGACTCGAGTCCGATGGCATGCGTGCGCATCGTACTCGTCCGGTCGGACTGCTAGGGTCCGATTCGGTCGGAATTCTCTCCGGGTCCGGCTCGGTCGGAGAGATTTCCGGCCGGAATCGGAATCGGCCCCTATATGTCATAATTATTTAAATTTGGTGAAGAAAGACTCACAACAAGGACTAATTTGTGGAAACATGAGGTAATATGCTAGATTGTCCAATTATCACAGAACCTAACAGCACTTGCCCCTAAGAACAACCTACACACTTGCCAGGATGGTGTTCCTAGAGCTGGGCGTGTTGCCTTCTGATGGAACTGGAGGGAAAGGAGTGGAGTGATCTCAAGGCTCTTATGGAGTATGGACACAGCAAAGCACATGCAATAAGTACTGATGCTTATACTGGAACATGAACTGGAACTAGGCAGAGCCAATAGTGGTGGCCGTATGTGGGAAAGTGGGCCTTGGGTGAAAAGCTACACTGCCTCACACAAGTCAAAAGACACACCAACAGATTATCAACTGTTGCCTATGCCGGACATTTGGATCCGTTACCCACTGGCGCATTGTGTCCATGCAAGTCCGAGGCCCTCCAGGATTCCTAATCCAATACGTTAATTTATGGCTCCAAAGACAGGTTGACATTCCTTACCAAAAAAGGATCGCTGGAACTATTTTGTTACATTCAATGAACTGTATAAAAGTCTATGTTAGACCGATTGTAAATTGAGACAGTCCTCAGACCCCATGCCTGTGACTGTGCTCCTGAAAGCATTGTTTAATTAAACACACTGTTCCTGTTTTGCCAAATGCCTCTTGTCTATTGTTTTTTCAAAGTAGTTCATGTTCAAGGAACAACCTCCTTCAATAAGCAATTGGAATCCGTGAAACAGAGATTTGATTATGTGGAAGAAAGACCAAAAGGTAACAGGTTTAGGAGACTGATCCCTCACATGAATATATGGCTTTATGACGTACCTGAGAAAACAGAAAAGATGATATGATCAGATTCTTGATATAACTAATCTCTCAAATGCTGAATGTTCAATTTCAGAGCACTGGTGTTCCAGTGGGCCCTGCGGATATGTCCTCAAAATTCAGTAAAATACTCTCATCTCGCCCTATTATAGCCTGTTCTCTGCACCGTGCAAGATCAGTTCTTCGGGCAGCAAGGAAGACTAGTCCATTTTTCCTCATGTGTCATTTCATCTCCATATTTATGCTTCTTGCTTCTTTTAATTTGCATCTGATACCTGACATTCATGCCATGTGCATCATCCCTTTAAAACTCTCTTTGCCCAGGGCCCCGCCACATTGAGATACAGATTGGGCATCTTGTCCCATTGCAGTTCCACTGTCGCTGCCAAATGTTTACCCTGCACACATTTTTCTGTTGCTTCATGGTATACAACCTAATGTCAGTATACATGACTCATGGACTTTGTGCTTCCTTAGGTTGTTGTCAGATGGATTCCTTCCTTGCTGTGGGCGGATTCCATCCTGAATGTTGATGATCCAATTTCTACAAAGACCAAGAGTTGCTGGCTGATTGGAATGGAGTCCACAGTGGATAGCAGAGGGCCTTTTGCCACTCTATATACTTGCCTTATGTATCTCCCTCACTTTCTTCTGCCCTTCTCTCCTCATCTCTAGAGACCCCATTCTAATATAAGCACAGTCCCTTGCTAACATTCTTAGTGTTGATCCATAGACACTTGGCTGTACACTCTCTGTCACAATCCCAAGTCAGAACCCTCACAGTTTGTTCGCACTGGACACATGCAAGAAACCCTGAATGCCTGAATCTCCTCTCTATTTCCAGTTACCACCATGGACTTGTTTTCAGTCCCAAGGAACTACTCACACATTTCAGAATCTTTTCCATTGTTTAGGATTCACCTCTACTCATACGTCACACATAACATAATCACCTCCCAGTATGGCAATGGCATGCCACATTTTATCAAGAGAAAAAAATCCATTATTATATGACCATCAAGGGAACAGATATTGCACTCCTTCAGGAGACACACCTGCCAGCAGGATTTCTTGGCCTTATAGTTAGCAGAAGTCACATATATTTGTGATTTGGATATTCACTTATACATTTGACATCACAAAGACAAATGGCATAGCCATTCTCATTTGGAAATAGCTGCACTTAGAATAGGCAAGTCCTGGCTAGACCAAGATGGTCAGTATGTCTTAGTTAAACTGAAAACTTCAGATACCACATTGATCATTGGATTGGCTTTCACTCCCAATGCAGGTAAATTGTCCTTTCTGTTTAAGTTATGCAAGTTGCAATTTTGACAACATTTGCATGGTGATTGGAGGCAAGTGGAAATTGGCCTTTAATCACTTTCCAGATAGATATCGTCCACCTGACAAATGCAATATTAACGGCAGAGCTCTTCTTTTTCACATTATGGAGGATCATAATCTTATTGATGTACATGTCCTGGTACATCTAAAAAAGGATTATACCTTTCTTTCTTGTGCAGAAGACAAAACTGCCTAATTCACTATTTTCTTGTCCAAGGACGTTTGCTCTCTGATATCTCACAATGAGCTATTCTTGAGCTAGACATCTCCGATCACTCTCAGATTCAATTTGCATTTGATCTTGTTTGTGTTCCTTCACCACTGGTGCTTTGGCATATTCAAACAAGCAGGTACAAACTCCCAAATGGTTAAGACACATTCAAATTACACATTGAATTGTACAGGAAAGAAAATAAGGATTTAGCATTGTCCAATGAGATGTTGTGGGTGGTTGAAAAAATTACAATGAGAGGACTCTTGATGCAGGACTCAGCCACGGTGAGGCAAGAATACAAAACTGTGCTGACGAGACTAGAACAATCCCTCAAGGCCCTAACCTCTCAATATTTTGCACAGCTGTCTCCTAAATAGGTACACCACTTTGAGACAGAAAAGCTTTCTCTCAACACTGTCTTCACTACCAAAGTAGAATAAGCTCTTGCAATATTAAAATGTAGGCATTACAAGCATGGGAAAAAAATATCAGGCTGCTTATCTAGCAACTGAGGCAGACAGAAGCACAGATGGCTATTGCTGCCATCTATGAATTTCAGGCTTGCCTTTTTGTTCTCCCAATGGAAATCTTGGAAGTTTTTGCTTTCTAGTGTGCAGAATTCTACCAATCTGGGCATCATGAAATGAAGGTAAATTATGTGGAGTTTGAAACATATTATGCTTGCCTGCTATTAAGCCTCTAAGGAGGAATCACCTGGAAGTTAAAATTGCCAACAGCTATTGTTGATCTCCCAACCTGCAAATCCTTGACAGAAAATTGCATACCCAGGAAATCCTTTAAGACACGATAGCCACTTTTTGCCCCCATCCAATATAGTGCACTTAAGAAGGCAGAGAACTCAGGTTCATTGATTACAATTTCCTATAAAGCTATTATTTTTTTTCTATGGCGGGAAGGGCCATCTAACATGGCAGTTACTGCCCCATATACTTCATTAATGTGGACATTAAGATCTTGACCAAAGTACTAGCATCTAGTCTCTATAAGTTTATTCTTTCCCTGATACAAGTTTCCCAAGTGTGCATCATCTCAGGACAATCCTTTAAGACACTTGCTAGTCTTCTTTAGCAATCCTAAGATTTACCAGGAGATTTGGTCACACTCTCACATGATCTGTAGGAGGCTTTTAATCATGTCAAGTGGTGATAACTATGTTAGATTTTTGGCACACAGGGTCGGGAGAGAACTTTGAGCCTTATATAGAGTTTGGTGGATGGGATAATCAATCACAAACGTGGCTGATGTCTCATCCACCATATTACAAGTGCCTGTACTTGTAATACAGCAGACGTTTTGACTGAGTATCCCATCTGCCAAACTCTACATAAGGCACTTTATTTCCTAGTTCAATTGGTGTTATGATTCTCTGATGGCACAGGTTTATTCTGGGGTATTCCTATCAAAACATCATCATAAGGGGCACATACAGATACCAATTTTTCCCTTGTCTTTTTCTCCTAACACTGGACTTATCTACAGAAAGTAAGAATAATGCTATTCACACATTTACTGGTATAGTCAAATCATTTTTGTATGTGGATGACAAAAACAAACCTTTATTTTAATTAATTAAAACCATAAAGGGATTCAATAGTACAAAACATAAAAAAGACAACATTAAAAGGTAGAGTAAAATGCAAATGAGGCAACTATTGGAATAGATTCAAACCCATAGCTATTTCAGAGCTTGATACTTCATACACTAAATGATTGAAAATAATGTAACCTTAAAATGGTAGTCCCTGCCCATTCATTATAAAAAAAACCTGCTCTGAAAACAAATTTTCTGTAAAGCAATTAATATCTCTTTCAAATATACAACTAAATTAACATGTGATTCAGAAACCGTTCAACCAATTGAGCAATAGATCTCTGAGAAGTGGCAACATTAGTGGGTGCACCCTTTTAATTAGCGATCAAGAATTGAATTGCCACATTCATGAACTTAACTAAGGAGTACAACATTTGCACATTTTTCCGTTTACAGCACGATTTACAGCCCTTTTTCACATTACAGCAGCTACTTTTCCAAACGGTTCAACTTAACCATTTGATTCTTTCCCATAATAGATGGGGACATAAACATAAAATGTGAGCTAAGGATTCGATTTTATACCAATACAATTGTCAACTAATTTTTGAATGTTTATGCTTTGGGCAAGCGTGGCCCATTTCCAGCGGTGAAATTGATAAAAGGTGCAGGCGAATAAAGAGAT
Source organism: Calotriton arnoldi (assembly GCA_963921515.1). Taxonomy (NCBI): domain Eukaryota; kingdom Metazoa; phylum Chordata; class Amphibia; order Caudata; family Salamandridae; genus Calotriton; species Calotriton arnoldi. The sequence continues at coordinate 175,788 of CAWUFW010014789.1, forward strand.
GTCTCATTGTCTTGGCCATACTGGTAGGTATTTGGATGAAATATTGAGTTCTTAATTTTGGGAGATGGAAATATTGGAAAAAACAATATTGGGATACAAAAAAAAATCATGATGCAGGAATATTGTCATCAAGAATATCGTTTTTTTGGTAAGTAATATCGTTGTTAAGAATATTGTGTTTTTTTTGATAGTTTCCAATAATATAGGGCCTCATTACAATGTCGGGCGGAAGGCCACCCTACAGCTCATTGGTGGCGGTCCAACAGACATCTGAGGCATCTCTCCGACTGCCATATTAGGATACAGGCGGTCTGACCGATGCCTACGGGGGGAATCCACTCAGTCTCAGCGGACTGATCGTAATCTCCAAAATGGAGGCGGTGCCTGCTCAGGCACTGCCGTGGGGATTACGATACATCTTTCCGACAGCCTTTTCATGTTGGTTCTTCTGCCATGAAAAGGCTGGCGGAAAGGGTCTTTTAGCGCCCCTAGCAGGGCCCCTGGCCCCCGTGGCTCTCCGCTAAACCTCCATGCATCGCAAGGCTGGCACCGCATGGTGCCTGTCACACGGTGCATGAGTGTTTCAAAAGTGTATTTTTCCTATTGCGGATTGTGCTGCGGCCCACGGCACAAGCTGCAATAGGAAAATACACTTTCCCACCTGCGTGAAGGCGGTTGCATCATAATAATGGTAGCAGGACCGCCAACTCCTTGTCGGGTGATTCTATTTCCGGCATCGTAATGAGGCCCATAGTTGTTAAAAATATAGTTTTATTATTATTTTAATGTGTTTTAGTGCAGATATTAATTTGAAGTATTATTATTGTTTTTTTTGGGGTTTTTAAAAATCTTTTTTATTGTCAACAAGCGGGGCACAAATTTTACATAATGTTCCATAAGCAAAAGAAAACTACATCAAAGCAAAATTGGATAACTCTGGGCAATCACAAGTAAACAACACATAAACAATACATCAGCAAAAAAGAAAAAAATCATCAAAGCTTGACATTTATCAATATCTCAGAAAATAAATACAAAGAACAAATGTTCCAAATGAGCCAAATGTACCTAAAATAACAGCCCCCATATTGCCTCCAACTTCATCATAGAACGAGAGCCCCTTGCCTTAGCTAAGGATTTTTCCATCTCATATGTATCTTTAACCAGCAACCACCAATCATTTATAGAGGGTGGTTTGGAAGAGATCCATACCCGAGCAATTGCCAGTCTGGCAGCAACCAACAATAGTGAAGCTAGCCGGGTAAGTTGATGACTCACTATCTTAAGACCCGTCATAATTTCTATGACCGTCGCTGATGTTTCTATCCCCAACCTTTCGGAAAAAACTTGGTTGATCTTCTGCCAATACGTTGTTAATTCAGGGCAAGTTACAAACATATGTATAATGCTAGCTGCATACAAATCACACCTAGGGCATTTTGTCCGATCACTACCCCGGCCGGACGTAGACCATTTAGAAATTCTTTCCCGCTTATAGTACAGCAAGCATATAGTGCGAAATTGCTGCAATCGCATATTGACTGAGTGCACTGACTCCTTTATAGTGCTTAGTGCAAGTTGGATAACAGTAGGTGTTACTTCCATCCCCATAGTCTTACTCCAACGATCTGCGAGTTTTCCAAAATCATTTTGCCTAGAATTTGGAATGCATTTGTACATTTGGCTTATAGCAGATTTTACCTTCTCACTATAAAGACAATCCCAGGTTTCAAAACTAGATACTTTAGTCAAGTTTAAATGCCTAACCAAATAGTCCCTAATCTGTAAGTATTTCAAAAACATGCAATCAGTCAGTTTATACTGCATCTGCAAATTCTTAAAAGGGGCAAAGCCATTATGGTCATAAAGATCTCCCAAACAGGTAATCCCATACGTAGCCCAGCGTTTGCAAACCACATCCTGAAATATTTCCGGGAATATCGGGTTACCCCATAAGGGGAGCCTTTCATGATACAATGACAGATTACATCTTGTAAATATAGCTCGCCATATAAATATGCAGTCCCTTATGGTCTTAAACTTGACTCTTTTAAAATAATTTGGGTCATTAATCCTATATAAATACATATTACTGTCCTCTCCTAAGATAAATTGGTGGGAAAAAATGTTAAAATCAGGATTTAAAAGGCTGCAAAAACGCCCAACAAAAGCAGCCCAAAAATATTTCTTGAAATCAGGAAAGTCAAGGCCACCCTGTTCATATGGAAGCTTTAACAAATCAATAGCCCGTCTGGCTCTTCTGTAACCCCAAATAAAACTACCCAGGGCACCCTCTAGCTTCTTAAAAAACAAATTCGGAACCCGCAAAGGAATAGATCTAAATAGGTATAAAAACTTGGGCAGGATCTTCATCTTTATAATATTAGTACGTCCTATGATACCTATAGGAAGTTTGTGCCACTTCCTTAATATTTTAACTGTATCTTTCAATAAAGAATCATAGTTTAGAGAGAATATCTTCTCTATCTGCGCAGATAGCCTGACCCCCAAATAAGTGACCACAGAGCATACACCTAAAATTGGTTTCACCGGTTCAAAATTAAGTAGTATTTGTGTTTTCTTAACATTTAATTTATACCCTGACTAGAGCCAAACTCAAGTGCTTTATCCTCGATACCCTTAATAGCTTCGGCTGGTACAGTTGTAAAAACCGCAATATCGTCTGCGTAAGCGATAGCCTTAAGCGATGCATCCCTTGACACAAATGGCAGAATTCAGAGGTTAGATTGTAAAGCATAAATAAACGGCTCAATATATAAAGCAAACAATAAAGGGGAAAGGGGACACCCCTGCCTAGTTCCGCAGAGAATCAGAAAAGTTGTTGACTGCAAACCTAAATATGGCAATTTAGCTTGGGGCTTAATATACATAGCTTGTATCCATCGTTTAAATTGCCCTTTCACTCCAAACACATCAAGTACAGCCCATAAAAAATCCAATCCCACTCTATCAAAGGCCTTCTCGGCGTCTAAAAGAATCATCCCCAAGGGAATTGCCATCCTTCCAGCCATATCAAAAGCTCCCACTGCCAAATTGACATGCACTGTAGTGTCCCTGCTTTGGATAAAACCATGTTGATGAGAGGATACCAACCCAGGCATGACTGGCGACAGACCGTTTGCCAAAATCTTCGCAAAGATTTTAGCATCTACGTTAATAAGCGAGATTGGCCTATAAGAGCCACACTCATCAGATGGCTTACCTTTTTTAAGAAAGAAGACCATCTGTGTTGTATTCCAAGATTCTGGTACCTTTCCCGTAGTACCTATACTCTGCATAACTAATCTAAATAATGGAACTAAGATGTCTTTAAAAGATTTATAGAATTCGATAGGTATGGAATCTTCTCCAGCTGCCTTTCCAGATGGTAGGGAAGCTATGGCCAAATCTATTTCTTCCCTCGTAACTTCCCTCTCCAATAGAGCAGATGTCTCTTCACTCACTATTGCATATGTTCTACCCTGAAGGTACTGCCATATATCCTCCTCTTCCGGATCTATCGTTGGAGTATATAACTCCTTATAAAACGTAGAAAATTGTTCCAGTATCTCCTGTGGGCTAGAATACAGAGTGCCATTTGCCCCCTTTATGTTTCTTATTTGAGTATTAGCTCTATCTTCTGCCACCTTGTAAGCCAGAACCCTGCCTATTTGCTCTCCATATTCATATTGTGTGAAACGAGACTTATGGTACCTAACCGCGCTTTTTTCCCTAAATGTCTTCTTTACAGCCAATTTAGCATCCATCAACAAAAGAAGGAGCTGTTCCTGATCATTAGTGCCTAATAAAACCGCCACTGAGTGTAGTTCCTCAGCTCTACGTACTGCTTGGATAGCCTCCTTCTTTGCCATTTCCCTAACCTTATTAAGTTGCCAAACAAATTGCTGAGTCATACCTCTTACTACTGCCTTCAAAGTATCCCAAACCATAGGTAACGAAGCTGTACCTATGTTCTCCTTAAGAAATAGCTCAAAATGTTTCCTGGTATTATCCAAATAGACATTGTCTGAAAGCAGATATCTAGGAAAGGAAAAAGGTCTAAGTATCTTAACTTCTGGATCTAGTCTGAATGATAATAATTATACAAACAATAATAATAGTAGTAAGGTATTATTATTGTTTGTATAATTGTTTTTAATATTTCTTTCAATGTAGTTTGTAATTTTAATTGATTTAGATTTTTTAATTTAATTGCTAATATTAATTTATAGTGTCATAGTGGTTGTTGGGTCTGTAGGGGTTAGGGTGGGAAGCTAGTAAAGAAATAATTAATTGTTCATTAATTAATAATTTTTAAGTAAGTATGTGATTGATATTAATTTAGTACATTATGTCTTATTGATTTATTTATGTTTTATTTTATGTGTGGGCTGCTGGGTTGTAGAGATTTAGGATGGGAAGTTTATTGAGTAATAATTAATGAACAATTAATTATTAATTGTTAATTCATGTTTCAATTGGTTATTAATTAAGTAAATTGTTTTATACGCATTTGTTTTAGTTATATTTTAGGTGTGGGCTGCTAGGTTTGTTGGGGTATAGGGTGAGAAGTTAATTACTAATTAAATAATTATTTTGTAACTGATTACTAATTATTACTTTGTTTATTAATTATGTAAATTGTTTAATTGTTTATTTAATATATATATATCTTTAATGTAAATTAATATTTTTTACATTTTTGTAATGTGTTTGAATTGAAGTACTTTCCCTACTGTTGCGCAGACTAGAGTGGGAATAGTAAATTTAACCCTGCCAAAGTCCAACACTTTCCCTATTGTAACACAGACTGGAGCAGGAATAGTAAATTTAACCCCTCCAAAGTCCAACACCTTCCCTACTGTTGCACAGACTGGAGTGTGAATGGTAAATATAACCCTTCCGAAATCCAACACTTCTCCTAATGTATCACAGACTGGAGTAGGAATAGCAAATCTTCTCCCCTCCGAAGTCCAATGCTTTCTCTACTGTTGCATGGACTGAAGTTGGAATAGTACATTTTATCCCTTCAAAGTCCAACATTTTCCTACTGTTGCTTAGACTGGAGTGAGAATAGTAAATTTAACCCCTCCGAAGTCCAAAACTTTCCCTACTGTAAAACAGACTGGAGTGGAAATAGTAAATCTTACCCCTCCGAAGTCCAATGATTTCTCTACTGTTGTACGGACTGTAGAGGGAATAGTAAATTTAACCTCTCTGAAGTCCAACACTTTCCCTACTCTTTATAGTATTTTTGTAAATCAGTTTTTGGCGTTTTAAATTGAAAATATTAAATTTATTTTCTAAATATATTTTTGTTATTGAATTCTTTAAATCTTTTTGGGTTTTATTGTGTGTGTTATATATATGTGTATATATATATATCTATATTCACTGAAAAAACCATAGGTTTCAGGGCGTTATAGTTAGTTGGACATTTCACTCATACAAAACCATAGAAATTCCCCCGTTATAGTTAGTTCAGCTAACTATAACTCGCAGCACTCGCAATGCACTGCTGATGACGTCACATATTACATCACTCATGACATGGTCAGTGACATCACTCATGACATCACTGATGACATCTCAAATGACATCACTGATGACATCACTGATGACATCATCCTTGTGATAGAGTGGCAGACCTCCTCTCACCCTAATATAACCTTTGATACACACACTCAAAAATACAAACTAACATGTTCAAAACAATGGACATACCAATACCAGTTACAACACACCTATTCATTAATTCCAAGATCTACACACACATCCACTCATTCACCAACAGTCCCTATACAGTCACTCATACATATACTCACTCATCATATGTACTCATACACCTATACATCCTGTTACACACCGCCACTCATCCATAGAGTTACTCACACACATAGTCACACATGCAAACAAAGTAGCAAACATCCATTTACTTGCATATACAGTTATACACACACTACCACACTTACTTCTACAGAAACTTACACATACTTACTCTCTTAAACAATCCCTTATAGAAACACCTACTTATTTGTACAGGAACTCTTCCAATCTCTCACTCTCACATATACTCACTTATATACACCAATACTCACATATACTAGTTTAAAACATATGTAGTTACTCATAAAGACACTATTGAGACAGTCATTCACTCACTAACAGACCCATACATATACTCATCCACCAATACAGTCCTGCACATATGCTGTCTTCAACACATACAAACAGTGAGTCACTCATTCATGCATCTATGCACTAAGTAATACCCCCACCGAACCATACAGACACTCAGACACTCATACTGATACTCAAAAAAACAACTAATAACCCATATAGACACTCATGTAGCTACTCACCAACCCATGCAGCCACTTATACACAAAGTGAGAGACTGATACAGATATTTTCATATTTAAACATTACTCACTAACCCATGTATTCACTAAGATACACTTAGTCAGTTATACAATCAATTTTACAAAAAAAATCATCCATATAGACACTTATATACCCATTTATTCTTCCATCGACCTTGAGATATACATATATAAAACATATTTAATTTTCAGAAAAACACACATTCACTGGATGATGTCATCAGTGATGTCATCAGTGATGTCATGAGTGATGTCACTGACTATGTCATGAGTGATGTAATATGTGACGTCATCAGCAGTGCATTGCGGGCGCGCGAGTTATAGTTAGCTGAACTAACTATAACGGGGGAATTCTATGGTTTTGTACGAGTGAAATGTCCAACTAACTATAACGCCCCTGAAACCTATGGTTTTTTCAGTGAATTTCTAAGGTTTTTTAAATGCTAATTTCTAACTATAACGTGCCTGAAACCTATGGTTTTTTCAGTGAATTTCTAAGGTTTTTTAAATGCTAATTTCTAACTATAACGTGCCTGAAACCTATGGTTTTTTCAGTGAATATATATATATGTATTATACTATGTATACATGTGAAAATGTCTCGGTCCCCTGTTTGCCTCGTGGCACGGAAAAAATGGGTGGAACTGATGTCAGCACGCCGACGAGGTCCTCTTATGGCTCCGATGACGTCATACGGTGTCGCGAGCGGAGCCGTGCTCGTTGACGTGGGAGAGCTAGGAAAGAATTTCCGTGGAATGCTGGTGCAGGGGATATTCACCTAAGTGTTCAGGCTAGTCCTTTGGGAGCAACTGTTTATGTTGCCACTCCAGAAACCGAAACCAGTGATCCGAGGGCAGAGGCCCTGCAGATGGCACACGAGGTGGGGTGCCCAGACGTGTGCACCGGCGGGGCAGCGAAGTGACAAGCACCACAACCCACAAAAAAGGTAACGAGGGCACTGAATAACACAGGATCTTCTCTTTGTATGTGGCAGGAACAACGAAGTTAAAATGCCCTAGTACCAAAATGTAGAATTAGTGCTACAACGGTCTTCAAGAGGACCTGCGATGCCGCTTCTGCCTCCCGTACCCTGGAGGCGGCACATGGGTCACGCGGTACGGTCATACTGCGGTGGGACGCACACTCGTTGACCTCTCATGGCACTGCTCCACACTTCAGGGAGGACGCTTTCCATTAGCTATGTTTTCTGATGACATGTCGCGCCGGCCCCGTCCAACAACAGAACTCCTTTAGATCCAAACAGACTCCGCCACTCTCTCACCGGAAGTGAAACCAGGCCACGCGGACACTTTCACAATACAACAGCCGGGAATGCACTTTTCGGTAAAAAAAACACATTCCTTCCTCCTAATTAATCAAATAAATGTCTCACTGAAGAACAGGGGCCAGCTTCAATCGGTAAACAGCCGTTACAACGACTTTTTTACCTTGCGATACCATTACAACGCATGCATTACCACGCATGCGTTGTACATCACAAAGTCATTACTACGCATTTTTTTACAACGCATGGTCATTTACCACGGATTCCTTTACAACAAATTTTGTTGTAAAGGTATGTATGGTAAATGACCATGCGTTCTAAAAAACATGTAGACGATCCATGTTGTTGTAAGGAAACAGAGGCTGTTCTGTTTCCTCACAACGACATGCACCGCCCCTCAGAGATGACGTGAAGCAGGAACCACGAGGAGAGAGGAACCATGAGGAGTGAGAGGTAAGGGGGATTGGGCATGGGGTGGGGGTTTCTTTTCTAGGGTTTAGGGTAGTGCAGTGGTGTTTGGGTGGTGTAGGGGGTCGTGCTGGGGTAGTGTTTTAGGGTTTAGGGTAGTGCAGTGGTGTTTGGGTAGTGTAGGGGTCGTGCTGGGGGTAGTGTTTTAGGGTTTAGGGTAGTGCAGTGGTGTATGGGTAGTGTAGGGGTCGTGCTGGGGTAGTGTTTTAGGGTTTAGGGTAGTGCAGTGGTGTTTGAGTAGTATAGGGGGTCATGCTGGTGGTAGTGTTTTAGGGTTTAGGGTAGTGCAGTGGTGTTTGTGTAGTGTAGGGGTCATGCTGGGGTAGTGTTTTATGGTTTAGGGTAGTGCAGTGGTGTTTGGGTACTGTAGGGGTCGTGCTGGGGATATATTTAGGGTTTAGGGTAGTGCAGTGGTGTTTGTGTCGTGTAGGGAGTCGTGCTGGGGTAGTGTTTTAGGGTTTAGGGTAGTGCAGTGGTGTTTGTGTAGTGTAGGGGGTTGTGCTGGGGGTAGTGTTTTAGGGTTTATGTTAGTGCAGTGGTGTTTGGGTAGTGTAGGGGGTAGTGCTGGGGAAGTGTTTTAGGGTTTAGGGCAGTGCAGTGGTGTTTGTGTAGTGAAGGGGGTCATGCTGTGGGTAGTGTTTTAGGGTTTAGGGTAGTGCAGTCGTGTTTGTGTAGTGTAGGGGGTCATGTTTTAGGGTATAGGGTAGTGCAGTGGTGTTTGTGTAGTGTGGGTGGTCATGCTCAGGGTATATTTAGGGTTTAGTGTAGTGCAGTGGTGTTTGGGTAGTGTAGAGAGTCGTGCTGGTGGTAGTGTTTTAGGGTTTAGGGTAGTGCAGTTATGTTTGGGTAGTGTAGGGTGTCGTGCTGGGGGTAGTGTTTTAGCACTAATTTTTCTTTCTACAGCACTAACCATAATTTCTATGGCAAAATGAACCCCCTCATTTTGTTCCTTTTTCAATTAAATGTTTTAAGTGTTACCAGTTTATTCCAATCAAGATGGCTTCAGGTGTGCCATAATGTTGTCATAAGTAAGGCTGTTAGCACTCTAGTTGTTCTTTAGAACACTCTGGGAAGCTGCAGTAGAACACAAAGGCATCAACTGACAGGCTGCTCCTGTTGAAATATAACAGGAAGATATTTGAGATCTCACTTAAAACATGTCCTAATTTTTCTTTCTACAGCACTAACCATAATTCTATGACAAAATGAACCCCATCATTTTGTTCCTTTTTAAATTAAATGTTTTAAGTGTTACCAGTTTATTCCATCAAAAGATGGCTTCAGGTGTGCCATACTTTTGTCATAAGTAAGGCTGTTAGCACTCTAGTTGTTCTTTAGAACACTCTGGGAAGCTGCAGTAGAACGCAAAGGAATCAACTGACAGTCTCTGCCCTTGTTGGATGTACATGTTTTACTGAGAATGTCAGACTTCATTCTCACATGACTGAGAAAGATAATGTGAATTTACAGAAAATATGCTCTCATTTTAGCTTCTGGAGCACCTTCCAAAACTGTATGGGACAAGCATGTGAAAATAGTTTTCTCTCAAACATGATTCATGATATCCCAGCAGAAGGTTTTTCACAGGGTAAAATCACCTTAGAACACACCACAATTCCTGAAATTATTATGGTACCATCAACAAATGAATTCTAATGTAACTAAAGTCTGTTATCACCCTTTATAGTTCTCCTTTTGGTAACCCTCAAAATCTTCGATTCACTACAATGCATTTCAATGGGGTACTATCATTTATATTGGTGCCAAGATGGCTGACAGCAATTCCAGGATGAAGTGCTGACAGCCAATCAGATCTCACGATGACATGTGTGGTTAGGCTCCGCCCAGATATATATGTGTTTTCTTTTTCAAATTTCTCAGGAACTACTGAACGGATTTACACCATTTAAGCAAAAGGCACGACCCTGAACCAAGGGCTACCTTTTTGGCAAATTTGGTGTAATTCCGTTCAGCAGTTCGGGCTGTAGCTGCGACTAAAGGTTCCTATGGAAAATTGCATGGGAAAAACACGTTTTGGGACCCCCCTTTTTTCTCAGCCCCCGCTTGCCGAATCACCCCGAGACTTTCAGGATAGGAGCGGACCGGAGCGCCCCAACAAGTTAGAAAATGTCGCGAAGATTCGTCAACCGGCGCCAACGTTATTTCAAATAGAATGTTGCGGATTTCCTATGGAAAATAGGTCCTAACTATAACTATCTACTATCTACTATATACTAGATAATATATATATATATATATATATATATATATATATTCACTGAAAAAACCATAGGTTTTAGGGACAGTTATAGTTACTTCGACATTGCACTCGTACAAAACCCGTGAAATTCCCCCGTTATAGTTAGTTCAGCTAACTATAACTCGCGCTCCGCAATGCACTGCTGATGACGTCACATATTACATCACTCATGACATGGTCAGTGACATCACTGATGACATCACTGATGACATCTCAAATGACATCACTGATGACATCATCCAGTGACTGTGTGTTTCTGTAAAGTTTAAATATTTTTAATATATATAGGAAAAGACGTATTGAAGAATGAGTGGGTGTGTAAGTGTCTGTATGGATGATTTAGTAGGTGCGTGACTGACTCTATAAGTGAGTGATTTAACGTATCTTACTGAATGCATGGGTTAGTGACTAAACTGGGTGAATGTCTGTATCCGTCTGTCTGTTGCTGTGTAAGTGGCTGCATGTGTTTGTGAATAGCTAAATGAGTGTCTATATGAGTTATTGAATGCTTGTCTGAGTATCTGTATGGGTGCCTGAGTGTTTGTGTGGGAGGGGTGTGTGCAACTCTGTGCATAGATGTGTGAGTGGGTGATTCACTGGGTGGATGGTTTCAAGAGTGCATCTGTGATAGACTGTATGTGTGGGTAAGTGTGTGTAAGAGTGTGTTAGTGAGTGAATGTATGTCCCAGTGGTACATGTGTGAGTAACTACATATGTGAAAGGCAGTATATATGTGTGTTGGAGTATATAAATAGCTATAAGTGAGAGTGAATGATTGTGATAGTGGCTGTATGGATGAGTGTGTGCTTGTATCAGTGATTGTATAAGAGCGTAACAATGTGCTACTATTTGTATGAGTAAGTGAGCTGGTGTGTGTATAACTGTATTGGTGAGTAAATGGCAGTGTGTTTAATTATTTGCATGACTGACTAGGTGTCTGAGTATCTCTATGGATGAGTGGCGTTGTTTGAGTGTCTATATAGGAGTAAGAGTGCATATGATAGTCCTGTACTGAGTGACCGTAAGTATGAGTGACTGTACGGGTGAGTGAGTGGATGTGTGTGTGTAGACCTAAGAATCAGTGAGTGGGTATGTAGTTATTGGTGTTGGAGTGTCTATGGTTTTGCGAATGGCAGTCTGTAATTTAGAGTGGGTGTATCAAAGATTATATTAGGGTGTGAGGAGGTGCATCAGATTATCACGTGGATGATGTCATCAGTGATGTCATTTGAGATGTCATCAGTGATGTCATCAGTGATGTCACTGACCATGTCATGAGTGATGTAATATGTGACGTCATCAGCAGTGCATTGCGGGGAGCGAGTTATAGTTAGCTGAACTAACTATAACGGGGAATTTCACGGGTTTTGTACGAGTGCAATGTCCAAGTAACTATAACTGTCCCTAAAACCTATGGTTTTTTCAGTGAATTTCAAAGGTTTTTAAATGCTAATTTGTAACTATAACGTGTCTGAAACCTATGGTTTTTTCAGTGAATTTCAAAGGTTTTTTAAATGCTAATTTGTAACTATAACGTGTCTGAAACCTATGGTTTTTTCAGTGAATTTCAAAGGTTTTTTAAATGCTAATTTCTAACTATAACGTGCCTGAAACCTACGGTTTTTTCAGTGAATTTCAAAGGTTTTGTAAATGACAATTTTTAAATGTATTAATTGTTATATTAATTTTTTTCATACTGATTTACTACATTTTTAGAAACAATTTTTTTTACAGATTTTATTTTTTAAATTACATTGTAATTACATTATACATTACATTACAAAAAATACTTTCTCAGAATGAATTACTTTAGTTTAAATACTTTGCACATAGGCAATAGACTTTTAAGTACAGTAGTTACAGTTGTTGCAATGGGCAACACATTTTCAAACACAATGCAACATTCAGCTCAATGTGAATTTCTAGTTAAATGCAATTAGTTACTTTATGGATTACTTTTCTAACCACAGGACTGGATCCTAGATTCAGTCCTGGTACATCTCCTGTAAACAGTTGAGTAAAAGCGTTTTGGTTACAGTCGTGATTTTTAAGGAATATTATTGTATTTTAAAAGTTGACACTTAGAAACTTTTTCTCATAGAATCACCAATGTTATCCTATGGAAGGAAATTCACTTAGCAGGTAAAAACTGTTATCGTTACTTTTTCTTACTCAGTGTTGGATCCTGGATCCAGCACTCGTGCATCTCCTGTAAACAGTTGAAAGAATGCGTTTAAGTCATACAGGTGATTTTTAAGGAATATTTGTAGTTTGTAAAAATCAACACTTTGAAACTTTTTGCTGAAAACCAGACAATGGATTCCTATGGAAGAAAATATAAGTTACTGGTAAGTACGGTTAAAATTACTTTTCAGGATTAGTACTGGGCTGAAAGATGCAGCACTGAGGTCTCTCCTGACAACAGGTGAGTAAATCGGAATTCGTATTTCGGCTGATTTTAGAGGAATATTTTAAAGTTCCAAAACTCCACACTTAGAAGAATTTCCAAGTGAAACCAGTCAATGTTAGCCTATGGAAGGAAATTCAAGTTACTGGTAAGTACGGTTAAAATTACTTTTCAGGACCAGTACTGGGCTGAAAGATACAGCACTGAGGTCTCTCCTTATAACAGGTGAGTAAATCGGAATTCGTATTTCGGCTGATTTTAGAGGAATATTTGTATGTTTCAAAAATCAACACTTAGAAACTTTTTCAGCAAAAAGCAGGCAATGATATCCTATGGAAGGAAATTCAAGTTACTGGTAAGTACGGTTAAAATTACTTTTGAGGATCAGTACTGGGCTGAAAGATGCAGCACTGAGGTCTCTCCTGATAACAGGTGAGTAAATCGGAATTTCGTATTTCGGCTGATTTTAGAGGAATATTTTAAAGTTCCAAAACTCCACACTTAGAAGAATTTCCAAGTGAAACCAGTCAATGTTAGCCTATGGAAGGAAATTCAAGTTACTGGTAAGTACGGTTAAAATTACTTTTCAGGACCAGTACTGGGCTGAAAGATACAGCACTGAGGTCTCTCCTTATAACAGGTGAGTAAATCGGAATTTGTATTTCGGCTGATTTTAGAGGAATATTTGTATGTTTCAAAAATCAACACTTAGAAACTTTTTCAGCAAAAAGCAGGCAATGATATCCTATGGAAGGAAATTCAAGTTACTGGTAAGTACGGTTAAAATTACTTTTGAGGATCAGTACTGGGCTGAAAGATGCAGCACTGAGGTCTCTCCTGATAACAGGTGAGTAAATCGGAATTCGTATTTCGGCTGATTTTAGAGGAATATTTTAAAGTTCCAAAACTCCACACTTAGAAGAATTTCCAAGTGAAACCAGTCAATGTTAGCCTATGAAGGAAATTCAAGTTACCGGTAAGTACGGTTAAAATTACTTTTCAGGACCAGTACTGGGCTGAAAGATGCAGCACTGAGGTCTCTCCTGATAACAGGTGAGTAAATCGGAATTCGTATTTCGGCTGATTTTAGAGGAATATTTTAAAGTTCCAAAACTCCACACTTAGAAGAATTTCCAAGTGAAACCAGTCAATGTTAGCCTATGGAAGGAAATTCAAGTTACTGGTAAGTACGGTTAAAATTACTTTTCAGGACCAGTACTGGGCTGAAAGATACAGCACTGAGGTCTCTCCTGATAACAGGTGAGTAAATCGGAATTCGTATTTCGGATGATTTTAGAAGAATATTTGCACAATGGTGAAGGGAGGGGCGGGGCCTGAGGTGACATCTGTGCAAACGCGCCCCGTGGCGCGTTTTAAGTTGGGGGATTAAGTCCCCTTGAATCCTGAGGGTCCCTAGGGGCCAACTAGCCCACCAGGAACCTCCAATATGCGCCAGGGGCTGCATTGCAGAGACGTGTAGAGAGGCCACACCCCTTTTACACCTCTCTGCAACGCAGCTCTGTGGCGCTTTCTGGATGTACCTGTTGGGCTAGTTGGCCCCAGGGACCCTCAGGATTGAAGGGATTTAATTCCCCATCTTAAAACGCGCCACGGGGCCTGTTTGCACACATGTCACCTGAAGCCCCGCCCCTCCCTTCACCACTGTGCAAACGCGCCCGTGGCGCGTTTTAAGCTGGGGATTAAGTCCCCTTGAATCCTGAGGGTCCCCGGAGTCCAACTAGCCCACCATATACCTCCAAAAGCGCCACAGAGCTGCGTTGCAGAGAGGTGTAAAAGGGGTGTGGCCTCTCTACACGTCTCTGCAACGCAGCCCCTGGCGCATATTGGAGGTTCCTGGTGGGCTAGTTGGCCCCCAGGGACCCCCAGTATTCAAGGGGATTCGTTCCCCCTCTGCAAACGCGCCAGGGGCGCGTTTGCAGAGTGGTGAAGGAAGGGGCGGGGCCTGCGGGCCCGATCGTTTTTATTTTATTTTATTTTTTTGTCCCCTGAAGGGGGCTGTGTGGCCCCCTTCCTTTTTCCTGTTTTTGGGCCCTGGGGACCCCATCCCCAGGGCCTCACCCCTTTTTTAAATTTAATTTAAAAAAAAAACGGGAAGGGGCCGCTTGGCCCCCCTTCCCTGGGCCTGTATTGGCCCCGGGGAACCCATCCCCGGGGCATGGCCTTTTTTATTTTCTTGGGAGGGGGGCTGCGTGGCCCCCTCCTCAGGCCATTTAAGGCCCCGGGGACCCCATCCCCGGGGCCGGCCTTTCCATTTTTATTTATTTATTTTTTCTTTTTTTGGGAGGGGGCCACGTGGCCCCCTCCTGGGCCACTACTTGCCCCGGGGACCCCATCCCCGGGGCTGGCCCTCTCCGTTGGGGACTGTGGGGGTCCCCAATCCCCCACAGTCCCGCCGGCTCCCCACGTCCCTTGGGAGCCGGCATTGCTGTTCCACATGGGGAGCAGCTGACATGCTGCTCCCCATGTGGAAAAGCAATGTGCTTTGGATATTGGAAGAGAGAGCAGGTTTCCCTGCTCTCTCTTCCAATATCCAAAGCAGTTTGCTATGGCAGGACGGGAGCCGCGAGGCTCCCGTCCTGCCATAGCAAACTACAGTGTCCCGGGGTAGGCACCCCGGGACACTGCAGGAGCCGGCCCTGGGGGTGGCGGTCCCCAGGGCCATCAAGGGCTCCAGGAGGGGGCCGCGCGGCCCCCTCCCTACATCAGCACAGCCCCGGGGAGGTCGTGGTCCCCGGGGCTTCGAGGGTCCAAAACGGACCCCCATTTTAATTTGTTAGTGCCCCGGGGAGGTGGCGGTCCCCGGGCGTGTGGGGGGCTGGAGCCCCCCACACAGGTTGTTCAATTAATAAAAAAAGCCCCGGGGAGGTGGTGGTCCCCGGGCTGCGGGAGGGCTCAGACCCCTCCCGCACCATTTTAAAAAAGCCCCGGGGGTGGCGGTCCCCGGGGCTTGGGGGCCCTTGAGGCCCCCCACACATAAAATTAAACCCCCACCATGCCCCGGGACTTGGGCCACCCGGGGGCAAAATACAATCGAAGCGCGGAGACCGCGCTTCAATTTTTTTCCGGCAGGATTCGCGCACCCTGAGCGCATCCTGCCGATTTTTAAAAAAATTATTTATTTATTTTTGCCCAGGGGTCCTTGTGGGACCCCCTGAGCAAACCTAGGGGATCAGGGTGTTTCTACCCTGCCCCCTTTGTGCGCTTTGCGCACTTGTTTCTGTCCCTCGGTTCTACCGAGGGACAAAATAGCTGCCAACATTTCCTGAATTGGAATGTTGACAGCCAGCTGACAGCCAATTAACATGCAGCTCGTGATCGGGAGGGTACGCGGACCCTACTCGGCCATAGATATCACTATCTTTTTACTTTTGATTTTCTCAGCAACTACTGAACGGATTTACACCATTTAACAAAAGGGTTCTTTCTGAACCAAGAACTACCTCTTTGCCAAATTTGGTGTAATTCCGTTCAGCAGTTCGGGCTGTAGCCGTGTCTAAAGTTTCCTATGGAAAATTGCATGGGGAAAACGCGTTTTGGGACCCCCTTTTTCTCGGCCCCGCTGACGAATCCCCCGAGACTTTCAGGGTAGGAGCGGACCGGAGCGGGCCACAAAGTTTGAAAATTTCGCGAAGATATGTCAACCGGCAAGAGAGTTATTTCAAATAGAATGTCGCAGATTTCCTATGGATAATAGGTTGTAACTATAACTATCTACTGGCGACCGCCAGTAGATAATATATATATTCACTGAAAAAACCATAGGTTTCAGATATGTTATAGTTACAAATTAGCATTTAAAAACCTTTGAAATTCACTGAAAAAACCATAGGTTTTAGGGACAGTTATAGTTAGTTGGACATTTCACTCGTACAAAACCCGTGAAATTCCCCCGTTATAGTTAGTTCAGCTAACTATAACTCGCGCCCCGCAATGCACTGCTGATGACGTCACATATTACATCACTCATGACATGGTCAGTGACATCACTGATGACATCACTGATGACATCTCAAATGACATCACTGATGACATCACTGATGACATCATCCAGTGACTGTGTGTTTCTGTAAAGTTTAAATATTTTTAATATATATAGGAAAAGACGTATTGAAGAATGAATGGGTGTGTAAGTGTCTGTATGGATGATTTAGTAGGTGCGTGACTGACTGTATAAGTGAGTGATTTAAGGTATCTTACTGAATGCATGGGTTAGTGACTAAACTGGGTGAATGTCTGTATCCGTCTGTCTGTTGCTGTGTAAGTGGCTGCATGTGTTTGTGAATAGCTACATGAGTGTCTATATGAGTTATTGAATGGTTGTCTGAGTATCTGTATGGGTGCCTGAGTGTTTGTGTGGGAGGGGTGTGTGCGACTCTGTGCATAGATGTGTGAGTGGGTGATTCACTGGGTGGATGGTTTCAAGAGTGCATCTGTGATAGACTGTATGGGTGGGTAAGTGTGTGTAAGAGTGTGTTAGTGAGTGAATGTATGTCCCAGTGGTACATGTGTGAGTAACTACATATGTGAAAGCCAGTATATATGTGTGTTGGAGTATATAAATAGCTATAAGCGAGAGTGAGTGATTGTGATAGTGGCTGTATGGATGAGTGTGTGCTTGTATCAGTGATTGTATAAGAGCGTAACAATGTGCTAGTATTTGTATGATTAAGTGAGCTGGTGTGTGTATAACTGTATAGGTGAGTAAATGGCAGTGTGTTTAATTATTTGCATGACTGACTAGGTGTGTGAGTACCTCTATGGATGAGTGGCGGTGTTTGAGTGTCTATATAGGAGTAAGAGTGCATATGATAGTCCTGTACTGAGTGACCATAAGTATGAGTGACTGTACGGGTGAGTGAGTGGATGTGTGTGTGTAGACCTAAGAATCAGTGAGTGGGTATGTAGTTATTGGTGTTGGAGTGTCTATAGTTTTGCGAATGGCAGTCTGTAATTTAGATTGGGTGTATCAAAGGTTATATTAGGGTGTGAGGAGCTGCATCAGATTATCACGTGGATGATGTCATCAGTGATGTCATTTGAGATGTCATCAGTGATGTCATCAGTGATGTCACTGACCATGTCATGAGTGATGTAATATGTGACGTCATCAGCAGTGCATTGCGGGGGCGCGAGTTATAGTTAGCTGAACTAACTATAACGGGGAATTTCACGGGTTTTGTACGAGTGAAATGTCCAACTAACTATAACTGTCCCTAAAACCTATGGTTTTTTCAGTGAATTTCAAAGGTTTTTTAAATGCTAATTTGTAACTATAACATATCTGAAACCTATGGTTTTTTCAGTGAATTTCAAAGGTTTTTTAAATGCTAATTTGTAACTATAACTGTCCCTAAAACCTATGGTTTTTCAGTGAATTTCAAAGGTTTTTTAAATGCTAATTTCTAACTATAACGTGTCTGAAACCTATGGTTTTTTCAGTGAATTTCAAAGGTTTTTTAAATGCTAATTTGTAACTATAACTGTCCCTAAAACCTATGGTTTTTTCAGTGAATTTCAAAGGTTTTTTAAATGCTAATTTCTAACTATAACGTGTCTGAAACCTATGGTTTTTTCAGTGAATTTCAAAGGTTTTTAAATGCTAATTTGTAACTATAACGTGCCTGAAACCTACGGTTTTTCAGTGAATTTCAAAGGTTTTTTAAATGACATTTTTTAAATGTATTAATTTTTATATTAATTTTTTTCATACTGATTTACTACATTTTTAGAAACAATTTCTTTTACATATTTTATTTTTTAAATTACATTGTAATTAAATTATACATTACATTACAAAAAATACTTTCTCAGAATGAATTACTTTAGTTTAAATACTTAGCACATAGGCAATAGACTTTTAAGTACAGTAGTTACAGTTGTTGCAATGGGCAACACATTTTCAAACACAATGCAACATTCAGCTCAATGTGAATTTCTAGTTAAATGCAATTAGTTACTTTATGGATTACTTTTCTAACCACAGGACTGGATCCTAGATTCAGTCCTGGGACATCTCCTGTAAACAGTTGAGTAAAAGCGTTTTGGTTACAGTCGTGATTTTTAAGGAATATTATTGTATTTTAAAAGTTGACACTTCGAAACTTTTCCTCATAGAATCACCAATGTTATCCTATGGAAGGAAATTCACTTAGCAGGTAAAAACTGTTATCGTTACTTTTTCTTACTCAGTGTTGGATCCTGGATCCAGCACTGGTGCATCTCCTGTAAACAGTTGAAAAAATGCGTTTAAGTCATACAGGCGATTTTTAAGGAATATTTGTAGTTTGTGAAAATCGACACAAACTTTTCTGCTGAAAACCAGACAATGGATTCCTATGGAAGAAAAGATAAGTTACTGGTAAGTACGGTTAAAATTACTCTTCAGGGTCAGTGCTGGGCTAAAAGATGCAGCACTGGGTTCTCTCCTGATAACAGGTGAGTAAATCGGAATTCGTATTTCGGCTGATTTTAGAAGAATAATTTAAAGTTCCAAAACTCCACACTTAGAAGAATTTTCAAGTGAAACCAGTCAATGTTAGCCTATGGAAGGAAATTCAAGTTACTGGTAAGTACGGTTAAAATTACTTTTCAGGACCAGTACTGGGCTGAAAGATGCAGCACTGAGGTCTCTCCTGATAACAGGTGAGTAAATCAGAATTCGGATTTCGGCTGATTTTAGAGGAATATTTGTATGTTTCAAAAATCAACACTTAGAAACTTTTTCAGCAAAAAGCAGGCAATGATATCCTATGGAAGGAAATTCAAGTTACTGGTAAGTACGGTTAAAATTACTTTTCAGGATTAGTACTGGGCTGAAAGATGCAGCACTGAGGTCTCTCCTGATAACAGGTGAGTAAATCGGAATTCGTATTTCGGCTGATTTTAGAGGAATATTTTAAAGTTCCAAAACTCCACACTTAGAAGAATTTCCAGGTGAAACCAGTCAATGTTAGCCTATGGAAGGAAATTCAAGTTACTGGTAAGTACGGTTAAAATTACTTTTCAGGACCAGTACTGGGCTGAAAGATACAGCACTGAGGTCTCTCCTTATAACAGGTGAGTAAATCGGAATTCGTATTTCGGCTGATTTTAGAGGAATATTTGTAGGTTTCAAAAATCAACACTTAGAAACTTTTTCAGCAAAAAGCAGGCAATGATATCCTATGGAAGGAAATTCAAGTTACTGGTAAGTACGGTTAAAATTACTTTTCAGGACCAGTACTGGACTTAAAGATACAGCACTGAGGTCTCTCCTTATAACAGGTGAGTAAATCGGAATTCGTATTTCGGATGATTTTAGAAGAATATTTGCACAATGGTGAAGGGAGGGGCGGGGCCTGAGGTGACATCTGTGCAAACGCGCCCCGTGGCGCGTTTTAAGTTGGGGGATTAAGTCCCTTGAATCCTGAGGGTCCCTAGGGGCCAACTAGCCCACCAGGAACCTCCAATATGCGCCAGGGGCTGCGTTGCAGAGACGTGTAGAGAGGCCACACCCCTTTACACCTCTCTGCAACGCAGCTCTGTGGCGCTTTCTGGATGTACCTGTTGGGCTAGTTGGCCCTCAGGGACCCTCAGGATTGAAGGGGATTTAATCCCCAACTTAAAACGCGCCACGGGGCGCGTTTGCACAGATGTCACCTGAGCCCCGCCCCTCCTTCACCACTGTGCAAACGCGCCCGTGGCGCGTTTTAAGTCGGGGATTAACTCCCCTTGAATCCTGAGGGTCCCTGGGGGCCAACTAGCCCAACAGGTATATCCAAAAGTGCCACAGAGCTGCGTTGCAGAGAGGTGTAAAAGGGGCGTGGCCTCTGTACACCTCTCTGCAACGCAGCTCCCTGGCGCATACTGGAGGTTCCTGGTGGGCTAGTTGGCCCCAGGGACCCCAGTATTCAAGGGGAATTCGTTCCCCCTCTGCAAACGCGCCAGGGGCGCATTTGCAGAGTGGTGAAGGAAGGGGCGGGGCCTGCGGGCCCGATCGTTTTTTTTTTTTCCCCTGAAGGGGGCTGTGTGGCCCCCTTCCTTTTTTCCTATTTTTGGGCCCTGGGGACCCCATCCCCCAGGGCCTTACCCCTTTTTTTTTTTAATAAAAAAAAAAAACGGGGAAGGGGCCGCGTGGCCCTCCTTCCCTGGGCCTGTATTGGCCCCGGGGACCCCATCCCCCGGGGCATGGCCTCTTTATTTATTATTTGGAGGGGGCTGCGTGGCCCCCTCCTCAGGCCATTTAAGGCCCCGGGGACCCCATCCCCCGAACCGGCCTTGCACTTTTTTTTTTTTTAAACTTTTTTTTATTTTTGGGGAGGGGGCTGCGTGGCCCCCTCCCGTGGCCACTTATGGCCCCGGGGACCCCATCCCCCGGGGCCTGGCCTCTCGTTGGGGACTGTGGGGGGTCCCCAAACCCCCACAGTCCCGCCGGCTCCCCGTGTCCTACGGGAGCCGGCATTGCTGTTACACATGGGGAGCAGCTAACATGCTGCTCCCCATCTGGAAAAGCAATCAGCTTTGGATATTGGAAGAGAGCAGGTTTCCTGCTCTCTCTTCCAATATCCAAAGCAGTTTGTAATGACAGGACGGGAGCCGCGAGGCTCCCGTCCTGTCATTGCAAACTAGCAGTGTCCCGGGGGTAGGCACCCGGGACACTGCAGGAGCCGGCCCTGGGGGTGGCGGTCCCCAGGGCCACCACAGGCTCCAGGAGGGGGCCGCGCGGCCCCCCTCCTTACATTTTGAAAGCCCCGGGAGGTGGTGGTCCCCGTGGCTTGGGGGTCCAAACGGACCCCCATTGTAATTTTCTTAGTGCCCCGGGGAGGTGGCGGTCCCTGGGGCGTGTGGGGGGCTGGAGCCCCCCACACAGGTTTCTCAAATTAAAAGAAGCCCCGGGGAGGTGGCGGTCCCCGGGGCTGCGGGAGGGCTCAGAGCCCTCCCGCACCATTATACATAAAGCCCCGGGGGTGGTGGTCCCCGGGGCTTGGGGGCCCTTAGAGGCCCCCACACATAAAATTAACCCCCCAGCATGCCCCCGGGACTTGGCCCACCCGGGGCCAATTAACTATCGAAGCGCGGGAGACCGCGCTCGATTTTATTTTTCGGCAGGATTCGCGCACCCTGAGCGCATCCTGCCGATTGTCGGACCCCCTGAGCAAACCTAGGGGGTCAGGGTGTTTCTACCCTGCCCCCTTTGTGCGCTTTGCGCACTTGTTTCTGTCCCTCGGTTCTACCGAGGGACAAAATGGCTGCCAACATTTCCTGAATCGGAATGTTGACAGCCAGCTGCCAGCCAATTAACATGCAGCTCGTGATCGGGACGGTGCGTGCAGGGTGCGCTGAGGGTACGCGGACCCTACTCGTGCCATAGATATCACTATCTTTTTACTTTTGATTTTCTCAGCAACTACTGAACGGATTTACGCCATTTAACAAAAAGGGTTCTTTCTGAACCAAGAACTACCTCTTTGCCAAATTTGGTGTAATTCCGTTCAGCAGTTCGGGCTGTAGCCGTGTCTAAAGTTTCCTATGGAAAATTGCATGGGGAAAACGCGTTTTGGGACCCCCTTTTTCTCGGCCCCCGCTTGACGAATCCCCCGAGACTTTCAGGGTAGGAGCGGACCGGAGCGGGCCATAAAGTTTGAAAATTTTGCGAAGATACGTCAACCGGCAAGAGAGTTATTTCAAATAGAATGTCGTGGATTTCCTATGGATAATAGGTTGTAACTATAACTATCTACTGGCGACCGCCAGTAGATATATATATATATATATATATATTATTAGATACAGATCCACTCCAGACAAGGAAATGAAAGACGGCACACCAAGTGAATTTCTCGCACAGATCTTTATGTGCAAGAGAACGACGCGTTTCAGCAATAAGCCTTTGTAAAGTTTGACAAAGGCTTATTGCTGAAATGCGTCATTCTCTTGCACATAAAGATCTGTGCGAGAAATTCACTTGGTGTGCCGTCTTTTCATTTCCTTGTCTGGAGTGGATCTGTATCTAATAATTGCTGATGGTGGTTGCTTCCATCGACGGCACCGGCGTTGCGAGGCCAGAGGCGGCATGAAAGCAACTCTGTTTTTCATTGGAGTATATATATATATATATATATATATGTATATATATATTCACTGAAAAAACCATAGGTTTCAGAGACGTTATAGTTAGTTGGACATTTCACTCGTACAAAACCATAGAAATTCCCCCGTTATAGTTAGTTAAGCTAACTATAACTCGCGCCCCCGCAATGCACTGCTGATGACGTCACATATTACATCATTCATGACATGGTCAGTGACATCACTGATGACATCACTGATGACATCTCAAATGACTTCACTGATGACATCACTGATGACATCATCCAGTGACTGTGTGTTTCTGTAAAGTTTAAATATGTTTTATATATATGCCAAGGTGTATTGAAGAATGAGAGGGTGTATAAGTGTCTGGATGAAGGATTTAGTAGGTGTGTGACTGACTGTATAAGTGAGTGATTACATGTGTCTTACTGAATGCATGGGTTAGTGACTAAACTGAATGTGTGTATCAGTATGTCTGTTGTTGTGTAAGCTGCTGCATGTGTTGGTCAGTAGCTACATGAGTGTCTATATGGGTTATTGATTGGTTGCCTGAGTATTTGTATGGGAGACTGAGTGTGTGTGTGGGTGGGTGGGAGGTGTGTGACTCTGTTCATAGATGTGTGAGTGGTTGATTTACTGGGTGTATGGGTTCAAGAGTGCATGTGGAAACAGCTGAATGGGCGGGTGAGTGTGTGTATGGGTGTGTTGGTGAGAGATTGGATGTCTCAGTGTACATGTCCAAGTAACTACATATGTAAAAGGCAGTGTATGTGAGAGTTGGATTATATAAATGACTATACGTGAGAGTCAGTGATTGTGAGAGTGGCTGTATGGATGAGTGTGTACTTGTATCAGTGATTGTATAAGAGAATAAGTATGTGTTAGTATATGTTTGAATAAGTGAGGTGGTGTGTGTATAACTGTATAGGTGAGGAAATGGGAGTGTGGTTGATTCTTTGCATGACTGACTAGGTGTGTGAGAAACTCCATGGATGAGTGGTGGTGTGTGAGTGTCTGTATAGGTGTATGAGTGCATATGATAGTGTTGTATTGATGAGTGACTGTATGTATGAGTGATTGTATGGGTGAATGAGTGGATGTGTGTGTAGACCTAGGAATCAGTGAGTGCGTATGTAGTAACTGGTATTGGTGTGTCGATGGTTTTGAGAATGGTAGTCTGTATTTTACAGTGGGTGTATCAAAGGTTATATTAGAGTGTGAGGAGGTGCATCAGATTTTGACGTGGATGATGTCATCAGTGATGTTATCAGTGATGTCATTTGAGATGTCATCAGTGATATCATCAGTGATGTCACTGACCATGTCATGAATGATGTAATATGTGACGTCATCAGCAGTGCATTGCGGGGGCGCGAGTTAACGGGGATTTTCTATGGTTTTGTACGAGTGAAATGTCCAACTGACTATAACGTCCCTGAAACCTATGGTTTTTTCAGTGAATTTCTAAGGTTTTTTAAATGCTAATTTCTAACTATAACGTGCCTGAAACCTATGGTTTTTTCAGTGAATTTCAATGGTTTTTTAAATGCTAATTTCTAACTATAACGTGCCTGAAATCTATGGTTTTTTCAGTGAATTTCAATGGTTTTTAAATGCTAATTTCTAACTATGCCTACAAAGTTAGGACATAGGAAGAAAGAGGAAGAAAAGCGCAGAAAGAAGCAAGACAAATGCAGAAAGAGGCAACAGAAGTCCAGAAAGACGAAGAAAAGTGCAGGAAGAAGCAAGAGATGTGCAGAAAGAACCAACAGAGGAGCAGAAAGTCCTCCTGTGCCCCCAACTTTTACTGACGGGTACTGGTGGTAACTGACTCTGAATAACCAGGACCGGAGCCAGTGCTATGCTAAAAGACACTTAGAATACAGTGAAAACACCTACATACACTAGGGAACACTATGCGTTGGGGTACCCCTGTAATTAGCATGACCTCCTCTGTATTTGCCATGAGTTAGTGCCTGGGTCATTGCATGAGTACATGAGTAGTGACTGGATGATTAGAGTACTGCAAGGACAGTGCATGGTGAATTTATAAGTGCCTGGGTTTTGGCGGAGTGATTGGATAAGTACATGGTGCACGCTGGGTGATTGGAGGAGTGCATGGGTAGTGACAGGGCGATGGCTGGACTGCATGGGTACTACTCAGGGTATTGTAGCAGTGCATGAGTTAGTGCATGGGTCATTGCATGAGTGCATGGGTAGTGACTGGATGATTAGAGTGCTGCAAGGAGAGTGCATGGTGAATTTATAAGTGCTTGGGTTTTGGCGGAGTGATTGCATAAGTACACACATGTCACATCATGCCCGCCCCCTCCCTTCACCACTGTGCAAACGCCCCCCCTGGCGGGTATTAAGATGGGGGATTAATTCCCCTTGAATCCTGAGGGTCCCTGGGGGCCAACTAGCCCACCAGGTACCTCCAGTAAGCGCCACAGAGCTGCGTTGCAGAGAGGTGGTCAGAGGCCACGCCCCTTTTTACACCTCTCTGCAACGCAACTCTGTGGCGCTAACTGGACGTACCTGGTGGGCTAGTTGGCCCCCATGGACCCTCAGGATTCAAGGGGACTTAATTCCCCAACTTAAAACGCGCCACAGGGCGCGTTTGCACACTTGTCACATCAGGCCACGCCCCCTCCCTGCACCAC
Source organism: Calotriton arnoldi (assembly GCA_963921515.1). Classification (NCBI taxonomy): domain Eukaryota; kingdom Metazoa; phylum Chordata; class Amphibia; order Caudata; family Salamandridae; genus Calotriton; species Calotriton arnoldi. The sequence goes on from CAWUFW010014789.1 coordinate 201,346, forward strand.
TGTGCAAACGCACCCCTGGTGCGTTGTAAATTGGGGGATTAAGTCCCCTTGAGTCCTGAGGGTCCCTGAGGGCCAACTAGCCCACCAGCTACCTCCAGTAAGCGCCACAGAGCTGCGTTGCAGAGTGGTGTAAAAAGGGGGTGGCCTCTGGACCACCTCTCTGCAACGCAGCTCCCTGGCGCTTACTGGAGGTACCTGGTGGGCTAGTTGGCCCCCAGGGACCCTCAGGATTCAAGGGGACTTAATCCCCCAACTTAAAACGCGCCACAGGGCGCGTTTTTCACACTTGTCACATCAGGCCACACCCCCTCCCTGCACCACTGTGCAAACGCGCCCCCTGGAGCGTTGTAAATTGGGGGATTAAATCCCCTTGAGTCCTGAGGGTCCCTAGGGGCCAACTAGCCCACCAGCTACCTCCAGTAAGCGCCACAGAGCTGCGTTGCAGAGAGGTGTAAAAAGGGGCGTGGCCTCTGAACACCTCTCTGCAACGCAGCTCCCTGGAGCATACTGGAGGTAACTGGTGGGCTAGTTTTCCCCCAGGGACCCTCAGGATTGAAGGGGACTTAATCCCCCAATTTACAATGTGCCAGGGGGTGCGTTTGCACACTTGCTATGTCAGGCCCCGCCCCCTCCCTGCACCACTGTGCAAACGCGCCCCCTGGCATGTTGTGAATTGGGGTATTAATTCCCCTTGAGTCCTGAGGGTCCCTGAGGGCCAACTAGCCCACCAAGTACCTCCAGTAAGCGCCACAGAGCTGCGTTGCAGAGAGGTGTAAAAAGGGGCGTGGCCTCTGAACACCTCTCTGCAACGCAGCTCCCTGGCGCATACTGGAGGTACCTGATGAGCTAGTTTGCCCCCAGGGACCCTCAGGATTGAAGGGGACTTAATCCCCCAATTTACACTGTGCCAGGGGGTGCGTTTGCACACTTGCAATGTCAGGCCCCGCCCCCTCCCTGCACCACTGTGCAAACGCGCCCCCTGGCGCATTGTAAATTGGGGGATTAATTCCCCTAGAGTCCTGAGGGTCCCTGAGGGCCAACTAGCCCACCAGGTACCTCTAGTAAGCGCCAGAGAGCTGCGTTGCATTGCAGAGAGGTGTAAAAGGGGCGTGGCCTCTGAACACCTCTCTGCAACACAGCTCCCTGGCGCATACTGGAGGTACCTGGTGGGCTAGTTGGCCCCAGGGCCCCTCAGTATTCAAGGGGAATTAATTCCCCAACTTACAACGCGCCAGGGGCGCGTTTGCTGAGTGCTGCAGGGAGGGGCGGGGCCTAGCCGCGATGCCGGCTTTTAAAAAAAAAAATTTAAGAAGGGGGCTGTGTGGCCCCCTTCTCTTGCCTTTTGGGCCCTGGGGACCCCATCCCCCAGGGCCTGACCCTTTTTTTTTTAAATGTAAACGGGAGGGGGCCGCGTGGGCCCCCTCCCGTGGCCACTTCGGCCCCGGGGACCCCATCCCCGGGGCATGGCCACATATATTTTTTTAAAGGAGGGGGGCTGCGTGACCCCCCTCCTGAGGTCTCTATTAGCCCAGGGGACCCCATCCCCTGGGGCTGGCCATTATTTTTTTATTTTTTTATTTGGGGAGGGGGGCCGCGTGGCCCCCTCCCAGGACACTTCTGGCCCTGGGGACCCCATCCCCCGGGGCCTGGCCATCCTTTTGTTTTTTATTTTTGGGAGGGGGGCCGCGTGGCCCCCCTCCTCAGGCCAATTATGGCCCCGGGGACCCCATCCCCCGGGGCCTGGCCTCTCTTTTTTTTTTAAATTAATATTCACAGGGGAGGGGGCCATGTGGCCCCCCTCCTGGGCCACTTCTGGCCCCGGGGACCCCATCCCCCGGGGCCTGGCCTCACTGTTGGGGACCGTGGGGGGAGCCCCAATGCCCCCACGGTCCCGCCGGCTCCCCGCCTCCTGCGGGAGCCGGCATTGCTTTCCACATGGGGAGCTGCTGACATGCAGCTCCCCGTGTGGAAAGCAATCAGCTTTGGATTTTGGAGCGAGAGCAGGTTTCCCTGCTCTCGCTTCCAAAATCCAAAGCAAGTTTGCTATGACAGGGTGGGAGCCGCACGGCTTCCGCCCTGTCATAGCAAACAGCAGTGTCCCGGGGGTGGCCACCCCGGGACACTGCAGGAGCCGGCCCTGGGGGGTGGCGGTCCCCAGGGCCATCATGGGCTCCAGGAGGGGGGCTGCGCGGCCCCCCTCCCTCCATTTCAAAGCCCCGGGGAGGTGGTGGTCCCGGGGGCCTGGGGTCCGCTATGGACCCCCAAATCTCAACATTAAGTGCCCCAGGGAGGTGGTGGTCCCCGGGGCAGTGTGGGGGGTCTTGAGCCCCCCACACTAATTATTTTTTTAGCCCCGGGGAGGTGGCGGTCCCTGGGGCTCGGGGGGCCACGGGGCCCCCGCCAATTATCATAAATGCTCTGGGGAGGTGGCGGTCCCCGGAGCATCATGGGGGGTGGGACCCCCACGCATTTCTTTAGGTAGCCCCGGGGAGGTGGCGGTCCCCGGGGCTACAGGGAGGGCTGCGTGCCCCCCCGCATTTATTTTAATAAGCCCCGGGGAGGTGGTGGTCCACGGGGCTGCGGGGGCCACTGCGGCCCCCGCAACATTATTTATAAGTGCCCCCGGGACCTGGCCACCCGGGGGCTTTTTGAATACAAAGCGCGGGAGTCTGCGCTTTGTTTTTATTTTTTATTTTTCGTCCGGATTCGCGCACTCAGCGCAAATTCGCCCGATTTTTAAAAACAAAAAATGCTTTTTTTGGCCCTGGGGGTCCTTGTGGGACCCCCTGAGCAGGCCTAGGGGGTCAAGGTGTTTCTACCCTGCCCCCTTTTCTTTTTTTTCACCTTTGTTTTTCTGTTTTCTTGTGACTCAGTTCTACCGAGTCACAAGATGGCTGCCAACACTTCCTGGTTTGGAGTGTTGACAGCCAATTAGAATAAAGCTCGTGGTCGGGAGGGTTCACGAACCCTCCTCGGCCATAGATATCAAAACTTTATTTTTTGATTTTCTCAGCAACTACTGAACGGATTTACACCATTTAAAAAAAGGACGCTTTCTGAACTAAGCACTACCTTTTTGCCAAATTTGGTGTAATTCCGTTCTGCAGTTCGAGCTGTAGCCGTGTCTAAAGTTTCCTATGGGAAATTGATTTTCCGACCCCTATTTTTTGAATTTCTCAGGAACTACTGAATGAATTTACACCATTTAACAAAAAGGACTCTTTCTGAACCAAGGGCTACCTTTTTGCCAAGTTTGGTGTAATTCCGTTCAGCAGTTCGGGCTGTAGCCGTGTCTAAAGTTTCCTATGGAAATTAACATGGAGAAAACACGTTTTGCGACCCCCCTTTTTTCTCGGCCCCCGCTTGGCGAATCACCCCGAAACTTTCAAGACAGGAGCTGACCAGAGTGCCCCACTAGTTTTGAAAATTTCGCGAAGATTCGTCAAACGACGTTAAAGTTATTGGGAAAACAAAAAATGCTTTTACTATGGAAAATAGGTCCTATCTATAACTACCTACTGGCGACCGCCAGTAGGTAATATATATACACATATACATACATATATATATATACACACACACACGTTTCTAATTTCACAGAAATACATTTTAAATATTTTAAAAAACAATATGATGCAAAATAAATAATTTATTAATTTTTACACTTTATATGTTTATCGTGCGGAAGAAGCACCCTCAGAAAACGTGGATTTTCACAGAGAACATTGACTTCTGTGTATGACTGTGCATCAAGGTGTATGAGGCAGAACACAACAAAATTTCAGAAAAGAGACTGCAGGACAAGGAGGGGCAAACGAAGCGGATGAGTAAAGAACAGAGGATGCAAGTAGAAACAACACATATGGATAATGCACCCGGAATTAGACCCTCTGTTGTAAACATCTCATCGATTGAACTAAATTGTAACCAGGAGAGGTTACTTAGCACTAGGTTTGATGTCACGTCCTGAAATAACGGATTCCAGGACTGAACTATATAAATAGACTAGAAAGTTGAAACTCCACAAATCCCATCAGAGGAGACCGAAAAAAGTTACCACCAACACCTCAACCAAATCCAAGCCCTCCGCCTTCAAAATATCTGATATTTATGACCTAGCTGCCGTTCATGATCTGGCAACAGAGGACACGGTGAACACTGCGCAAGTATTGACGACGGGTTGTGGGATCAAGAATCACGAGGACCAGCCCTCCAAAGAGATGGTCTTAAAGACATGGGATTTGAAACGGATCATTAAGCAGAGCAGTGATACTCAAAGTACAGCCTGGGGGTTGCTTGCGGCCCTCCTGACCTTTACATGCGGCCCCCTGGGCAGCAGCAGCACTGGGCTGCTGTTTACTCCTTACTGAGCACTAACATGGAAAAAAAAATTAAATATGCAGCAATCACTTATTTGAAAGTTAATTGCAGTTAGGGAAAGGAAGTAGCTAGGCCCTTAACTTTAGAAACACATTCATTTTTAAAGACAGCCACTAGATATACATGTTTTGCTTCCCATACATCCCCTTTACACCTCCTGCTGGCATCAGTGCGGCCCTCGAACACACCATAGACCAAACTTTGCGGCCACCAGGAAAATGTTTGTGAGTACCCATGAAGTAGAGAGTGGGTTAAAACCAAAAAGTAGATTTTGCCCCCTTTTAACTCCAGAAAATCAGATTGAGTTATTCCAGGAGCAGGTTGCAGAAGATCTAAACACATTAAGGAAAAAATGGCAGAATGATTCAAGAAAGAGCAATTTCTCATTGAAAGATTGGAGAGATATTTCTGACCTGAAGAACAACCCCTCATTGATAATGAAGCCCACGGACAAGGAGGACCAACATTGTTTTGATGGACCGGAGCACATACCTGTTAGAAGCAAGGAGACAATTGAGTAACATCACACACTACCGATGCTTCTTGGGGAATCCCATGAAGAAGATGGAAGAAGAATACCATCTAAAATTGAAATCATGGCATGACCGCAGTCTCTTGGAATGGGATGAATTTCAATACCTATGAGCAGAGCATGCGAGGATTTCTACAATCTACTTCCTCCCCAAGATACATAAAAACATCAAAAGCCCACCAGGGAGACCCAATGTTAGCTCCCTTGGGTCTTTGTTGGATAATAGTTTGTGATATTTGGACTTATTCATACAGGAGTATGTCATCAATCTGCCCTCATACACAGATTTTCTAAAGAAATTGGATAACATCCCATGGAAGCAGGAGTACATAATGCTTACGCTTGACATAACATCACTATATACATCTATTGATCATGAAAAAAAGGAATTCAGGCATGTGAATATTTCTTAAGCAACAGACCTATGGAGTGGCTTGAACACTCTCAAATGCTGCTGGAGATGCTAAGGCATTGCCTTACCCACAATGGCTTCATTTTCAACAATAAATACTATTTGCTGCAACAAGGCACGGAGATGGGCACCTCCTTCAACCCCACCTATGTGAACCTTCTCATGTGGTGGTGGGAGAGGAGTTGGCCAGGGCCAATGAAAATTAAGATTTTGTCCAGAAAATTGCACTATGGATGCGATTTATAGACAATGTATTTTTCTTGTGGGAAGGAGATGACATGGAACTGTGTTCTTTTATAGAAAACCTTAACTCCAATGAACTCAATCTACAATTCACAATTACATATAGTAGGTCCCACTGTGATTTCCTGGATGTAGAATTAGATGTGATCAATAATCAAATAACAACAAAAATACACAGGAAGCTGACTGCCACTACTTAACTGTTACACCAAATAGTGGCCACCCAGGAGCCCTTAAATGTAGCATCCCATATAGCCAGATGTTGAGGGCTAGAAAGATATGTTTGATGAGGAACAATTTAAGAAAGAGGTGCGCATTATGTTTAGGAGGTTCACGGAGAGAGGTTACCCTAGGAATATTTTGGAGGATGCGAAGATGAGAGTTAGTGAGAAATCAAGAGAACAATTACTATTCCCACAAGGCAACAACTTGAATAAAAAGAATAGCAAAGTGAAGAGGCAGTTCCTGCAATATAACATGGCTCAAACCAGCATTAAAACAATACTGCTAAATATCTGCCATGTGTTAAATAAGGATGAGCATTAGAGGGACATTGTATGTATATGCCCAAAGATAACCTCCAAAAAGCGAAATTGTTGGGAGATATACTGACGTCTAGCTATTTTGACCCTGGAAAAGGAGAGAAGAATTGGCTGTGGAACAATGCCAGAGTTTTTATCAGATGCAGCTACTGTAAGGCAAGCCAATGTGGACTGAATTGCAAGAGTTAGCAGACCTTTGCGGGTCAGAAAATCATAATCAATGATAATATCACCTGCAACACAGATCACATAGTATATGTACTGAAATGTGGATGTGACAAACTATATGTGGGGAGCACCATCAATAAGTCAAAAATCAGGATCCTCCAGCATATGTGGGCGATCATGAATGGTGATAAAAACTACCCAATGGCCTTCCACTTCAAGCGACACCACGATCTCTTGCAATTGTTAGATACTATGGTATCAAGCATGTTAGGACCCACCCCAAAGGAGGAGATAGAGTGAAGGAGCTGCGGAGAGAAGAGTCATGATTAATAGTGACATTAGGCACAGAGACTCCTTGGGGCCATAACACTGATTCCGAGTTATATGTTCATTTCTAATGGGACATTGAACTGAATCTTGCCTTGCTTGAACTTTTTAGAAATATCAAAGGTAACTGTCTTTTAATCTAAGATGTATGATGATATTGTATGCCCTTAAAATATAAGATGATTGCACATAGCACGTTTCCCTCATCAAGTATATGATTGACATTTATTTATACTGATGGGAGACCTTTGAGTATGGGACAATAGTACGTATAACTCTAATATGCATTGTTAGCATGACACATTCATGCATTTGCACTTTCGCACCTTAGGATGATGATCCCCAAATGACCCTTGATACATGTCTATTTATATATATGCGTTATGCATTTTAGGTGTAAGGAATTGTCTATGGACACTAAGATGAGGATGCCATATGTATTCCCCATGCACTTTAAATCGCGAGTACTGTAAATGGAAACATATATGCATTTGCACTTTTGAACAAGAGATCCCAGGATGGCCCTTTATACATGTCTGTTTACATATATGCTTTTTTTTTGTGTTGCAATTCTTTATTGAAGTTCCACAAGGTAAACACTTTCGAGATGGGTACATGTCAGTAGGTAACATCTGTCATCAATACAACATATTCAATATACATCAGTGAGAAGGGAGCATGGATGACTGGCATTTGCATCATATTAGCAAAAACAATATTTGCTGAGTAGTGGGGGAGTGAGTGGGGGAGGAGTGGGGAGCAAGGGGAAGGAACCTGGTCTGTTGGTTGGGGGGCGCCAATATATAAGGGGTGAGTGGGTATAGTGTCTTTGTCTGCTCTGCGCAGTGCATTGTCTCTCTTGTGTCCGTGGGGTTGGCCTCTGTAGATGGGGGGTTGGTTATCGTGAGCAGTGTGGTCCCCTAGTGGCCAGGGTGTCCCTCCGAGTGCAGTAATCACGGGGGCATCCCTGAGAACAGCTGGTCCCTGTGCGGGGTCTAGGAGGAAGTGCAGAATGACATGAGATGGGTGAGCGTGTAAGTGGGTGGGTGTGGGAGTGGTGTTGTGTGTGTGATGATAGTGCTGCTGGGAGCTGGTCCAAACTCGTACTGGTGCATGAGAGACTAGGTGCACTGATACTAGCCTGAGACAATTCTTGTCCTTGGGGGAGGGGAGCCACCGACGACCGAGGGTGAGGGGAGAGTGGCCCCCTTTGTCTCCACTCCGCCCTCCCCGACCATTGTGGACACACGTATCTGCCAGAATGTGTACAGGATAAGATAATGAGGGGGGAACGGTGGGCACGGGTTTCACAGGTGCTACACTATTCTGTCAGACCCCCAGCAGCCGTCATTAATTCTTGTAGATGGATGTTGTTAGAAATGAGGGTCTCTAGTTGGCAAGGGTTTGCACCTTTGTCCAAGTAGGGACCCTTCCTTCTAGTCAGGATAAGGGAGTTACACTCCTAAAATAACCCCTGCTCACCCGCTTGGCACGAGCAGTCAGGCTTATCTTAGAGGCAGTGTGTAAAGCATTTGGACATAACCAACAGTAGTACAGTGAAGACACTACAAAAGGGCACCACACCAGTTTAGAAAAATATCCAATATTTTTATGTATCCAAAACAAGACCAAAAACGAGAAAAATCCACCATACAGTTCTTAGAAATCTTCAATAATCAAAATAGACTTGAAATACAGTTCCTTCAAGTCGATAGTGCTGTCTGGGGCTATTACGGTGTCGTGAACAACAAATCCAAACAGTTCTGGCTGACTGCGACGTCGCGGGCCAGCTATGGTGTCGGGAAGACCAGCAAAACAGTACCTTTAGAAATGCAGGGTGTCGGCGACCTCTCGATGAGCCCCGAAGAGCCGGTGTCCACAGGCGTCGGTTCCGGAGGTCGGTGCAGGAGTCGTCGGGCCCTTGAAGTCACATGCGTTGCAGATGGAACTCCTCACGGTTGAAGTCAGGAGCGCTGGCATCAGCAGGAGTCGGGGCTGCAGTGCGAAGTGCAGTGGTGCAGCATGCGGTGCCCTCAGGTCACGGTGCAGGCAGCGGCCCGGTGACCGTCGTCCAGCAGCGACGGTGAGACCAGGGCTGCGTCACGGTGCAAGCAGCGGCGTCATGGTTGCTGAAGTGCTGTCGTTGGCTGACGAACTGGAGTCGATGGCAAAGGCGTCGGTAGGCCATGGCTGCAGTGCGGGATGAGGATGGTGCGTCGTTAAACTTAACTTAATAGCGGTGCCTCGAACCACAGTGCAAGCAGTGGCATCGATGTCGGCGTGGAGCGGCGTGGTCAGGGATAACAGGGCAACGGCGTGAAGTGAGGCGGTGCGGAGTGCGGTGCCCACAGGTCACGGTGCAAGCAGTGAGACGGTGGCGGCATCAGGTGGTGTCGGTGAGACCAGGGTTGCGGTGCAGCATGCAGCGGTGTCCTCTGCAGTGCCTTCAGGACACGGAGTCAGCAGCGGCGTCGTAGATGGAGTTGGGTTGCTTTTTCTTCTGTTGCAGCACAAAACACACAGTCCCCAGTGCTGTTGGCAGAAGAACTTGAAGTCTTTGCTGTTCCTGAGACTTCTTGAACAGGGGACAAGCTCTACCTCAAACCCTTGGAGAAACTCAATAATGAAGTTGCAGAAAGTCTGTCCAGTCCTTTCACTGCCCAAGACAGAAGCAGCCACTGCAAGTCAACCCAGCAAAGTGCTCAGCAAAGTGATAGTCCCTCCTCACAGCTTCTCCAGCTCTTCTTCTTGGCAGTCTTCTTGGTCCAAAAGAGTTCTAAAGTTTAAGGGTGGGGGCCCCACTTTTTATAACCCAAAATTATTTGTTCTCTGGAGGCAGAGAGTGTCTTTGCCTAGCCAGAACCAGTTCTGTACTGCCTGGTGCAGCTTCCTGGCAGGAGGTGGAGACATCATTGTCAGAGGCAGACCAGGCCCATTCAGGTGAGAGAAATCTCCTCCCCCTACTCTAAATGCAGCCCAGGTCTATTCAGCCCAGCCCTGACCCATCTAGACTCTCTGGAGCCACGGCACATCCCCAGCCCCTGTCACTCCAAAGCTAGACAGTCAATCCACAAACCCAGCAGAGGCACAATGGATGGATAAGCAAGAAAATACCTGCTTTCTAAAAGTGGTATTTTCAAACACAGTCCAGGCATACTAAACTTTATTTTCCTACCTTGTTCTCAGGGGTAGTTATGTTTATAAAATGTTATAAGCAAACTCCCCATTCTATGCTATGGGAACAGGTATCCTTGCAATAGTGAAAAACATAATTGGCTGTATTTCACTATCAGGACATGCCACACACACCAGGGCATGTCCTACCTTTCACATCCACTGCACCCTGTCCACAGGGGTACCTTGGGCCTACCTTAGGGGTGACACCCATGTAAGAAAAGGGAAGGTTAGGGACTGGCAAGTGGGTGCACTTGCCAAGTCGACATGGCAGTACTAGACTGCACACAGATACTGCGGTGGCAGATCTGGGTTACCATTGAAGGGCTGCTTGGGTGGGTGGCACAACCAGTGCTGCAAGCCCGCTAGCACCATTCGATTTACCGGCTCTGGGCACACAGTGCACTGTACTAGGGACTGACTAGTAAATCAAATAACCAATCATGGAATCACCAATTCATAACAGCAATTTACAACAGGAGCACTTGCACTTTAACACTGAACAGCAGTGAGAAGTGCGCAGAGACACTAAACCAGCAAAAACAGAGTCTAAACCGGGAGGTCAGAGAGCAAAAAGACAGGGGAAGCACGCCAAAAGATGCCAAGTCTAACAGATGTGAAGAGGTGGGCCGTCGTCCGGAGTTCCATGGCATGGGGACCCTGTGGTGCCCTGTCAGGATGCCAGGGGAGGGGGGTGGCTCAGGAAGGGTAGGGGGGAAAGACGGGTAGGAAGGGTCCAGGATAGTTTTGTGGGGTGGGGATAGTCTCCAGCAGGGTTATGGGAGTAAGAAAGGGGAGAGAAGAGAGGGGAAAGAAAAAAAGGGGGGAAGGGAAAATAGTAGGTGGTTAGGAGAGGGGTTGAAAGAAAATGACAGAGCATCCAACAACATAGAATACAATATGTGGATAAGGTGAGTGTGTGGAATTCATGGAAAGTGGGTAATGAAAATAATATGGGGGGAGGGAAGGAGAGATGGGGCCTGAGGGTCTGCGGGGGGATTGTAGGGGGAAACATGGAGCGTGGGAGAGCTGCAGCGAGGTGGGTTATCTTACATGTTGTGTTTTATATGGTAGCGGCTATGACTTAGGCACTGAACGTGTAACAGAGGGAGGCTCCAGTTCCCCTATGTGGTGAGTGTCTCCAGCGTTCACCTCTGTGCGCAAGAACAGGTCAGATTGATCTTGCAGGTTGTAGATGACTTGTTCGTGGAAGGCAGTATGAATCAATGCTACTAGCCAGGACTCCTGCGTTGGTGGGACCAGCGCCCTCCATTGTTGTAGGATACATAGTTTTGCTGTCACCATTGCCTTGTGGAAGAGGCGGCGTTGAGGCTTTGATAATTCTGGCGATTGTCACAGATAATGCAAAAGAATCATAGAGAGTGTAAGTGTCAGGTGGAGGGGCATAGAGATACTCAGGGTCTGGCCCACATACAGCCAGAAGGGCTGCACCGAGGGGCATTCATTTATAACATGTGTTGTGTTGCAATGGGTATTAGTGCATCGCCAGCAGCTGGCATGCGGGAGTAGGCCCGCTCTATGCAATTTCATTGGTGTCCAGTACCAATCGTGCAGGACCTTGAAGAGACAGAATTTCGACCATGCCTCCCTGTTGCCCTTGTCAAGAGCTTCTAGAGCACCCGCCCTTTCATCCTCCTCATATGAGATTGAGAGCCGTGACTGCCATCTGGCACAAAGGGTCCATGACAGAGGTTGCGAGAAGAGATGGGAGGAGAGCAGTCCATACAGTCCAGACATTACCCCTTTGTGCCTCATCCATGTGGAGAGGTATAGCACTACCAGTGATGTGGGCAGGGACCAAGGACGTGGGCCTAGGCATATCCTCAGGCAATGCTGCAGTTGAATGTATTTCCAGTGTTTGCATCATGGGGAGGCCCAACTCCTCTCCCAAATGCATCAGCAGTTTTTAGGTCACAGTCCCATAGGAGCTGGTCAAGTGTATGTATGCCTGCTGCATTCCATGATGGCCACGATAGTTCCCATCCACCTATGCGTATAGCGGTGTTCCCCCACAGGGGGGCTTTCTCAAGCAGTCAAGGATGCAAGCCCAGTAGGCGGTGCGCTTGGTGCCAGACCCTGCACATGGCGGATAATATCGGGTGGGTGGGGTCTCAGGGCGGATAACCCTGTCTCAGCAGAAAGTAGATGTTGTTCAAGGAGTACCCACTGTGGCATGTCCGGGATTCCTGGTAGCATGTACTCAACCTGGGAGAGGTGTAGGGCCAGGGCATACTGCTTTACTGAGGGGGGGCTCAGACCCCCACTGGTGCAGTGAGCTTGCAGCCTGGACAAGGCTATGCAGGGCTTCGAGGAGCCCCACATGAATGATCTGATCCCGGAGTCTATCTGACACAAAGTGGTGAGGGGTATCTGCATGGGAAGCATCCCAAGGATATAGTTGAAGCACGGGAGTGTGACCATGCGGACAGCCTGCACTCTGCCCTGTTGTATTCCTCTTAGGGTGTCCGTATATAGGTTTTCCTGTATCATGTCCTTATATAGGCACAATTCGCCCTGCCCTTATATAGGCATAAAATCCCAGTCCTTATTTAGGCATTAAACCGTGCACTCCAAATACAGGCATGGTCTCCGACATCCGTCCACCCTAACGTCACAACGAGTTCTTGAAGAACAGACCCTTAGGCTTCGGGAGTTTCCCTAGCACAGGACTATTGATTTCTTCAAGGACTCATCTATTATGCATGAACCGTTATACCTTAGGGGTTCATTCATGACATCTTCCGCTGTCCGATTCATGTCAATGCTAACATTGTGAGGTACCTCTCAGGTATAAATATACCTTCCCTAGCCCTTGTAAACTAGAGGAGACCTCGACTTCAGAGGAGCCCGTTTCCCGGTCTGACGCACTGAGAAGACGCTGTCATCCCTGCACGCAGAGAGTCCAGCTTCCAGTGATCTGACTTCCCTTGCGGGGTGTTGGAGTTCGAGTCTGGAAAGAGATTCCTACCTCTCTCATTCTTAAGGTATGGAGCTGACTAGAACCTAGAGGGACTCTTGGCATACTAGGCATACTAGGCTTAACATACTCTTAGTATACCATAGTAAGGAATACTTCACCTACTTCATACCTCTCCCGACACCTAGGTTAGGTTAGGTACCTTGGGGTAGAACTAGTTTAGAAACGCATCGTATGAGTACTCGCATTTTTAGTCTGTGTTATTTATATAAATGAATATCTGCTAAAGATCATGCTAGCGCAGTATTATTTATTTCTACTGCTTACGCTGTACATTATTTATCTTGCATACTGTCTTGTGATCGTAACTACACACTTTACTTACACGAGAAACAAGACTGTTCAATAAATCTTTTATTGAAACGCCTGTCTATTCTTTCTGTGTAACTTTGAAGAAAACTAAGTATGCACGATTGAGCTGAGTGAAATAGTTATCTATTGTTTCCACGACTCTGGGACACGTTCTGATTCTAAAGGGAAACAAAGTGGTCATGTTTTGCGGCTGCCAGAAACTACTCCCTTCTTGTTGTCAAGGAGCTTCTAGTGGCCTCTGAGCTAGCTGGCACAAGTAATTAAGTTTAATATACTCGATAGGGACATACTGACCTTAGTCCTATGTCAAACCTATAGGGGATATTATTCCAATGCGCAGAGCCTATTAGGGAAATAGGAGCTACACTACATGGCACCCAACGTGGGGTAAGGCGGTAATTCAACGCTAGATACTGAGTAACTCAGCCGTGCTTTTTTCTCACAGAGACCCCTACCCATATACTCCAAAAGACGTCTGGAGTGGGCAGGGTTAAGTATCCACCACGGCTAAATAGGGAAGCACCCTATATATTAGCTGTTTGATTTGCTCAACGTTGAAGGATACAGTGTTCCAAAATATTGTGCACCTTATCTTTGTTTCCTTGAAACTTGTTCTACATTTTTCAAAAAACAAATGTCCATACACAGGGACGATGCCACCGGAAACGGTGGAGCTACGGCTGATCCAGCCCTAGCAACAGCTTTTAACATTACAGGTTTAATTGAAACCGAGGAGGGTGTTATAAACATCCCTCCAAACTTAAGAAGAGCCATCACTCTAAAACTCATAAAACACGGCCTACCACCAAGAGGCGGTAGAGCAGTTTTCGTGATAGAGGCACACGAATCCTTTCAGACAGAGGTATTCTATTCATGGGTAATATTTCCTGAATCAAATCCAGTAACACACATGTTTCACTTCTACAAAGAAGATGATCCACCAGAGGAATATATTCCTTTCGAGGATATTGAAATTCCACTAACATACCAGGAGCATCAGCTCTGGTTTAAAGGCGCCCTAAAACATCACAAAAACATTACCAGGCTCGGTCCACTAGGTAGACCAGGAGCAACATGGCTGATTCTAGCCGGCTACAGACCTCATCCTGACATTGAAGAGATGTCAGACGAGGAATTACTTACTCAACTCACAGAGTTAATAAAAATCTACAGACAATTGGTCCAATATGTCATGAGGACTTTCACAGTCCAACCACCATTGACACTTCCAAATCACACTCCTCAACAGGGGAATACACTAAAAATTACACCACAGACTCTATACGCAGTCATGGGTAAAATGCCCACAAAACGTGAGCAAATTCCATTCTGGATAGCTCAAAAAATTACTCAAATCGAAGCAGTATTTCCAAATACTAGCCCGCATGAGAAACACAGAATCCTAACAATCAGTTTACCAATGGGGATCACACCACAATTGGAAGACTGCACCACTTGGGGCTCAGTCTTTGCTGCCATCTATACTAAAACACATGGCATTCCGTCAATTGCGGTAATACCAGATGTCCTGAAACAAATTCAAAATGAATACGGGGCAGAGCCTGCTCTAAATTTAGGTATGAAATTACTGAAAAATTTCGACCAGGTCTCAACAATAATATTATCTAATATTAAAGGGGAGGCAGCAGCAGTGGCGATCCGCCAAAAATTAAAGGAATTCGTTGTTACAGAACATCAAACTGAGCTACCCAGAATAATTTAACAATCATATGCAGAATTAGGCAGAGATAGTTTGGGTGGAAGACCAGTGAAACCAAAACTATCTGAAAGTCCTGAGAAGGACTCAATTAAACAAATCCTACATCTTCTAAAAAGAAGTGGGATACTAATAAACAAAATTCAAACGAAAAACGTTCTCAATCCCGAGGTAGGTCTCATCAAAAGGAGCCCTCTGAAAGGAGGTATAACCTCAGGAATAGGGATAATTTGAGAAAACCTGACAGGTATCAAGATACTGATACACGTTCCTCTCGTCCCTTTCAGATCTCATCACAGACTTCGGAAAGAAGAGGACGATCAAAACATAGAGAAGAACGCGTGAAATCCAAAGAAGAAAAACACGCTCCAAAAAATAAAGCAAAACCTCAATTCTCCAAAAAGAAAGTAGCAGGTCTGAAGATCAGACATGCCGAGAATACTGAGAACACAACTCAAGAACGGAGAATGTGCCCAGACAATGCTGGACAGTGCAGCAGAAGTCACAATAGCTCGCCAGAACCTGAAGGGACTTCTGGAGATAGTGGACTTGAATGAGTACATTACAGTTGAGACTGTGGACACCAGGGTTAGTACTCCACAAAAGTTATATGAAATAACACTCCGAATGGAGGGAGACATACCTAGACAGGTGAAAGCACTCTTTTGGGAAAAACTTTCAAGGGGCTATGACATACTTCTAGCAGAAAAAGACTGGCCACCACAATTTGTCAGGGAGTGCCCACATGGCGAGGACATTATTATGCCTGCCTTCTCTAACCATATTCCAATTCATCTAAAATATACATATGCCAGGAAATGGGCAGTAGCCGAGGCCCCAGCATTATATAAAAATCATGTAGGATGGGATGAGGACTCACCTCACCATAAAATACATCTGAAACATGAACCAACTGCACAAAGGCAGTACCCAATAAAGCAAGAAGCTAAAAAACAGGTCAGGGAGATCTTAGATCAACTTGAATACCAAGGGGTGATTGAAACATGCACCTCCTCAAAGAACAATCCTTTGTTTCCTGTCTCCAAACCAGACAATACATATCGTCTAGTTTTGGATTACAGCACTTAAACACTTGTTGTAAAACATTTGCAGTGCAAAATGCACATAGCACAGCATTAATGAATAACATTGTGCGTAAAAAATATAAAACCACATTAGACATCTCAAATGTTTTTTTTTGTCAAAACATAGCACTTGAAAGCAGGTATTTAACAGCATTCTCCATAATGGGGACCCAGGGTCAATTTTGTCGACTCCCACAAGGGTTCAAGAACAGCCCAGGTTTATTCTCAGCTAGGGTAACGGAGTTACTATAAATTTATGACAATGAGGCATTGTCCTATGTCGATGACATTTATCTGACAGACGATGACCTGGACAACCACTTGAACAGGGTGAGCACCATTATACTGGGCTTCGCCTCTGAGGGCTACAAATTCAACTTTAAAAAGTCCAGAATTGCCCATCTCAATGTCCTATTTCTAGGATATGAGCTTTCAAGTGAAGGCAAGAGCTTGGCAGCTAACTTTTTAGAAAAATGTGCGCTGCTCCAACCTCCAAAGACGCTAAAAAACTTACAATCCATCCTGGGTTTCCTAAATTTTGGAAGAACATACATTCTAAATTACGCAGAAAGGGTCAAACCTCTCTACGCATTAATCAAACCTGATTTTTCAATCAAGAATTGGACACAAGAACACACAGAAATCTTGCGTTCACTACAGGCTAACATGTTAGCAACAAATAACTTACAAACACGCGTAAGTCAACGCAACCTGGTGATCCGAATAATTTCGGGTCAATGCGGATTCACCTACTTAACATTTAATGAGGGTGAAAAAATACCAATCGCATACAAATCTCATTTGTATACACAAGCAAAAATGCGCTTCACTTCAACTGAAAAAATTCTGACAGCAGTTCAAACCGCTGTAGCAAAAGAAAGAGCCCTAGCCCAAGGGAAACGCATTATTGTCGTAACCCCAGTACCAGCTTTAGAAGCGATCACAAAAGCAAGCATTCCAAATGCTAAAGCATTACATCCAAGATGGATACAGTGGGTTAATTCTCTTGCTGCAACAGATGTTGAATATGTTTTTGATCCTGATTTAAAAACACAAGCATTCCTGCAATATGAACAAGAATGTCCTCTGCCCACTGAAATTCTGCCTCTCGATCAGTATGAATTCATAATTTACACTGACGGATCCGCACAACCCGCAACAGGGGGTAAGCAAGCTTACAGTGCAGCGTGTGCAATCGTTAAAGGTCGCATGCGAGATGGTATCTTCAGACCTATGGTCACAAAAACTCAATCTCTAGGAGATTGTACAGCTCAGCGAGCTGAACTACAAGCATTCAAACTGGCACTTGAAAGTACAGATCGCGAATTCCCCACACTAACAGTGTGCGATTCCTTTTACTGTGTTCAGTCGTATGATGAATATATACAAAACTGGCTTGAAAATGGATTCAAAGATGCGAAAGGTGGCACAATAAAGCATAAAACGCTTTGGGAACAAGTAGTTCAGTTAAAAACGAACTACCAAAGGCTCACGTGATCCACACACTGAGTCATCAACGTGATGGCGTTCACGTTGCAGGGAATTCATTGGCTGACGAAGCCGCAAAGGGGGCTGTTCAGACGGCTTCCGTAGCTGCGATCACTCGTTCAAAAACAAAAATAGACAGTGAGATAATGTTGGCTGTCAATGCTACAAGCAAAGGCAGTGGTGCAGCGTTACCAAAAAAGTTTCCACTCAAGTACTCTTATGTAATTGATGCGAATAACGTTCCTTTTGCTCGAATCCCTGGAGTGGGGGATAGGGTAATTCCAAACAAGGAACGTAGATTAGGACTAATCCTAGCAGCACACGAAGGGATAGCTTCTACCCATGCAGGGGTTTCTGCAACAGTATCTTTACTCAAGCAAAGATATTGGTGGCCTGGCATTAGAAAACAAACAAAGAACTATGTTTTAGAATGTGATATATGCCAACAGATGAAAGTCTCCACAGTGAAACGCCCTGCGCAGACACCCCTGTTAATTTCAGACAAACCATTAGCTTGTGTTTAACTGGACCACTGCGGTCCCTTGCAAAGGGACGGTAACTATAAATATATCATGGTTGCAGTGGATTCATGCTCTAGGTTCCTATGGGTATGGCCTCAGCGCTCGGCTGACGCTCGAACTGTTATAAAAGATTTGCGAGTCTTTATCGGCACATACGCAATAGGCACGCTACATTCTGACCAGGGCCCTGCGTTTAGCTCTCGGGCTTACAAAGAAGCCATGGCCAGTCTGGGCGTTGCATTGCGGTACTCCTCTCCATTCCATCCTGAGGGAAATTCGGTTGTGGAAAGGAAAATCCGGGACATAAAGCAGGCTATAACAGCTAGGGTATTAGGTTCGGGTGATGGGTGGGTCAAACATCTTTATGGGGTCCAACGCTCATTAAATAATTTGCCAAGAAGTTCTCTAGGGGGGGTCACTCCATATGAGGTCCTATTTGGGACAAGAATGTGGGTACCAGATCTCGATGACGTAGGCACAGAGGTGGAAAATAAAACGTTTGGTATCAAAGATCATTTGGCTGTTTTACAGGAACTCAATGAACTAAGATCGAAACAAAGCAACGTATTCCTGCAGCCAACCACCACTGGGGAAAAACCGGCGGACCCAGCAAGGCCTGTCTGGATTCCAAAAGTTGGGGATCTAGTCAGAGAAAAGATTGCGGACAAGAAGGAATTTGGACCTTCTTACAGACAACCAGTACCTGTCCTAGCAGTTCAAGGAACAAGAACAGTACTTCTGCCGCCCCTTGCTGGAAGAAAGGAGAAAAGATTTGTGTCCATCGACCTCATCAAACCACAGTATGTGGCCAATACTAAATAGTAGGCCTCGTGGACTCCGACCTAGTAGCAGACACACTCCTCTCGCTACTATCCAAGAGGTTCAGACTGAAAGACTGATAATAATTGGGAATTCAGCAGTAACAGATGAAGGACTAAGCAACAATGCAATGGAACTCATCCCTCTTGAAAATCAAGTAACAGTTCGTCCAAATACACCTGTCTACACCAATGTAGCACGTGATCAACTAGTTCCAGCGATTTCTACAAATCCTGATGCAATTCCAACGATTGATAGAACTGCTTCTGGCTATTTCATTAACTTTGATACGTTCTCAGAAGATCCGAGTGAACCTGAAACGACGCCAGCATCATTGAAATTCAAGCAGCAAGTAAAAGACTTTCTTCACTTTCTGAAAAAGACTTATTTGGTTTCTCCATGGATTGAACTCTGGATTATTTCTGGAATATTTGTTTTCCTGCTTTGGCTAGCTTTGGTTATGACTATGAGCATGCTTATAAATGGCAGATACATCCATGTGAACACTGAAAGAAAAGATGTGAACTTACTTTTGAAACCTCATAAATCTTCCCATCGTGAAGCAAGAGACTTGTCAACAGTGAACATCACAGCCGTTCCTATACAGGATGGTATAGTGTGGGACAAAACAGATTTTGATATCTTTGGCCCGACGGAACAATTTAACATTCCACATTTGTTTAAAATTTCACTAAGTGATCTAATTTCGTCCAGTACCTATTCAGACAATTGGGACTTTGAGACTGTTAATGACATAATGTTTGACCTAGAAAAATCTGCTGCATTTTCTAAAAATGAATATTTAGAGGGTTCATCAGACTATGAACAACTGTATTGTTATAACCACTATGGTCATCATTATTTTCATAAATCTGCATACCCTAGAAATGTGCTTATGTTTAACCAATGGGAGCATTGTCCTACACCACCACAAGGTAGTTCAAGAACATTTGTTAACAAGTTTCCATATTTTTCAGGTTACAATACATCTGATCCAGAAACGTTTTACTATAAAAATGTAAACAAAACAGGACTGAAAATTATGTTAACTAATACGAAACAGATTTACTCTGCAATATTTATTTCCCAACTGTCTAGACAGGGTTTCGACTTATGGAAAGGCACAATAGACACAAAAACTGTGTGGGGTACTAAATATTGGCAAGTACAGGGGATAGAAGCGTTATTTAGAGCCTGTATCACACCTGAACAAATAATGTTTTTGAATGAAACTATCCAACAAACATCTTGTCTTGGTCTAGCCAAGATCAAAGAGATGAAAACACCTTCTGTACCAACACCTGCAAGTGATAACAATACACAGGCAGCGGTGACAGTTGACAATATACTACAACTCAACAGATCTAATCCTGATTGGAAAAAATGGTTGATCTGGCCCACAGACACAAACAACTGTCAGGAAAGATTCCTGAATAAAACTCAGGGCTTTACTATTCATAGGCCAGACCCAAGATACGTCCAAAGACAGCATCCGGGGGTAGTAACAACATACAGTGTAGGTAAATTATGCCTCGATTGGCTGCAGAAATCTACACTACAGGATGTGAAACAACACTTATCCTTACTTAAAGAAGACGCAGACCTTATGGAATTCTTGCTTGGACCAAGAAAACCGCGTCAAAAACGTTTCATATATGCCGGCATTTATGCTGCCTATAATGAAGCATGGAAAGTGTCACAGATGGAGGACGCAGAACGAATACGTGAACTTGATCGTATTAATTTAGAGAAAACACTCACTGTGGTTGACAATGGGTTAACAACTTTGTCCTCCAGAATATATTCATTGGACAACATTGTATCCTCTGCTATCGACATACTAGAACAAGATTTGGCGATGTTACAGCAAGGCCAATCACAATTACGTTCTATTGTGTTGTTAAGCTGGACGCTGCAATCTTTGCGTGCGGGCTATGTGCCTTGGCGTTTTATCAACACGTCAATTCTGTTTGCAGAATACAATTTAACTGATAAACAGATCAAACTGGCACAAAGAGGAGCAAAGTATACAGTGCTGGGCATTGAAAAACTGGAAAAGTTACCATTCGCAGTGGCAGAAAAACCAGCTACAGAATGGCTCATTCATGGCAAAATTACATTACCTGTGACTACTTTTCAGTTTCAGTATTGCCTCAGACAAATGCAAGCAGGCAAATATGAAAGGTTGGGTAAGGAATACATTAAGACATCTTGGGATTTACCGTATACATATAGATGTTGGAGTGGGGATCGTGAAGTGTTTTTGAGCGGTACACACTGTAAAAGTGCACTGAGCGGTTCACTTATATGTCAGGACATTTCTTTACACGGGGCTTGTAATGGTTCTGTGGCAAATTTGTCTTGCCATCAGCAGGGTACACCAGCTGCTGTGATTAATCCAACGTTTGGACAACTTTCTAATGGGAGTTACCTCATGTTGAATGATCAGAGTTGCTGCGGCATGTTGGCAGGCATCCCATATCTAGTAACGGTCAACTCCAGGGTCACTTGCTGTATGCAAGTATTGTTTGCCCCAATGAATACAGTCAGGGAGTCGCCTTTGTGGCCTTCGTTGAACGTCTCTTTTATAAGATTTGATACTTTGAGCAGAATGAAAGCCATGCTTTTACAACAAACAGTGCCTTTGACCTCGGCCAAAGAAACCTATGATCTACAAGTAGCAAGGACTTCGGCTGAGATACAGACTTTAATACGTACAAACTGCCCTATACATTTCGTAGAAATGATAGGACGTATCTTTAACATGTCAGATACAAGCGGAATTGTACATGTATTTAAGAGCATCTGCTCCGGTCTGTTAACACCTTTCCAGGCAATACTCGGAATCATCCCAAACTTTGCACATTCGGTGTTTGGTGGCATACCATTAATTCTAGCACTTGTTGCCGGAATTCTATTTCTCTTCCTGCTATTACGCTATGGCCAGCCTATTCGCAGACATCACTCCGAGCGAAATGGAGAAAGCTCTCCTTGAACGAAAGTGCCGTGAGCGAATAGTACAGCTTTAGGGCATGACTCGTCTACGGGACCTGAATACCACGTGGTTCCTGTCATTCAGACCAATCTGGCAAGATTGCATCTTACCTGTTCTACGATGCCTGCTATGCAGTGAAGAATGCGTGTTAGACACCTGTCTAACATTTCCATCAGCGACGCCAACGGATGTCGATACTCTGCTGGACCCGATAACGGCCCATGCCCTGTGTTGTCCCCAGAGGCTACCAATCCTGATGACAGCATTCATTGAGATCTCACAGACGCTTCCGGCTGCTGCTGAGGTACGAGAAAGATCTACAGGCGCACAGGTAACAACAGACGCGAACATTGCTGCGGCCTCCTATGCTGAAAGCGATGCTTCACATCTCTGTGCAATTAATTTACTAGACGAGGTGTTCCAACTGACACCAACTTCAGTGGACGATATTTTGTCTACAGAAATAGATGATCTCATGTTTACACCAGACCCGTAAACTGACTCTGATTCAGCCCACAGTGTTCCAGAGATGCAGTAACAATTTGGCCTTCATACTTCAAAAAACTTGGAACTCTTCCAAATTGAACTTTTTTCCTTTTTTCGAACTAAAATGGCAATTCAATCTGTTTGAAGTAGAACTAGCCTTATAGTACAGACTTCGCGGTACTTCCATAGACACTTAGTTATCTTGTTTGTCTAAAAAGTTCATTAATTTCCATGACATGAAATGAATTTTATTTTGAACAAACTTATCGATCATTTTTTTGTCACATGTAAATATTACTGCTTCTTTCATTCATATTGCATTTTATTTAAAATTATATGCCTGAAATGAAAAGCAATGCTTAAAATGTACAGTACTTTTTGCATTCTAATAGGTTTTTTAAATGCCTTTTAAATGGTTTTAAGAAATATTTTAGCAATATGCGGTACTCCATTTAATGTTTAGCATTTTTTAAATGTTTAGCATTTTAGTATTATCGTATACACGAAAGTGGAGTGGGTGTTGTATTCCTCTTAGGGTGTCCGTATATAGGTTTTCCTGTATCATGTCCTTATATAGGCACAATTCGCCCTGCCCTTATATAGGCATAAAATCCCTGTCCTTATTTAGGCATTAAACCATGCACTCCAAATACAGGAATGGTCTCCGACATCCGTCCACCCTAACGTCACAACGAGTTCTTGAAGAACAGACCCTTAGACTTTAGGAGTTTCCCTAGCACAGGACTATTGATTTCTTCAAGAAATCTTCTATTATGCATGAACCGTTATACCTTAGGGGTTCATTCATGACGTCTTCCGCTGTCCGATTCACGTCAATGCTAACATTGTGAGGTACCTCTCAGGTATAAATATACCTTCCCTAGCCCTTGTAAACTAGAGGAGACCTCGACTTCAGAGGAGCCCGTTTCCCGGCCTGACGCACTGAGAAGACTATCCCTGCACGCAGAGAGTCCAGCTTCCAGTGATCTGACTTCCCTTGCGGGGTGTTGGAGTTCGAGTCTGGAAAGAGATTCCTACCTCTCTCATTCTTAAGGTATGGAGCTGACTAGAACCTAGAGGGACTCTTGGCATACTAGGCATACTAGGCTTAACATACTCTTAGTATTCCATAGTAAGGAATACTTCACCTACTTCATACCTCTCCCTACACCTAGGTTAGGTTAGGTACCTTGGGGTAGAACTAGTTTAGAAATGCATCGTATGAGTACTCACATTTTTAGTCTGTGTTATTTATATAAATGAATATCTGCTAAAGATCATGCTAGCGCAGTATTATTTATTTCTACTGCTTACGCTGTACATTATTTATCTTGCATACTGTCTTGTGATCGTAACTACACACTTTACTTACACGAGAAACAAGACTGTTCAATAAATCTTTTATTGAAATGCCCGTCTATTCTTTCTGTGTAACTTTGAAGAAAACTAAGTATGCACGATTGAGCTGAGTGAAATAATTATCTATTGTTTCCACGACTCTGGGACACGTTCTGATTCTAAAGGGAAACAAAGTGGTCATGTTTTGCGGCTGCCAGAAACTACTCCCTTCTTGTTGTCAAGGAGTTTCTAGTGGCCTCTGAGCTAGCTGGCACAAGTAATTAAGTTTAATATACTCGATAGGGACATACTGACCTTAGTCCTATGTCAAACCTATAGGGGATATTATTCCAATGCGCAGAGCCTATTAGGGAAATAGGAGCTACACTACAGCCCCACATGGAAAGCCCCAGCACCTTTCATTTCTCGTAGTCGCCACGCATCTGGGTGATCAATGGATTTAGATTGTCTGAGACCATTCCTGCCAGGCCTTTGTTCACCAGGATACCAAGGTATTTAAGGCGCAAATGTTTCCAGTGGAAAGAGAAACCATGGATAGCTGCCTTCGGGGTCCCGTCTGAAATGGGGAGTGCTTCGCTCTTATCCCAATTGATTTAATATCCAGAGAAGGATGAAAAATCTTCAATGATTTGGAGCAGGTCCGTAAGGGTTAGCAGGATGTCGTCCGCATAGAGGTATAGTTTGGAGTTGGCAACCTGGAGGCGTATGCCCGTGATGTTATCCGAGTTATGTATTGTGGCTGCCAGGGGTTCCATGGCCAAGAGGAAGAGGAGCGGGGAGAGATGGCACCCCTGGCGTTTTCCTCCACAGATTGGAAACGGTTCCGATAGGAAGCCCCCGCAGTTCACCTGTGCGGTTGGTTTATCATAAAGCAAGCGCACTTTGGCAATGAATTGGTCACCTAGGCCGAGATGTTCCATCACTTGAAATAAGTAGACCCATTCGATGTGATCGAACGCCTTTTCCGCGTCGAGCGAGAGCACAAGCGCATCTGATGTAAAGTCTGTGGCAGTCCAGAGCGCATGTGTGAGGGTGTGTAGGTGGTTTCTAGAGGAACGGCCCGGCACGAATCCTACTTGTGAGGCGTGCACCAGTGAGGGGAGGACTTTTCGAAGGAGGGATGCCAAGACAGTGGCCAGGATTTTAACTTTGCAATTGAGCAGTGAGATGGGCCGGTAGCTGCCACATAGCAGAGTGTCCTTCCCAGGTTTGGGTAAAACAGCTATCACAGCTCTATTGGAAGGGGGACCCAGGGAGGACGCTGTGAGAAGTTGGCCTGGTATATGCTGTCCACTAATTAAAGTGGGCACCTTGCACCAGTCCAAACGACCCTTATGATGTATGAGGTCAAAGATAACCTTTAGAAAGCTATCCTAGTGGTAGCTGTGGAGAGCAGTCTTCAGGCTTAATCTTGAAGGAATGTAAAGCAGCTTGTTTTACCAGAATATCACCTCCTGTATTAACTAAATGAAAGGAGAACCACACAGTAGTTGTATAAAAATATGTATTTATTCATATAACACTCTCTAGTATCCTCTATCCGAGGATAGAACACAAAGCACACAATATGAGATCAATAGAACAGTTGTAAGTAGCACAATACACAGTGGGCTCCAGGGGGAGACCAAACCATATACTAAAATAGTGGTATAACAACCATGACTCGGGTCAAGACAAGGTCTGGAACACGTAGGATCGTTGGGACCCCAAGGAACCACCCAAAGTGAGTAGATAGGGACCCCACGGAGGATGGGTACAGTGTGCTAACATGACCGCGGGCTCCGTACAATTCTATGGGGAAGTCGCGGTTGCAATTTTACAGTTTAAGGACCCTTCGAGGAGGACTTCGAGGAAACCCTTTGGAACTTAGGAGGTTGGAGAGCCACCCCACCCATGGATACTGTAGTACCTGCGTTACCTATCCCAGAGGAGCCAGGTGCATAGGCCTGGAGTGGTGTCGGAAATGGCCGTCGTTCTCAATGGAGGGCTGCGAAGAAGAGCTGCTGCCGTGAAGGTGAAAAGGGTCCGGTGGAATCCAAGGTTGGATTCTTGAAGAAAGGAACCTGAAAGTAGAGGGGACAGAGTCTGGGTCACTTTAGGGTGACCAGGGGCTCGGAAGACGAATGCCCACCGATGTTGGGTGCTTCGGGTGTGAAGAAGGGATGCTTGACTCTGCAGCCATGAGGACCAGGAGATGTCGAGGACAACCAGGAGCCAAATGCGAGCTGTTCCTCAAAGGATGTCAAGTGCGGAGGGGTCGGTGTCCAGCTGGAGCACCAACAAGCCTTGGCAAAAGCAACCCACGCAGGAAAGTCAAGCAGGTTATGGTGAGGGCCAGCAAGGTCCTGGGGGCTCCCCAAGCAACGGAGAGTCAGGGCACATCTGGAGCAACCAGGAAAGCCCAAGAGAATTCAATATGACCCTCCGGAGGACCCACAGGCCGAATGATCAGGAGTCGCGAGGGGACCTCGAGCAAGATCACGAAGTAGCAGCCCACGGAGCACTCGGTGTGAGGAGGCCGGAGTTCTTTGGTGGAAATGCTGTTCAGGGTCAGGACTACATGAAGTCTAATGCAGAAGCTCGGAAATTGCCAATAAGCATCTGCACTTGCAAATAGATGCGGTGCACAGGGTTTCGGGTAATGCAGTCCCTACGAGGGATACTGGCCTCAAACTTGCTGAGAGGGCAGATCAACCTCAGGGACCTTCGGAACCCACCTCCTGTGTTGCTGGAGCCTTCAGAGTCCACAGGAGATCAGGATCAGCAGACCAGTCAGTTGCATTACGGTGCCTGCGAATGCAGGGGAGTGACTCCTTCACCCCAAGGAAAATTCTTCATTTGTCCTTAGTGCACCACAGATCCTGCACAGAGCCTGTATGGAGCAAGGGCACAGACAAAGCTTTGGATGGAGAGGGAGACAAAGTCAGGCCCAGTCAAAGTCCAGCGAAGTCCAGAGTGTCCAGACGGTCGAAGATCAGTGGTTTCTTCTTGTAGAAGCTTGTCCACGTAAAATCCAAAGAGATACAGTCAGGTAAGCCCTTTTGTACCCACCAGAGAGGGTTGGACAGATTCCGGGGACCATCCTAGGGGAGGGTCAGGACAGAGGGGTTGTTACACCCATGTCCTTTGTCCAGTTTCACGCCAGAATAGGAGCCAACGGCTCCCAGAACTGGTTTGAGCTGGACTATGCACAGGGACACCAAATGTGCCCCAGGTGCAGACTCTCAGGCACTCTCAGAGTGCACCCACCCAGCCCCAATACACTAAATCCTGTCTGGGAGGTGGTCACACCTCCCTGTGGCAGGATGCCTATTGTGCTGCCTTCCTCTGCTCGAGCTTGGCTCAGCAGCAGGAGGGCAGAAATGTGTCTCTGGTCGGCAGCATCCATTTTGTGCTGACTGGGTCGAGAAGGCTGGCACCGGATAGACCAGTGACCCCATGAAGCTCGCTCAGAAGGGTGGAATCATATGTCCACACCGTGTGGAGGTATGATTCCAAAGTGTTTGATACCAAACACGACATGTTTTGTTTCAGCCGTTTTTGAGATAGCATTTACTGCGAGGTTATAATGCACCTCTACCTATATGTCTGGCTGAGTCACAGACAACCCGGGAAAATGGTCTCCAAAGGCTGCAGAGGGGCTCTGCTCATGCAGGGGCACCCTCTCACATAAAACCCAGCACCCTGCCTTCAGGATTGTTAAGGCCTGCTATAGGGGTGACTTATAAGTTTTAAGTGTATTGACCTATAGATATAGTGAACCTATATCTAAAGTAAGTGGTGCAAGCACCAGCTTACACAGGTTGCAGTAGCAGACATGTAGTTCCATTTTGCATGGCCTCTCATGGGTGGCATAATACATGCTTCAGCCCATAGGAGGCCTCTGGGGTACCTATGCCCTGGGTACATGGGTACATGTGGAGAAGTGTGGCTCAATGGTTAGAGCGGCAGACCCTGATGCAGAGATCTGGCCCGGGACCAGGGTTCAATTCCCGCCTCGGCGGGTCTTGGACTCAATTTCCTCGGACCTGATAATTCTCGCCTCGGTGCCTATTCTAATCATGGGTCCCACTCTGCAACTCTGGGCAATAGCTTGCTTAATCTCCACAACGGCCCCACCAGCGCTGGGATGCCTGGCTTCACCTTGGGGGTGCCCAGGAGTGGACATTTCACAGGGAATAGCCAGGAAGGGTTCCACAGCGGTATGCGTATAGCGCCAGGATGCCCCAGCTGGGGTGGCAGTGCGCTTTACAAGTACGAATTTACATTACATTACATATACTAGGGACTTATAAGGGTACCCCAGTATCCAATCTGGAGTGTACCAAAGTACATGGCATAACATTTTAGGGGGAAAGCAGATAAACTGGGGTCCTGATTAGCAGGATCCCAGCCAGACTCTTCAAAAACCAGCAAAACACCAGGCAAAATGTGGGGGTAACCATGCAGTCAGATCCTACCTTCCTACATAACCCCCCCAAACGAAAGGAGATAAGGCTAACCTTGCCCACTTGAGACTTTATTTCCTAAGTGGCCATATAAGGAAGGTCCTGCACTAGCATGGATACTCCCTGTCTTATGGACCACTAAGGAGTCCCTACCCTGAAGGGTTTTGGATGCTCTCCAAAATTTGGGATAACTACCTGTAGTTTGCTTTGGCAAAGAAATAGGCTGGTGGGGTGCCTGAGTAGGGAAGTGAGGCCCTAATAGGGTTGGTCTCAGCTTCCTCAGAGCACTGGTCACCATGGAGGCCTTTCTTTCCATGACTGAGTTATATCTGGCCCTAGGGGTCAACCTCTGGCTGCCTACAGCTAGGGGTTGAGTCCCTCTGTTTGGAACAATGGAGGACCAGGGAAGGCTTGGGTCAGCTTTGTCCCAGGTTTTCCTTTGCCCCACAGAGTCCATCTGGGGGATGTCACTACCTAAGGGTAAGAGGGATCCCTCAGAATGTTGAGGAATATCCATCTGGCTAGTGCTACTAGACTGGTTGTCCCTAATCTGATGATGAGGGGGTTCCTGTGGACAGTGGGCCCCTAGGGGTCCACTGACATCCCTGACCTCTGCAGCCCTAGGCTGACTGAGGCTGGGTAGAGAGGGGCAGGATACCTGCTCCAGACTGGGCACATCCTTGGAAGGGTCCCCTGCCCTCAGTGGTTCTGCCAGGACAGGCCTGACCACCTCTGGGGCAGTTTCTTCACAAGCAGTAGGATCAATTGCCTGAGGATGCTGACCCTTACCTATTGTCTGGGGGGAAAAAGACTTGTCTTCATTCCCTGGGCTCTCTGGTGGAGCAGAGTGGTCCATTGTTTCAGGCTCCACTACTCCAAAAGTTTTCTGGGGTTGGACTGAGGCCCTAGGGGTTCCACCAACTCTCTCAGGGAGGCCTAACATCTGTAGATGGGCCTTCAGTTCTACTTCAGCCCAGGCTGAAGTTTCCAAATCATTACCCAAGAGGCAATCTACAGGCAAGTTTGGAGACACTGCCACTCTCTTTGGACCAGTGACCCCTCCCCAGCTGAGATTGACTATGGCCATGGGATGATCTGTCCTCACACCATCAGTATTGGTCACCTGGTACTTAAACTCAGGTAAAAGCTGAGCTGGGGGCACTAAGGTTCTTGTCACCATGGCGACACTAGCTCCTGTGTCTCTATAGGCTACAGCTTTCTGACCATTGATCAGAGGCTCTTGTCTGTACTTGCCCAAGGAATTGGGACTGACAGTAAAAGCGGCAAACCCCATGCCACCATCACAGACTAAAGTGGCCTGAGTGGGGGACCTGGCTAGGCCAGGGTCCAACTCAGTTCCCCAAGAAAACCCAGCTAAATTTTTGGGTGCACTACCACCACCTGGGGGATTACTACCTGTAGTACCAGAAGGTGTAGAAGTAGTGTTTGGAGGAATATTTTCTTTATTGCTGACCTTGGGGGAAATGGCATTATTTTTCCTGTGGCCTGGCTTCTTGCAGACAAAGCAATAAGGTTTCTTTTCAGGGGAGGAAGGAGTTTGGGACCCACCCCCAGAAGAGGATTTTTGGGGCCCTTCGGAGGACTTATCTTTTGATTTATCCCCACCTTTCTCTTGGGTCTTGGAAGAATCTTTCTTCTGGTCACCACCCTGGTTCTTTTGTTTCACCCTGGTTCTGACCCATTTATCTGCTTTCTTTCCCAATTCTTGGGGAGAGGTCAGATCTGAGTCCACCAGGTACTGGTGCAAAAGCTGGTTTTGACAATTATTAAGGAACTGCTCCCTCATAATCAAATTGTACAACCCTAAATAGTCATGCACCCTGCTGGCAAGTATCCAACCTTCCAGAGCCTTTGTAGCACTATCCACAAAGTCTACCCAGTCCTGAGTCTGTGTCTTTTGTGTGTCTCGGAACCTAATCCTATACTGTTCAGTGGCTAAGCCAAACCCATCAATGAGAGCACTCTTCAGGACTGAATAATTGTCAGAATCCTCTTCTCTAACAGTGAGGAGCTTATCTCTACCTTTGTCAGCAAAGGAGAGCCACAAGATAGCTGCCCACTGCCCTTGAGGGACCCCCTGAACTTTACAGGCCCTCTCTAAAGCAGTTATCCATTTATGGATGTCATCCCCAATATGGTAGGGAGGGACAATCTTGCTCAGGTTCCTATTGTCAAAAGAATGTTCCTTAACTCTAGGGACACTGTTGCTGCCACCATGGGACTCTAGTCCCAATCGTTTCCTAGCCTTCTGGACTTCTAGGGACTCTTTATCTAAGGCCACTTGCTCTTGCCTGAGCCTAAGCTTAACTTTCTCAAGCTCCAGAAATTGGCACTATCTGTCATAAGAGTTATCCCTCTTATGAGATATGGAGGTCCCTGCAGACTGTCCCGAATAGTTAGATTCTGCAGAGGGAGATCTAGATCTCTTAGGTAAACTCTGCACTCTTCCAGGAGGAGTAAAGAGAGGGTCATTGTGGCCTTCTCCATCCTCTTCCTGAAGATCTGAGTTGTCCAGGTGGGAATCATCTTGATCCCCCTGGCCAGGCTTTGAGTCTAGGTCATAAAAGGTTTCACCTCCTGGCCTGTCTTCATTCCCTGCCCCACCCACTCTTTCTACCTCATCTGACCCAGGGGTCTTCCTAAGGTAATCTAAGAGTAACACCTAAATGAGACGTTGGGTGTTGGCATTTCTCCCTGTCTTCAGCTTTCTAGATACACATATGGCTTTCAATTCCTGGAATGTGAATTCATTGTACCTAAAAGGCAGAGAGCCTCGGGCTTCTCCTTTAGAAGACATAACTAAGTGTGGTGTGGTGTATGCACCTACCTAACCTAGTGGGAACTAAACTCTTTTAAGTTGGAGAAAGGGTATGCTAGACCCTTGACTTACCCAACCCCAAGTTCACTAGAACTTACTTATTCTAAACTTAAGTATTATATGTGCCTAATACTTTAGTGGTTTTCAGTTAATCAATACAAAGAGATTTATCTGGTAAAACAATGCAGGCTTGAATCCCAACCGCTGCACACCAATGTGAGAAGTTGGGCAGGTATATGCTGTCCACTAATTAAAGTGGGCACCTTGCACCAGTCCAAACGACCCTTATGATGTATGAGGTCAAAGATAACCTTTAGAAAGCTATCCTAGTGGTAGCTGTGGAGAGCAGCCTTCAGGCTTAATCGTGAAGGAATGTAAAGCAGCTTGTTTTACCAGAATATCACCTCCTGTATTAACTAAATGAAAGGAGAACCACACAGTAGTTATATAAAAATATGTATTTATTAATTTAACACTCTCTAGTATCCTCAATCGGAGGATAGAACACAAAGCACACAATACGAGATCAATAGAACAGTTGTAAGTAGCACAATACACAGTGAGCTCCAGGGGGAGACCAACCCATATACTAAAATAGTGGTATAACAACCACGACTCGGGTCAAGACAAGGTCTGGAGCACGTAGGATCATTGGGACCCCAAGGAACCACCCAAAGTGAGTAGATAGGGACCCCACGGAGGACGGGTGCAGTGTGCTAACACGACCACGGGCTCCGTACAATTCTATGGGGAAGTCGCGGTTGCAATTTTACAGTTTAAGGACCCTTCTAGGAGGACTTCGAGGAAACCCTTTGGAACTTAGGAGGTTGGAGAGCCACCCCACCCATGGATACCATAGTACCCACGTTACCTATCCCAGAGGAGCCCGGTGAATAGGCCTGGAGTGGTGTCGGAAACCGCCGTCGTTCTCAATGGAGGGCTGCGAAGAAGAGCTGCTGCCATGAAGGTGAAAAGGGTCCGGTGGAATCCAAGGTTGGATTCTTGAAGAAAGGAACCTGAAAGCAGAAGGGACAGAGTCTGGGTTACTTCAGGGTGACCATAGTCTTGGGAGACGAATACACACCGATGTCAGGTGCTTCAGGTGTGAAGAAGGGATGCTTGACTCTGCAGCCACGAGGACCAGGAGATGTCGAGGATGACCAGGAGCCAGATGTGAGCTGTCCCTCAAAGGATGTCGAGTGCGAAGGGGTCGGTGTCTGGCTGGAACACCAACAAGCCTTGGCAAAAGCAACCAACGCAGATAGGTCAAGCAGGTTATGGTGAGGCCCAGCAAGGTCCTGGGGACTCCAGAAGCAATGGAGAGTCAGGGCACATCTGAAGCAACCAGGAAAGCCCAAGAGAATTCAAGATGACCCTCCGGAGGACCCACAGGCTGAATGACCAGGAGTCACAAGGGGACCTCAAGCAAGATCACGAAGTACCAGCCCACGGAGCACTCGGTGCAAGGAGGCCGGAGTTCTTTGGTGAAAATACTGCTTGGGATTAGGACTACACAGAGTCCAATGCACAAGCTCGGGAATTGCCAACAAGCATATGCACTAGCAAATAGACGCAGTGCACAGGGGTTCAGGTTATGCAGTCCCTACGAGGGATACTGGCATCAAACTTGCTGAGACAGCAGATCATCCTCAGTGATCTTCGAAACCCACCTCCTGTGCTGCTGGAGCCTTTGGAGTCTGCAGGAGCTCAGGATCAGCAGACTGGTCAGTTGCATTACGATGCCTGTGAATGCAGGGGAGTGACTCCTTCACCCCAAGGGAGATTCTTCAGTTGTCCTTAGTGCACCACAGGTCCTGCACAGAGCCTGTATGGAGCAAGGGCACAGACAAAGCTTTGGACGGAAAGGGAGACGAAGTCGGGCCCAGTCAAAGTCCAGCGAAGTCCAGAGTGTCCAGATGGTAGAAGATCAGTGGTTTCTTCTTGTAGAATCTTGTCCATGTAAAAGTACCCACCGGAGAGGGTTGGACAGATTTGGGGGACCCTCCTAGGGGAGGGTCAGGACAGAGGGGTTGTTACACCCATGGGACGCGCGCTGGCTGCATTTTCAGCTGAGTGCTGAGTTGTATCGTTTTTTATTGTTTGCCTAATGCTTTTAAAAATCACTAAGTTTAACTAAAAATGACTGCTGATACCATTGCAATTGTTGGTTTTCGTGTTCACTCATTACCTGTTCTTAGAACCGCACTGCTCCCCGGTCCACCGCGGGGTCTTGTCCCGATTGAGTGGAGGGAGTATCGGCAACGTTTTAGCATAATTTCCCTCTTCCGGGCTGGAGACCGGAGGGGGTGGAGCCGTCAGTTCCTACTTAACGCAGATGCCATTTCTCACGCGCAGCGGATGCGCGCAGCGGGCGCGCCGAAGGCGCGCCAAAGGCAAGCCCGTCTGTGCCCGTCCGCGCCCAGAAGGGACCAGGGGCCGGACATTATGCCCGTTTTATTACATATACTGCGCAAGAACTTAATTCGATGCAAGGGATCTGGCCCATCAGTCCCCGCACCAAAGCCGAACTAAATACTTTTGGACTTCTGTCCCATAGGAAGCCCCACCCTGAAAACATATCCAAAGGCCCCGGTCAAGAGGCGCCGCTCACTAACCAAAGCCAGCCACCACCTATTACCCCTACACACCAGGCAGCAGAGGGACTGGCAGTATACTATTTGAACACACGCTCAATGGTGAAACACCAACTGGAGATCTTCTGCCTCCTGGACACTGAGAAGCCTGACATCCTCCTCCTCCTCTCCGAAACATGGTTGACAGCGGATTCTGCCCCCGATATTCTCGCAGTACTCCCTGGCATTTATTACATCCTCCAGACAGATAGACCTGCGGGCAAAGTAGGAGGAGGAGTCGCAGCCATAGTCCATCAGAAACTTAAATTTACATCATTAGTCTCTATAGGTATTCCCTCAGTTGATAGCCTTTTGCTAAAATTCGAGTCCAACCTTTCTTCATTCATCTGTGCCTTATTTTATAGACCCCCACATCATATGCCCCCATTCTCCCAACTATTGGGTGATATGATGGCTGAGGTGGTGGTCAACAATGCTCGAATTTTGATCATTGGTGACTTCAATTTCTGGCCGAATGACCCACAAGAAAGTCCCTGCTCTATCGAATTTACGGAACTATTAGCAGGTATGAACTGCCTCCAGCATATAAAAGTGGCTACCCATGCCAAAGGGCATACCTTAGACCAGGTTTGGACTGCCAACCTAGAAATCTCTCATCTACAGGTTCTTCCCTGCCCATGGTCAGACCACTATCTCATTTCCTTCTTCATCCCCAATGCCCGGCCAAATAATGCTCCTCAAGCCGGCAATTTCATGGCCAGAAATTGGCGGCATGTGGATACCGATGAACTCTGCTCCCTGTTAGCAGTCTCAACCCCTCCGGTTTCGGAGGAGTCTCTCCATGTGCAAGCCGAAAATATTAGCACCTGGCTGGACTCGGCCAGAGATAAGATGGCACCATTAAGGAAAGTTAAAATAAAGAGGCCCCATGACGCCCAACGCTGGTTTTCGGCAGATCTGAAAATAAAGAAAAAGGCTTTGAGGAAAGCTGAACGTAAATGGCGATGTGATTATAGCTCTATTAAAAGGGCCAATTTTTTGTCCCTTTTAAGAGACTACAAAACTGCTATCCTTCAAGCTAAGACAGAATATTTTTCTGCCAAGGTACTACACTCCACCAATAAAGCTAAGGATATCTTTTCAATTGTGGATGAACTCTCCAAATTAGACCGAGTCACTGTCAAACCCGCTCCTTCGCAATCTTTATGCGACTCGATCAATACTTTCTTTATCGAGAACATTTTCAGCATTAAAGCCAGTATTCCCAAACCCACTACACCCCTGACCCTCCATCACCCATGTAAGAACCCAGCGTATCTAGACTGTATTCCACCTATCACTAGAGATGCCTTCCTCGCCCTACTTACAAAAGTGGGATCTGGCTCCCCTATGGACAGCTGCCCTCCCTATATTCTTCGGGAAATTTTTCTGCGCTATCCTAACCCTCCCCTACAGCTTCTCAACAATTCACTGGCCCAAGGGACCGTCCCCAATCTTTTTAAAATGGCGGAAGTGGTCCCTATTATTAAGAAACCTAGTCTAGACCCCTTAACACTGGCCAACTACCATCCTATCTCTCTGCTACCCTATCTGAGTAAGATCCTTGAAGCCCATGTTGCCACCTGCTTCAGCTCCTTTATAGAGCAGACCCATTATCTGGACTCTCATCAGGCGGGCTTTAGACCCGAACATTCCACCGAATCCGTCATTCTGGCAGTTATGGACGAACTGAGAAGGGGGGCTGATCAGGGTAATACCCAGGCCCTGGTTCTCCTCGATCTGTCGGCTGCCTTCGACACGGTCGATCACCAACTTCTGATCGACCGTGTCGGCTGTGCTGGGATCCAGGGCTTGCCCCTGAAATGGACCACCTCCTTTCTCAGCGACTGCTCCCAATCGGTTCGTCTGGCCAACTTTAGAGCAGAGGAAAAGAAATTAACCTGTGGGGTCCCACAGGGCTCCTCTCTTTCACCCTTACTTTTCAATCTGTACATCTTTTCCTTAGTTTTGGCCCTGCGTAATAGAGAGGTCGTAGTTTTTAACTACACTGACAACCTCCAGTTGGTATTCAATATTGACACCTCCGTATCATCTGTGTCCAACTTTCAATCCACTGTGAATTTCATTAGTGACTGGATGAACACCAATCAACTCAAATTAAACCCAGATAAAACAGAGTTGATCCTCACAGGCGGTTTGGCCAATCCCTGGGATTCCAACTTCTGGCCACTGCTATTAGGGAGCCCTGCTCTCCCTGCTAACTCTGTAAAAAGCCTGGGAATTGTCATCAGTAATGATTTAACCATGAAGGCTCAGATCAGCTTAGTGGTCTCTGCGTGCTTTTTCCAACTCCGAAGAATTCGGAAAATCAGCAGATTTCTTTCCACTACAGCTCTGACCCAAGTGGTTCTTGCCTTGGTCATCTCACGGA
This sequence comes from Calotriton arnoldi, assembly GCA_963921515.1. Lineage (NCBI taxonomy): Eukaryota > Metazoa > Chordata > Amphibia > Caudata > Salamandridae > Calotriton > Calotriton arnoldi. The sequence goes on from CAWUFW010014789.1 coordinate 237,216, forward strand.
TTGACTACGCAAACTCCCTTTATACTGGTATACCAGCCTACCAGCTACATCGGTTGCAATTGGTCCAGAATCAGGCAGCCAGGCTTATCTTTGGGCAGCCCAAACACCGACGAGTGAGTCCAATGCTGAAAAGCCTCCACTGGCTCCCTCTACCCCAACGTTGCCTATTTAAGTTGGGCTGCACCATCTTTAAAGCCTTTTCAGGTCATGGACCTGTCTTTATCGCCTCTAATATACAACGGTACATCCCTTCCCGTGATCTACGTTCCTCTAACAAAAATTTGTTGATTCCCCATACCTTCAAACGGAAAAACATGGAGGAATGAGATATACGATTTGGCCCCCAGTTTTGGAACACCCTGCCCCTTTATTTGCGTACTGCTGACTCTTACACCAAGTTCAGGAAATCACTTAAGACCTGGCTCTTTACCCAAGCATACAATTAAAACTTATACCATCTGCAACCACGGTCGCCCTCCTTCAGCGCCAAGAAACCGCCTGGTGAACGAGCGCTCTACAAATCACCTTTAACATAACATAACATGTCCTTTGTCCTGTTTTGTGCCCTAGCAGGAGCTAATGGCTCCCAGAACTGGTGTGAGCTGGACTATGCACAGGGACACCAAATGTGCCCCCGGTGCAGACTTTCCGGCACTCTCAGGGTGCACCCACCCAACCCCCATACACTAAAGCCTGTCTGGGAGGTGGTCACACCTCCCTGTGACAGGATGCCTATTGTGCTGCCTTCCTCTGCTCGAGCTTGGCTCAGCAGCAGAAGGGCAGAAATGTGTCTCTGGTCGGCAGCTTCCATTTTGTGTTGACCGGGTCGAGAAGGCTGGCACCGGATAGACCAGTGACCCCACGAAGCTCGCTTCAGAAGGGTGGAATCATACCTCCCACACCGGTTACCGGTGTGGAGGTATGATTCCAAGGTGTTTGATACCAAACACAACATGCTTCGTTTCAGTCGTTTTCGAGACAGCATTTACCGCGAGGTTATAATGCACCTCTACCTATATGTCTGGCTGAGTCACAGACAACCCGGTAGAATGGTCTCCGAAGGCTGCAGAGGGGCTCTGCTCATGCAGGGGCACCCTCTCACATAAAACCCAGCGCCCTGCCTTCAGGATTGTTAAGGCCTGCTATAGGGGTGACTTATAAGATTTAAGTGTAGTGACCTATATATATAGTGAACCTATATCTACAGTAAGTGGTGCAAGCACCAGCTTACACAAGTTGCAATAGCAGACCTGTAGTTCCATTTTGCATGGCCTATCATGAGTGGCATAATACATGCTTCAGCCCATGGGAGGCCTCTGGGGTACCTCTGCCCTGGGTACATGGGTACCATATACTAGGGACTTATAAGGGTACCACAGTATCCAATGTGGAGTGTACCAAAGTACATGGCATAACATTTTAGGGGGAAAGCAGATAGACTGGGGTCCTGATTAGCAGGATCCCAGTCAGACTAGCCAAAACCAACAAAACACCCGGCAAAAAGTGGGGGTAACCATGCAGTCAGATCCCACCTTCCTACAGACGCCTGCTCTGCTTCATGGAATTCTGCCGGCAGTGTACCAACCACCTCCTCTCCTGCCCAACAATAGAATTCTGCTGGGTAGCTGTCTTCTCTGGGGGCCTTGTGATAGGGTAGTTTAGCTATTGCTGATTCTATCTCTTCTTTGCTGAACTCCCTCTCTAGGAGCTCCCTGCCCTTATCCGACAGACGAGGGAGATTCGCCTCTTGTAGAAAAGTGGTCAGTTTGTTCGCCACAGCAGGTTCCCCTGGGGTATAGAGGGTCTCATAAAAGGAGGGGAATTCATTCAGGATGTCGTGGGTGCGGGTGAGGGTCTCTCCCGACGCTGATGTTATGGCCGGTATGGCCATGGCCACTTCACTCTGAGGGAGCTGGGCACCAACAGCCTCCCTGCCATCTCTCCCTGCTCGTAGTGCCTCCCCTACATCTTCTGCAGGGCGTACTCTGCTTTGAAGGTGAAAAGGCTGTTTAAAGCCATCTGGGCCTGCTCCAGTGATTTGTGATGCTGTAGTGTGGGATGTGCAGAGTACAGGCGGGTGTTAGAAGGTGGTTCTGACACTATGGGCCGCCCGGATTTTTCGCTTTTTGAGCACCTAATTGTTGAGCTTTTACTGTGGGAGAGCCTCGTAAATTGGGACTCATCCACAGTGAACTGAAGATGGAAGAGACTGCATGTGGATTTTTACTGGTGTCCCCCTAGCTTGACTAGCCGCTGCGCAGCAGCTGGAGTAAGGGGCACCGGGCTGGTTACATGCAGACACCTGTGTACATGCGTGTGCACACGTGTAGGGGCTGCGCAGGGGAGATTCTTGGCGTGCGCAGTCCGGGAGCAGCTACGAAGTGAATGGTGTGGCAGGACTTATGCAGAATTGGGTGGTGACACGGAATAGGCCTTATACACTAGGAAGGAACATGCCAGGGAAAGTCAGTGTGCTTTACTGTGTTTTTCACTTCATTATTCCCCTATGGGAATGTGGAGCCCATGTGTTAGATTAACTTCCATAAGGCCTACAGATTCCAGACACGCACTAAAGTCCACGGTAGCGGATGTGAAAAGAAGTATTCTGCAGAGTCCAAAGTCATATTTGTATTGCTTTTGGGTCATCCAGGAATGTCATATTTCTCTGAGTCCCTGGCTGGGGTCTGGCCCTGGCAGGTTAGATTAATGACCCTTCTTCCCAGAGCAAAGATCTTCCCTCCAAGGAGAGGAGATAGGTGGAGCTACAGGCTAATCCATCAGCAGCTGTCGCTGGGTGACAGGCACCAAGCTGAACCAAGGTGAAGGCAGCCCTGGGGAAAGGGTCTTGTTTCAGAGACCATGTGGCCAGAGACCCTGGACGACGCCATTTTGAACAAGCCCAGAGGCTGGACCAGGAGGAGGGAGCAGGGGCAGGGAAGTGATGTGTCGCTGTTTGATAGGACAAACAGAGACTTCCTGCCAGCCCCCTACTCAACTTTTAAAAAGTGTTTGCACAGGAAGGGAAGCTCTCTCTTGGGTGTGGTCTGCGGAGGCGGAAGGTGCTGGAGCCTGGCAATGGGCAGTTGGAAGGAGGAACCCCCTGACTGTCCCCCAGGGCCCTGCCAGCACCAGAAGAAGAGCCCAGGACCAGTGCGCAGAAGCAGAGGCCTCTGCGCAGGGAGAAGAGAGGCCCAGGAGGAGAGACCGGTGAAAGGCTGGCGCAGGGAGCCAGTGAAGACAGCTCCCTGCCGAATCCCCCCTCTCATAGACCCCAAGGGCGAAGGAGAGTGTTCCCAGTGGCTGGGGCTGGCCGCCAGGAGCGTAAGGACACGAAAATGGGGCAGATTGGTCCCCCAGGGGCCGAGCTATGGCCCCCAGAAGGTGAGCGACCTTTGACCCCCCCACGAAGGGGAGGTTGGGGGCCCGGGAGCCCATCCCCGGGCCCCGAAGCAAAGCCGGGGAGTGCCGCCGCGCTCCCAACGAAGATTGTGCCCTCCGGGGTGCCAGGAGCCCACCTTGGCCCCCGGCGAAGAACGGAAGGCGGGGAGCGCCGCCGCGCCCCGCGAACATGAGCCTGGGGGCCCGGGAGCCCATCCCCGGGCCCCGAAGCAGTCGGGAGCGCCGTCGCGCTCCCCGTGAAGCTATTCCCCCGTGGGGGGGCCAGGAGCCCACCCTGGCCCCCGCCGACACAGATCCGCCGGGGAGCGCCGTCGCGCTCCCCGTTGAGGGGAGGAGGGGGCCCGGGACCCCATCTCCGGGCCCCAAAATGGCGGAGTAGAGGAGGGGGCGCCGTCGCGCCCGCCGAGGAGAGCCGGAGGAGGGGGAGTGCCGTTGCGCTCCCCCGAAGACGTCCGGAGGCCCGGGAGCCCATCTCCAGGCCCCGAAGCCGGCGAGACGAGGAATCGCGTCTGCCCGCAGGCGGGCAGACAAGAAGACTCGGCCGGCTCCTGCGGTCGCACGCGAGTGTGCGGGCCGGGCAGGGAGCCGGAGGGGGCAGCCGGGGTGGGCTCCCACGCTGCCCTCCAACGGATTGGAGGCCAGACGGGTCCCGGGTGGGACCGGGACCCCTAAGAAGACGTGATGCTGCACGGGGCCCGGGTGGGACCGGGCCCCCACCACGCGCATGAGCGGCCGGGGGTGGGCTCCCGAGCCGTAAGGCAGTTACCTGGGGGTCCGGGTGGGACCGGGCCCCCACCCAGCGTGGGACGACGGCGCGGAGCGCCAGATGGATCGCGCCTCTCCCGGCACAGCGGGAGAGCCGCTCATCACATATTCAGGCAGAGGAGCACGAAGCGCCCCATAATGCCTTGCCAGGCATTTGAAAATCTGCCGTCTGGGCCTGGTGGCCCCCAGAGGAAGGGGTCACCCTCAAGGGTGAAAAATGGTGCTGGGGGAGCTGCTGGAGAAGCGCAGTCTCCCCAGCACGAAGTTAAGTCCCACCCTAAGTTTCCTAGGGATTGTAAAAGGATAACCCCTCAAGGGCTCAGCCAGCTTAATAACACCTTCTAGGCTGGAACTTTTGTTCTACAGCTGAGGGTGTCGTGAGAAGTGCTTCCTGGAGTGAAGGGCTGAGTTGGGGATGTCTGGAGAAGGGTATCCCCTGGAGGTGAAGAGATGTAATTGCACCAGAACTGCATTTACTAACGGTTATTCCTTTTTAGAGGGACTGAAAGTCACATATGTAATGTGAAGTACCTGTGTAAGGTGTTGTCATAAGCCAAGTGGGTTATGTTGCCAGACATTCCGGCTAGGGTGTCTGGCTGTATATGCGTAATCCTATGATGTCATCTGTGATGCCTTTAGGGGCTGTAATTGCAATGCATTCTAATGCTCCACAAACGTGCTGAGTACTGTCATTCTAAAGTGTGCGTAAACATGTATTCTTGCCGCTGCGCTTAGGTGCCAGCCCTTAAGATATTAAGGGGCATACTGTATGGTCAGTAGGAAAGGCTTTGTCAGGGTTGTGGGTCACCAACGCAGGTATACCCATTCTTTCAATGCTTGTTGAGGTAACGGGGTGGGACGCCACTGGCATGAGGCCAGTGCGCAGGGACCGCGCTCCAGGCTACGGTAAACTACTGCATTAGGGGGCAAGATGATGTACACACAGAAGAGCTGTGGTACTAGACCCCACCCCCCTGCGGGAGGGGTGGAGATGTTATGCAATGTCACAAAGTAATTCCAACAGCTTATGTATATTTGTAAATTGGGGCATAGTATTGAGTAGTGTGTGTGTTTAATAAATGTACTCTTACTTTTATAAAGCAAAGTACAGACTGGACAATCAATTATTGAGTGTTATTTCTGCGCACCTGCCAATGGCGAATTCTAGCCCACACCACCTCCCTTGAGTAAAGCCTCAGACTGCTCTGCAACGCTACCCTCTGAGAGTCAGGTGCTACAATTGGGTGTTTGGTTCCCAGTGAAGGACAAATGTAGTCATGTTATTTGTGCAGGCCTCACAGATACTGCCTCGTTTTCCAACATTGGTGTCTAGCGGCGGGATACATAGTATCCCATTCTGGTGCGCATTTATAGCAGTTGATAAGTCCAGTTTTGCCACACATTACCTATGCAGTAATGAGCAAATGGAAGAGCGCAAGGCTCTGAGAAGGGTTCAAAGTTTTGGTTAGGTGAACTAAAGGTATGGGAAAGGAAAGCCCTGCGCACATACGTGTCATGTGAAGATATTATGGTTGAAATGTAAACTGTATTGATATGACCGCGCTATGTTGATGATCATGTGCTAGCGGGATGGTGCTTTCCAGGAAATGATTGCATACAAATGTTCTGAGCCATATTGTACACCTTTGAACCCTAACACTACATACACTACACCTGCATGAGGAGGGTGTCTCCTCAAGAGATAGGGACAGCAAATGATACCTACATCACAGGTGGGGCAGTCGGGGTGGATTGACCTTTGTGGGGGACAGGAGAAAGAGGGGGTCCTGGGAGATTCCCGCGCTTTTTAAGGGCAGGGAGGGTTTCCACAGAAGGGGCCCCAGGTATTCTTCCCCGCTGAAAGTACTTGCATTGGCGCAGGCCAAAACCACTGGAAGGGTGGGGCAGGAGGTTTCTTTACCCCGGGTAGTAACACCCCAGGGGTTCCCATGGTGGGGGACCCCCAGGAACTTTTCCCACGGTGGGAGGAGGGTGTGGTAGAGTTGGGTGTCTGGTAGGCCCCCAGGTTAACTGGTGGGGAGGTGAGCGACCCAGGGGTGGCCCCTGGTAGGGGTTGGCCCCAGAGGAGGGTAGTTCTTGAGTGATGGTGTGTAGTGGTAGCCCCTAGGTACCCTAGGTGGGCTAGGTAACTGACCCAGTGGAGATCGGAGTGGGGGTGATGTACTCCCTAGTTTCCAGGTGAAGGGTTAGTGGTGGACCCTGAGGCAACAGGGTCGGGTGGACGGTGACCAGTCCGGTAGGTCCTGTGGGTCTTGAACCCAAGGACCAGGAGCATGGGGGTGTTCCCCAGCTCGGGGCAGGAGGTGGACTTCTGCAAGGTAGTACCACCCTGAACACAGGTGGGGCCTATCTTAAGTGACGGGACCCTGTGGTTCGCAAAGGGGTGGTGCAGGCCTAGCCGGGATCTTTAGGGTCCTGGCTTGGTGTGGTTGTGCTACCCTGAAGGCAGGTAGGGCCTATCTTAGGGAGGGGACCCTGCTCTTCATAAGGGGTGGTGCAGGCCATCCAGGGACCATGTAGGTCCCTGGGCGGTCTCCCAAGGAGCTGCTGGGAGACCGGGGAGGGCCATGAGAAGTGGGCCTGGGTCTAGCTAACTCGGGCCCACAGGCTCTCTAAGGGTACTCTGGGAGGAGAGCGCGCCTCTCGGAGGGAAGGGTGCATAGGCCCTGTTCTCGCAGCGGAGAACAAGGAAGGGGTCTAGGTTCCCGGGTAGTTTCCGTGGGGAGTTACTGACGGGGGGAATGAGCTGTAGGATGTCTGACGGGGCACCCTCAGTGTTCCTCCCTGGCACTGCCAGTGTGGTAGTGAGGCCGGTCTGAGGTCCTATCAGGGAGCCAGGCCAGTGACCAAGGGGTGCTTTTCTGTGTGGGGAAAGCACGAGTGGCTGTGCTTTCTTTAGGGAAGCCAGTCGTCCCGAAAGGGTGGTGGCAGCAGAATGACCTCAGCGGCAGGCTGAGGGGGAGGGTCCAGAGAGGTTGCATCTTTAGGGTGCAAGGACCAAACGGAGAGAGGGTACTGGTTGGAACAAACTCCGGAAGGGAGACCAGCTAGGGACCCCGGGATGGGAGGTAGACCTGTCCCAGAAGACCGCGAGGGTGCTGAGGCACGGTACCTTTGTCCAGAGGAGGGGTAGGCATAGTGTCGCATGCCCAAGGGCAAAGGTGGGCCTAGTGAGGCTGAGTCCATGTAGACCATGAATGACCTAGAGGTATCTAACCTAGAGCCCGGAGGGTTCTTAGGGTAGTCTGGGATCCCTGTCACGGATGGAGATTTCATGGATGGGAGGAGTAGGTGGTCTGAGCGGATAACTGGTGAGTAAGGGGGTCTGGTCAGAACCCCTTATAACTAGTTATCGCTGACTACGGGAAGAGTACCCATGTAGAGTGGCTACTTCTTCCCTGTAGGATTCAGCTGGGCGTGGCGTGTGTTAGAAGGTGGTTCTGACACTATGGGCCGCCCGGATTTTTCACTTTTTGAGCACCTAATTGTTGAGCTTTTACTGTGGGAGAGCCTCAGAATTGGGACTCATCCACAGTGAACTGAAGATGGAAGAGACTGCATGTGGATTTTTACTGGTGTCCCCTAGCTTGACTAGCTGCTGCGCAGCAGCTGGAGTAAGGGGCACCGGGCTGGTTACATGAAGACACCTGTGTACATGCGTGTGCACACGTGTAGGGGCTGCGCAGGGGAGATTCTTGGCATGCGCAGTCCGGGAGCAGCTACGAAGTGAATGGTGTGGCAGGACTTATGCAGAATTGGGTGGTGACACAGAATAGGCCTTATACACTAGGAAGGAACATGCCAGGGAAAGTCAGTGTGCTTTACTGTGTTTTTCACTTCATTATTCCCCTATGGGAATGTGGAGCCCATGTGTTAGATTAACTTCCATAAGGCCTACAGATTCCAGACACGCACTAAAGTCCACAGTAGCGGATGTGAAAAGAAGTATTCTGCAGAGTCCAAAGTCATATTTGTACTGCTTTTGGGTCATCCAGGAATGTCATATTTCTCTGAGTCCCTGGCTGGGGTCTGGCCCTGGCAGGTTAGATTAATGACCCTTCTTCCCAGAGCAAAGATCTTCCCTCCAAGGAGAGGAGATAGGTGGAGCTACAGGCTAATCCATCAGCAGCTGTCGCTGGGTGCCAGGCACCAAGCTGAACCAAGGTGAAGGCAGCCCTGGGGAAAGGGTCTTGTTTCAGAGACCATGTGGCCAGAGACCCTGGACGATGCCATTTTGAACAAGCCCAGAGGCTGGACCAGGAGGAGGGAGCAGGGGCAGGGAAGTGATGTGTCGCTGTTTGATAGGACAAACAGAGACTTCCTGCCAGCCCCCTACTCAACTTTTAAAAAGTGTTTGCACAGGAAGGGAAGCTCTCTCTTGGGTGTGGTCTACGGAGGCGGAAGGTGCTGGAGCCTGGCAATGGGCAGTTGGAAGGAGGAACCCCTGACTGTCCCCCAGGGCCCTGCCAGCACCAGAAGAAGAGCCCAGGACCAGTGCGCAGAAGCAGAGGCCTCTGCGCAGGGAGAAGAGAGGCCCAGGAGGAGAGACCGGCGAAAGGCTGGCGCAGGGAGCCAGTGAAGACAGCTCCCTGCCGAATCCCCCCTCTCAGAGACCCCGAGGGTGAAGGAGAGTGTTCCCAGTGGCTGGGGCTGGCCGCCAGGAGCGTAAGGACACGAAAATGGGGCAGATTGGTCCCCCAGGGGCCGAGCTATGGCCCCCAGAAGGTGAGCGACCTTGACCCCCCACGAAGGGGAGGTTGGGGGCCCGGGAGCCCATCCCCGGGCCCCGAAGCAGAGCCGGGAGCGCCGTCGCGCTCCCCGCAAAGATTGTGCCCTCCGGGGTGCCAGGAGCCCACCCTGGCCCCCGGCGAAGAACGGAAGGCGGGGAGCGCCGTCGCGCCCCCGTGAAAATGAGCCTGGGGGCCCGGGAGCCCATCCCCGGGCCCCGAAGCAAGTCGGGAGCGCTGTCGCGCTCCCGTGAAGCTATTCCCCGTGGGGGGCCAGGAGCCCACCCTGGCCCCCGCCGACACAGATCCGCCTGGGAGCGCCGTCGCGCTCCCGTTGAGGGGAGGAGGGGGCCCGGGACCCCATCTCCGGGCCCCGAAATGGTGGAGTGGAGGAGGGGCGCCGCCGCGCCCCTGAGGAGAGCCGGAGGAGGGGAGTGCCGTCGCGCTCCCCGAAGACGTCCGGAGGCCCGGGAGCCCATCTCCGGGCCCCGAGCCGGCGAGACGAGGAATCGCGTCTGCCCGCAGGGAGCGGGCAGACAAGAAGACTCGGCCGGCTCCTGCGGTCGCACGCGAGTGTGCGGGCCGGGCAGGGGGCCGGAGGGGCAGCCGGGGTGGGCTTCGCGCTGCCCTCCAACGGATTGGAGGCCAGACGGGGTCCCGGTTGGGACCGGGACCCCTAAGAAGACGTGATGCTGCACGGGGCCCGGGTGGGACCGGGCCCCACCACGCGCATGAGCAGCCGGGGGTGGGCTCCCGAGCCGTAAGGCAGTTACCTGGGGGTCCGGGTGGGACCGGGCCCCCACCCAGCGTGGACGACGGCGCGGAGCGCCAGATGGATCGCGGCTCTCCCCTGCACAGCGGGAGAGCCGCTCATCACATATTCAGGCAGAGGAGCACGAAGCGCCCCATAATGCCTTGCCAGGCATTTGGAAAACTGCAGTTTTCGGGCCTGGTGGCCCCCAGAGGAGGGGGTCACCCTCAAGGGTGAAAAAGGGTGCTGGGGGAGCTGCTGGAGAAGCGCAGTCTCCCCCCAGCACGAAGTTAAGACCCACCCTAAGTTTCCTAGGGATTGTAAAAGGATAACCCCTCAAGGGCTCAGCCAGCTTAATAACACTTTCTAGGCTGGAACTTTTGTTCTACAGCTGAGGGTGTCGTGAGAAGTGCTTCCTGGAGTGAAGGGCTGAGTTGGGGATGTCTGGAGAAGGGCATCTCCTGGAGGTGAAGAGGTGTAATTGCACCAGAATTGCATTTACTAACGGTTATTCCTTTTTAGAGGGACTGAAAGTCACATATGTAATGTGAAGTACCTGTGTAAGGTGTTGTCATAAGCCAAGTGGGTTATGTTGCCAGACATTCCGGCTAGGGTGTCTGGCTGTATATGCGTAATCCTATGATGTCATCTGTGATGCCTTTAGGGGCTGTAATTGCAATGCATTCTAATGCTCCACAAACGTGCTGAGTACTGTCATTCTAAAGTGTGCGTAAACATGTATTCTTGCCGCTGCGTTTAGGTGAAGAACCCAGACTGCCAGCCCTTAAGATATTAAGGGACATACTGTATGGTCAGTAGGAAAGGCTTTGTCAGGGTTGTGGGTCACCAACGCAGGTATACCCATTCTTTCAATGCTTGTTGAGGTAACGGGGTGGGACGCCACTGGCATGAGGCCAGTGCGCAGGGACCGCGCTCCAGGCTACGGTAAACTACTGCATTAGGGGGCAAGATGATGTACACACAGAAGAGCTGTGGTACTAGACCCCACCCCCCTGCGGGAGGGGTGGAGATGTTATGCAATGTCACAAAGTAATTCCAACAGCTTATGTATATTTGTAAATTGGGGCATAGATTTGAGTAGTGTGTGTGTTTAATAAATGTACTCTTACTTTTATAAAGCAAAGTACAGACTGGACAATCAATTATTGAGTGTTATTTCTGCGCACCTGCCAATGGCGATTACTAGCCCACACCACCTCCCTTGAGTAAAGCCTCAGACTGCTCTGCAACGCTACCCTCTGAGAGTCAGGCGCTACAATTGGGTGTTTGGTTCCCAGTGAAGGACAAATGTAGTCATGTTATTTGTGCAGGCCTCACAGATACTGCCTCGTTTTCCAACAGCGGGTATATGTCCTAATGTCGTTTTCCAGCTCTTTTTGTCGGGCAATATTTTGTCTGTTGGCCTGTGCTGCGTCTCACATGAGTTGGCCCCTGATGGTGGCCTTTGCTGCGGCTCAGAGGGTCCTGCCACAGTCCACGGATTCACGGTTATCAGAAAGATAGACTTTGAGGTGAGTCTGTACTTGGGATTTGGCGGCAGGGGTCCGAAGGCGCTGGATATTCATTCGCCAGGGTTTGCGTCCCAGACTGACCAGCCCTATTTCCAGTGAGAGAAGAACCGGGGAGCGGTCGGAGAGTGCCGCCTCCAGGATTTGGGATTCCCGGGTGCGCTGTACCACCCTGTGGGAAATTAGAAAGTAATCCATTCGGGAGAGCGTGCCATGTGTCAGAGAGGTAAAGGTATATTCTGTATCTGTGGGGTAGCTCAGACTTCAGTGGTCCACTAGACCGTTGTCCAGCAGCACATCCTCCATCAGGGCCCTGTCCGCTGCATTACTCTTATCAAGGGGTCCCGTTCTGTCCGGAACCGGATCTCTCGCAAGGTTCCAGTCCCCACCAATAAGATATTGTGAGGCACCTATTTCCACCAGGACACGATTGAGCTGTAGGAGAAATGGTCTTTCCCCCCCCTGTCGGAGCATAAACCAACCCTACGCATATATGGTGGTCACCTGGCCTTAGCTTTGCAGATGCATATCGCCCGTCAGAGTCTGTCCATGTTGTAAGTCACTGTCACCGGAAGGGATTTCTGGAGGAGAATCGCCACACCACAATTTCGTGTGGGCCCCGCGTCCCGGATGTCTCCACCCTGTACGTTACAATGGATCACTTTTCCCACCCAGTCTCTGCATAGCTTGTCTTATTCCAGAGCATCCAGATGCGTCTCCTGCAGTCGTGCAACGTCCACATGTTTAGACTGAAAGTAGGAGAGTATTTTATTTGTTTGATATAATGTGAGGCCGTGCACGTTCCAGGTTAAAGCGCGTAAGGGGTGAGTGGGGCTCATGATGGTGAGTAGCGTTGAGCAGGGGGTGAGGGGCCCTGTTGGAATATATCAAGGATTCCTGCAGGGGGAAAAGTGTAATGAGATAATTCTGAGGGAGACCACGGTCACAGGGAGCCAGCAGGGGACGGTGCGTCAGGTGCGATGGAGGGTTGTAAGTCTGGAGGGGAGAGGTACGAAGGCCCGCAAAAGTGGAGGGGGAAAGGAGGCAAGACACCGATGCAGAGGAAGAGAAAGACAGAGTGAAAGGATGCAAGGATTATGTAGAGAAGAGAAGCGCAGGCTCGGGGAGGGATAGAGTGGGGGAAGAGGAAGGGGCACTGATATCGGGTAACCCCCTGGCACTTAACTGGTGGGGTAAGGCTCTGTGGGGCAGTCAAGACCTGTGGTAGTCAAGGGGGGCCATATTCTGGTGAGTGTACTACATGATAAAAATTGAGAATTAGGGGGAGGGGGGAGCAGGGTTGGCACAGGAGAGGGTGAGGGGGCGGTGAGGGAAGAGAGAAGACTAATAAGGGAGCGAGGGTGAGCTACCGAATGCTAGGAAGCACAGGGGACACTAAAGTTCCTACCGCAGGTCTAAACTCGTCTGCGCACCGCCCCGAGGGTGAGTCCAGTCTGCTGAGGGGGGGCAAGGCTCTGCACAGGGTGGCTCACGAAGATGAGGAAATTAAGCGGTCTGGGGCAATGGCGGCAGCAGGCGAAGGAGAGGTTCAGAGGTCCACCCCTGCGAGCATGTGAACATAGTGGCGCGCAACATATTCCCAAGGGGGACGGTACCGGGATCATAATCAGGAGCAGGGACGGTGTAGGGGGAGAAAAGAATGTGAGCATACAGCTGAGGAAAGACAGGTGTTGCTGCTAGTCATAGTTACAAAGAAGACAGCAAAAACAGTGATAGCATAACCGGTAAGTGGCTTATACAGCATGTATAACTTATAACTTGTACAACACTCTACTAGCCAATACAGCGTAAATAATACTAAGCTGCCTGACGTCTGGCATCCGGCCCCTTGCTCATGCAGGTACATGTTCATTAGGATGTCTCTAGCTGGGGGTGCCTTCTCCAGGACCCCTCTTCTCTCAGTCAGCCTCCGATGTGGGCTTCAGAGGGGAGCGGGATTTCTCTCTCTGTTGGTCATGTATGAAGGCAGCCATGCTTTGGAGGGTGAAGGCCTTGTCCTCATGGGTGTGGGTTGCCCTGTCATGGTCTCTTCCACATTCCATGACCCGCTGGTGATCCGCCTCCTGCTGTCTGGAGCTTGGGAAGGGGCACTATTATAGGATTGTTCAGGAGTCTCATGTTGAGTGTCCATATCCTGCTATCCTGCATTCCTATGGTATCCAGGAACCGGCGTAGGTCTTCCAGGGCATAGAAAACCTTGGAGTCACCATCTCTAGCTATGCGGAATCGTGCGGGTTCAAAGAGGCCATATTTGATGTTCATCTGACGCAGCCAAGGCCTCAAGGAGAGGAAAGTCTTGCGACGCTCATTAGTCACTTTGGAGAAGTCTCTGGCCACCCGAATATGATGGCCATCATAGGTGAACGACCCCTGGGCACGCGCCACAGCCAGTATCTGCCTCGTCTGCTCATAGCGTAGGAAACATGCGATAAGCGGGCGGGTTCTTGAGTTAGACTCCTTACGTGAGGGGCCAATATGATGAGCCCGTTGAATCTCCAATGGAGGGTCAAAGGCGGCCCCTATCAGTTTCGGAAGGGTCTCTTTCAAGAATATACCAGCATTGGGGCCTTCAATCGACTCTGGAAAGTCAAAAAAGAGGACATTGTCCCTTCAACTGCGGTCTTCCAGTTCCATTAGTTTGCTACAGAGGAAGAGAGGTTTTTGGTCCCTATCCTGCATAGTGTCGAAACGGCCCACCACTGCCGTTAATCTCTGGTCCAGCCCTTCCGCTCATGCGCGGAACCCCACTATGTCCGCTTGTATCGATTTCGCTTTGTCCGCTAGCTTGGAAATGTTGGAGTCCATTCCTTCCAGCCGTCAGCGAACTGTGGAGATTTCCTGTAAGATGCAGTCCATGGTCTCTCCTGCTGCAGAGGCTGTTGGAGGCATAGAGGGGCTGCTCGCGGGAGGGGCATCCCCCTTCGTGGCCATGGTGCATAGTTGTTTGAGCGCCACTGTAAATAGGATATGCCTGGAGGACTTACTCCTGTGCTTAGCGGTGGACATTCGCTCCTGGTCTCAGGGCGAGGCTTAGTACTGCCATGCCAGACTGCTTAATGGCTGGAGGATGAGGCTGATGGTGGGCCAGGAGGGGCTGGCGAGTGGAGTAACCAGGGCGGTCGCTCCTCAATGGTCAGTGGATGAGGGTCACAGGTGGGCACCCTACCCACCGCAGCTTTGCTGGGAGGTTTCTCTTAAGGCGCCCCTGGGTGGGCCTAGAGGGGCCTGCTGCTCTGGATGTACTGCTCAGGCTGTAGGAGGTGGGCTGAGTCCCGAGGATGCCAGTCGAGGGGTCCCCCTGGTCTAATCTTCGGCCCATTGCATTGTCCGTGATGGGCTGCTCCTGTCGGGGGTGCCGAGAGGAATGAGCGGGGGAAGGGCGATTACCACTATGTATCCCCCATGAACTCAGCGCACACAGAGGTCAGCCTTGGTGTGGGGAAGCGCCCAAGGAAGAAGGGAGGCCAGCTGGCATTGAGACGTAGTGCAGGAGGTGACCCTCTGGTCCAGGGGGGCTGCGTGTGACTCGTTCCCCTCAAGGTCTGCCACCTGGTTATCCCCATGTGTACCCTCTCTAGTCCAGAGAAAAGAGAATGGGGCGGCCCGCCTTGTATTGTTTTGCCCCTTAGATGGAGCCCACTTTCCACTATGCCCCGTGGTTCCTAGTACGTGTTGATGGGCAGTGAGAGGCTTCCGGGGATGGTGCGCCTCCTCAAATTGGCCAGCAGTCTTCCAGGTAGACAAAAGGGTGGTCCAGTGGTGTACCTGGACAAGTGCCCTGTCGCTGTGTAGGAAGATAACGATCGGTGGGGGCTCCTCGCCGAGCAGGAGGGGTGGTGTCGCTCTCCCCAGCCTATGTGGTGGCACTCCAGCAGTGATAGGGGTGTAAGGGCTCTCCAGTCCTAGGATCAGCCAGCTGAGGAAGGAGGCCCGAAATGAGACGGTCCGTGCTCCCGTTTCAATGGGAGCGCAGAGTTGAGGAAAGATCCAGGAGGTTTCCGCGTTGGGCCCTGGAGGAGGGCAGTCCCCCTCGTGGTCACAGGGCCGGTTGCAAGAGTATGGTTGGCGCCCAGCGGGGCACGGAGAGCAGGATTGGCCAGACAAGGCAGTGCGTAGGTGGTGGAGGGCAGGGCAGGCTGCGACGTAAGGGCAGCGGCTTCGGTCAAGCCTCAAGACCCCGTGCTCTCACCATGTCTGTTCTCTCCGGTGAGGCGCTCACCAGCCGCGACTCAAAGCCAAGGACCAGCTGGGTTGTCAGCCGGGCCAGGGGCGTCGTGTTGTGGGCCCTCAACCAACTCAGGTATGCCGCTGTCCCCACTCGGAGACACCCTCAGAGCAGAGCTCTCCTTTCAGGCGGCCATCCTCTTGTGTGGCCAGACCACGCCCCCTACATATGCATTATGCACATTAGGTACGTCATGCACTTTATATCAATGTACTGTAGGGGACTTACAACTGTCCCCTGGGATAATGACCCCAGAGTATTTATTAACATATGTTTGTTTACACATATGCATTATGCACTTTATATTTGAGGTACTATCTATAGACATTGAGACGAGGTTGACTTATGCACACGTTATGCACTTTAAAATGAGAGGACTGCAAATAGAGGTACATATGGATTTACACTTTGGATAAGAGAACAGGTTGTGTAATTGCACCATAAAATGATCAGCCCAAAATGGTTCCTTTTGCACACCTGCTTACATATATGAAATATGCTTTTCAGACCTGAAAATTGTTAATAGACATGCATATGAGGCTGCTCCATATACACATAATGCTTTGTGGTTTAGTCAGAATATAAGTGTAGTGATTATTCATTAGCTCAGTGAACCAGAAAATGAGTTAACAACTTTGCATTGCACACCTTGAGTTACAAATATTATGACTTAACATGTACAATTGTTGTACCGAGCTGGTTGATTACGTTGTTGGACAGGGTCACCTTAAGATTTTTAAAGAAAAAATAAAAGTGGGTGAGGTGTTATTGTCAGCGGCTGAAATTGATTAGCAAATTGACACATAATCCCGAAGCATGACACAGGTTAAAATAGTAAGACATGAGAGAGTGAATATGTATGAAACCAGTAATTTTGCATAGGAGAGATGTATTGATAAAAAAGTTGTATATACTGAATATGTGCTGTGCTTAGAGAATGGGTTCACTAAATCAAGAAAATGGATGACGAACTTAGCTGAAACTGTGATATGAGGTTGCAGTTCTAGTGCTCAAGGGCCAATGAGACTGAGAAAGGACTAAATGATAAAATGATGTCCATTGTAATTGTGTGTGAGGCCCAGTTGAAGGCGTGTAGCCAAAACGCATCAGCCGTACCAATTTTTAATTTTAGTTTTGCACCTTTGGTGAATACTGGTGTTAACGTAATAAATTATAACCACCTTGCATCACCAACTTGGCTGCTGGTGATTCTGTGCTGTGCCGCCGTGTCAGTAGTCTACATGAGGACTCTGGGGCCGATTCCGATCTCGGCCGGTAGGGCTCCGAATCGGATTCGAATTAACCGGATCCGATTCGGAGCCCTATTTCCCGACCGATCCGTACGCGCGTCCGGGCGAGCGAGTACGATGCGTATTCGCCGACCGACTCGTCCGGGCGTCCCGACCGCTCCGACCGACTCGATCCCGGGTCGAACCGCACCGACCGACTCGCACGGACACGACTCGCACCGCGCAACGGAGACGTTCCCCGGCCGGGTAAGTATGATGCGCACCGCGAGCAGTCCGACCGACACGCGCCGTCCGGCTCAAAAGAGCAGTCGGAGCCGTACTTCGGGGGTCTGTGTCGGACCCCCTGTACGCGTAGCCGCGCGAGTCGCACACAGGGGGACCCATGGGTCCCCCTACCTGTGCGTGTACGGCGCGAATCGCTCGCCGCGTACACGCTGTAGAGGGCGCACTTGTCCGCATCGCACCCATTGAGTCAATGGGAGCCCGCGTACGCGTTGTACGACAGGCTCCCATTGACTTCAATGGGAGTCCGACCGACTCGAGTCCGATGGCATACGTGCGCATCGTACTCATTCGGTCGGACTGCACGGGTCCGATTCGGTCGGAAATCTCTCCGGGTCCGGCTCGGTCGGGGAGATTTCCGGCCCGAATCGGAATCGGCCCCTCTGTGTGGGAACATATTTATATAAATATAAACACATACAAATGTATATATATATGTGTTTATATAATATATTTATGGATAGTATTAAATATTAGTGAATGTTATTTAATATACATTATATTAAAAGTATATCCTAAAATATTAAACATTCACAACTTCAAACTCTATATTACATTTTTTTATTTTTGTATATTTTTTGACGATATTGGTGTCAACAATATTTTTTTGCTGATATTTTTATACTTACTACTATAAGTATAGTGACCCGATATTTTGGTAAATGATACTTTATGACACACTATTTGTGTCAAACCGTATTTTTTACCTGAATATTATGTCAGTGATCCTACTGGTAAGCAAATTACTCATTGTTGCATTTTCTGAAAAGGAGGCAGCCATGTAAGGAAAATGTTTTTTGCAATGAATAGATTCCAAGTCTGCAGTGAACCAGTTGTCAATTTTTACACCTCTAGTGACAGACCAAGAGAGGTGCCTGAAATACTGTGAACCTGTTGTGGCTCCAATTGTTTGATAAGTTTTATGTCTAGTGAGAGAGTAAATAGCACATGTCAGTTAAGCACCATGATCACTTTCCAGTTGAGTAGTGATGTTAAAAGAGGAAAACCAGTGAAAGTACTCTGTGGAGACAAAGGTGTAATCTAACACAGCACTTTGCTCTCTTGAATAATGTGTGTAATTCATTGGGATGCCTCCTGGAAACCTACCATTTTGGGAATGAAGGTTGTAGGTGTGTAGCATCCTGCTAAACTTGCAGCCTTGCAGGTCACCAAGGGGCCGATTCCGATCTCGGTCGGGAGGGCACCGAATCGGGTTCGGCATTAGCGGATCCGATTCGGAGGCTGATTTTCCGTCCGATTCATACACGGGTCCGGACGGCGAAGTACGATGCAAACAAGTGCGAATTCACCGTCCAAATCGTTTCCGGCTCCGAACCGCTCCGTACGACTCGGTCGCAAGCAAACCGTGGCGCGCAATGGAGACGTTTCACGACCGAGCTAGTACGATGCTCGATTCGGACAGCCGGATCGAGTCGGAGCGTCCGGCTCGCAAAAGCTCCCAGAGTCGGACTTCGGGGGTCCGCGTTGGACCCCCCTTCACCCGCAGCCTTACGACTCGGACACAGGGGGAGACCTATGGGTCTCCCCAACACAGGCATGTACGGTGCGGATGACACCGACGCGTACCCACTGTAGGGGGCGCACTTGTTCGCGACGTACCCATTCAGTCAATGGGAGCCCATGTACGCGTCGTACGACCGGCTCCCATTGACTTCAATGGGAGTCTGACCGAATCGAGTCCGGCAGCATGCGGCCGCATCGTACTCGCTCGGTCGGACTGCAGGAGTCCGGCTCGGTCGGAAATCTCTCCGGATCCGGCTCGGTCGGAGAGTTTTCCGACCCAGATCGGAATCGGCCCCTATGTTGGGGAAAAGGGAGCACCCAGGGAACACCCCATATGTGGTCTGCATGGCCAAACGATGAGGCGTCTGTTGAGTCATATGCAAAATTTAAATTTAAGTCTCTAGTCAACACGATACAGACATTTCACTGCCCAGAAACAAAGGTGCTAAGGATTGTAAGCAGGTTCTTGCTAGCCATATTTTAAGTTTGGTGTTGGGGTGCAAATAAACATTTATGAGAAGTGGACTGAGGTTTCCTCCACGCTTGTTCTAGGTTAGGTTGTTTTACATGAACATTTTAGTTCCTCATGTCTAGGTTGGTAGTTTTAAATTCCAGTGCATTTGAAAAAAATACACAAAAGCCCCCTTTGGCCTTGCCCCCACCTTTCCCTTTATCACATTTATATAATAGCTATAATACCCTGGAAATATCAGGAGACATCCATTACAACGCAGGCATTACAACGTAATGTCTTTACAACGCATCCATTACAACGCAGACACCATTACATCGCATGCCATTACAACGCACATACCTTTACAACGCATGCTGTTACAACGCATGCTATTACAACGCATGCCATTACAACGCATTGGTAAGTATTGGTAAGTATTTGTAATGTTGTGGTAGTCTTTTTTAATTAATACTATGGTACTTTAATTTAAAAAATATTATATTTATTAAAAGGGAAATCTATATTATATAAATATTAAATAATAATAAAAATGGTTGTAGTAGTTTATTTTAATACTCAGGTATTAAATTTAATATGAGTATATATTTTTTTTAAAAGAAATACATTTTTATGAAACAATTATATTGAAAGGGAGATTGATTTTATATCAATATGAAAAAATATAAAATAAATGTTTCTCAGGTGTAAAAATTATTCTAGAGTATGCTTAAAAAAATATTATAATTAATGGATTGTGATATATTAATATTATAAGGGAGATGTGTATTATATAAATATTAATTATAATTAAAATATATTGTGGTAAATTAATTTAATACTCATGTATTAAAAATAATACTAGAGTGTGTATTCAAAAAATATTAAAAATTAATGTAGGGGATAATACTGACAAAAACATGGATATTTAAATTATATTAAAATTTAAAAATTTAAAATAAGGTTGTGGTAATTTATTTTAATACTCAGGTATTAAAATTAATACTAGAGTATGTACAATTAAAAAATAAAATTACAATTTATTGATAATAGTAGTGATAAATGGGGAAAATTAATTTGATTTAAAATTGAATATTATAGAGTTAAAAAAAAATTTTTTTTTAAAAAGAGTAGTAATTGTGTAAAAATTTAAATATAATATAAACAGTATATAATAATTTAATTAAATATAACAAGAAAAAAGAAATACAAGACATGTAATTTATTAATAAAAGCATTTTATTAACATTATTATAAATATTATGTTTTAAAAATAAATTATAAAAAAGTATTGAAAAAATAGTTAATTGTATATAATATTTTACAAAAATTAAATATAGATTTTTTTATGTACATTAACATTTTTTAAAACATTTTTGGAAAAGTTTCTCATGCTTTTCTATTGAAGTCAATGGGAGAAAATGTCCTTTTTTCATTTTTACAGAAAGACATGTCGTTGCCGCGTAAACGTAACATTCGTCATTACGAGGATCGTCGTGCTACGGATCAGATGCAAGGGAGAGCTCCGTCAAGGTAAGACAAATTTAACTTATTAAAATACATAGATTAGTGGTAATGTTTATTGTAAGGAGAGAGGAGGGAGGTAGATAGATGTAGTAAATGTGTTTTTGGTACTTTTATTGTGTGTTAACCAAATATTTCACTCCATAACAGGTTGCAGTAGTAGCCCACGTCGAGTCTCATTCTTTCGTAACACTTTTTGTTTATTAAAGTATATAAAAAAATATACATTAACAACTTTATTATACAAAAGTGTTTCGAAAGGTATCTTTTTGCTTTTTGCAACGGGTTTTAAAAAAAAAAAAGATTTTGGCGTTGTTGCGGTCAGATGTATTTTTAAACGATTGAAAAAGATCCTTTTGTGAAACAGAAGATCGGATATTTTTGCATCCATTGCTTATTTTTTTGGGGAGTTTAGAAGTGCGACTTTTTCGAGATGGAGTTTCGGTGATGGATTTTGGAACTTGGAATTGATCTGGATATGTTGAAGAAATAGAATGGATTGCTAGTTGGATTTTGTTGCGATTTTTGCAGAAAAACAGCACTTTTTCAGGATTTTTTTTTGGGTGCGTTTTTTTAGGTATGCATAGATAATATTTTTAAAAGTAATGTGCACATTTAATAAGATTAATTCGGGTCAAGGTGTTTCAAAAAGAAATGTGGATTATTTGCAATGGATTCCAAAAAGACAAAGGACTCTTGGTGAAAAATTGGATGAAACGTAAGTCTAAGAGTTGAAAAATAAGACATCTGAAGGTAAAGAGACCCGACTTTTAAATATAATATTATTTTAATTTTAAAAAAATGCCAATTTAATTAGGGTTTTCTTTTTAGGGTAAAACAGGCAAGTAAGAAGATAGAGTAGGTCAGAAATGGAGGATGTGTGCAAGATTATCAAGGTAGTCTGAAGCCACCATCAACATAAACTGTTGAATTGCACCCAATGTCTCTCAGACATTTCCTTTGTTCTTTTTGATATACGTGGGTTCAGACTACCTGTTAATGATTGCGACATTCTCATTTCTTGGAAACTTTGCTCCTTCCTCAAAATTTCCAAGAAATGATAGAAATTAGGATGAGGTTTGCCAATTGATTTATTGAAGGAGTTGTGCCATCCCTCTATGGCATTGTTTGTTTTTGCTCCTCCCTCTAAGCAGGTCGATTAGCAGTTCCTTCACTTCACATGGAAACGTGGTTTGCTCCTGCGACCCGACCTGCTTAGATGGCCAATCCATGTGTCTTCAAAATAATTTAGAATAGGTGCCAATTTTTCTTCGTTGGTTGTAAAATATTCTGATTCTGTAATTGAAGTGTAGTACTCGTCTACACTGTCAGGAGGAACAAAGCAAAGGGCTGTTAGTTTTTTTAGTTCAAACTGAAGTTTGCTATCTGATATATAATCCTCAACTAAGGATGTTTTTTTAATTTTTCGCCAATATGCCTATGAAAAGTGAAAATAACATCCTTGAATTTGGGTATCCGTGTACAATTTGGTAATAGTATTAATCATAGGTACTTCAAAGTCAATTAGTACTTTCCTAGGACTTTTGTTTGATGTTTTAGATTTTATCACTGACAATAATTCAGTGTATGTTGAGGATTGTTTATCAGGGAGTAAACTGTAAACTAGGGGAACTACTGTGTTATTTATATATGTGTCAATAGTGTATATTTGGGCAAATGGATGGGGCGTGCTTTTAAACGTCCCATCCATCATCCAAATATCACTGTTCCCCAACCTTACAAGATTACGGGGTGTGCTAAAGATTAGTATTCTTTTTTGAGGGTTTTTGTTGTCATGCAAAAGAAAAGGTTCATTAGTAACAGTTATAGAGAGTTCAGGTGGAATTATTATGTCAGAAAAGGTTTGGGGTGTTACTCTTTGTGGGTTACTTGCCTGTTTTTTACGTTGAACAATTCTTCTCAGATTAGGAATTGTGGGCATACTACTTGCAACATGTGGTGGAATCTGTTGGGCTGCCTCCCTCAAAACTGCACCACACGGTTCATTGTAGGTGGATGCAATATCTTTAATTTCATTAATTGTTACCCTAACCTCAATCTCCATTGCAGAGGCAGAGTGGTTATGTTCTGTGGTTCTTAAAACAGAGTCACCAAGAGTAACCGCTCTGCCTGTGCGATGGGTTGAGTAGTATTGCACACACCTCCAATGACACCTGGGCTCAGTTAGTCTCTCCTTACAATAAACATACCCACTATGGTTTAGCAGGCGGTTTCCCCTGCTGGAGGTAATGTATTTTGCATCTTTATTGGCAGACATTATCTGTAAAGGATCGAAAAAGAAAATATATTAATTAAATAATTTTGAAATATTGGACATTTCCTGTTTTAATAAAAAAGGTTAGTGAACATTTTATGCTCATTTTGTTTACTGTTTAAAATTTTATACACAATGAAGTTTGAATTAATTGTTTAATCTTGTTGGTTTATATTATGGACGTGTTAAAATCTAAATTATTTCCCTAGATGAGAAAAATGGTTAGGTTGTTATACAGATTAGTTATTGTTATACATTACCTTTTGTATTGCTGTTTTTTGATGCTTCTGGTGTATATGATGTTCTGTGGTGGTTCTTCTTTGTTCTGTTGGTGTTTTTACCAGTTGTTAATTTTGTTTCTTTGTTGGGTCTGGAAAATAAAAAAATTATTGAGTATTTTTTGTGATTTAGATATTTTTGTTTATCCTGCAATGGAATAGATTAGTTTTTTGAAATGGTTGTACAGTTGAAAGTTTGGTTTGCTTTTGTCTGGGACAGTTTGGTTCTGTTTGACTTTTTTTTATTTCGAGCTATTAAAACTTTATGTTGAAAAACATATGTTAAAATATTTTCAATAGTAAGGTGTCCATTACGATACCGGGCGGAATAAAATCCGCCATCTACCATAGCGGTAAAAAACCGCCCGCCTACACCTTCTGAATACCGACCGAGCAATCACGATGTCGCGAAGCGAACACCGCCCGCGGCGGAAAAAACACACAAAATACCGCCCGTCCATGTCCGAGTCAAAGTCCATCCGTCCACCACGTACGCAAACCCGCATGACAACCCAAAACCGCCCGCCCTGACTACCGAGACACCGGCCGTGAAATTAGGATCCTCCCGACATGAGCGCGGCAAATCCACAAATACACCGCCCGCCATCGTAAACAACAGTGATGAAAATGGACACGGTGGAAGCCCTGGCGGCCACGTCCCTGCACAGAAACCATCCGCGGACCAAAGAAACACACACAACATGGCCAACAAGTCCACACAGCAAGCCACGCACAAATACCCAAACACAGTACACATCCCGAAAACACATCCCCACTGGACAAACAAATAAACTACAAATCCCAGAACACCAGCCACAACACACCTGAAAACAACAGCACATCATGACACACCCACATAGGTAAGTACAAATGCAGCCCCTTCACAGACCACAATCCCTTGCAATACTACAAACTGAGGACGAGAGCACAGAACACAGCGAGACAGAAAGGACAGGAGCACACCACAGACACGCACCCACCACCACCACCACCACCACCAAACACCGGCCCCACAAACCCCCTGCACATCACACACCACACACACACACACACCGCACCAGCACCACAAACACAAAACCACACACCATGGCAGCACAGAGAATGCCCAAGTTCACTTCCACTGAGCTGACGGTCATGGTCAACGAGATCATCAAGGTGCACCCACAAATCTATGGGAACCAGGTCCAACAGACACCACTATCCACCAGAAACCGGATGTGGAGCAGGATCGTAGACCAGGTCAATGCAGTCGGGAACGTGCCACGCAACAGAGCCGAAATCACCAAGAGGTGGCACGACATGAAAAGAGTGGTCAAAAAGAAGGAGGCCAAGAATCGGCAGCTGGCTGACAGGACTGGCAGAGGAATTCCCGCGCTATTTAAGACCTTCAAGGCGTGGGAGGAGAAGGTGTGAGGCATCCTACATCCGGAGAGTCTCACCAGAATACCAGGGGGAGTGGAGGCTGGTAAGTACAAACAAATGTATACCAGCACACCGCTATGTACTCACATGCACTACCACTATGCCATAGCTCCGAGGGACAAACACCCCCATGTCAAGTACACAATACACAAGACATCACTCACACATGCAACAGACTAACTAACAAAACCATGCGGGCATGTGTACAGTCAGCCAGCACCGCAACTCCCACCAGGTCCCCTTGTACTCCAGATGCGCCAGAAGGAGCACTCCCCACACCCACACTCATGTGTCAGCCATAGCTGCACCAACCGACAAGTAACAGGTAAGTAGCCTGAACACAAAGTCAGTGGGTCGGAGGGGGACAGCTGAAGTACAACACCCACCAGGCCCCTAGTCCTACAGCACAGCAAGGTGGAGCACAGCCCACACCCATGTGTCAGCCACTGCAGTGCACACCTTCAGCCGACAGGTAGAAATCTTACCGTACATGGAGGGGTTTCTGTGGGTGGTACGCCATCACCACAACAGACAACACCGCCCCAACTCCCACAGACCAGCAAGATGGAGCACCCCTCCCTCCCAGTACCATATGGCATCCATTGCATTGCGCCCTCCAAACCAACAAGTATTTAGAGTACTGTACAGGGCGGGGTGTCTGTAGGCATGAGGACAGTATTACGACTAACATTTGGGAAATGTCACATAGCAGAGGAACACGCAGCACTGCTCCCTGTCATAATCATGTGACCAATGTGCACACGGACATGTATTACAGAGTCATAGCCCACATGAGCCATCACAAATACAGCAACACCCATGGAGCCACGTCTGCATGCACAAGTCCAACTGGAGCACTGACCCACACGGCGGGCACTGTGCCACTCATCACACACATCAGCAACACCATCGAAGTCCTGTCCATGTAGTCCTTACTGCCTGTTCCCCACAAAACGTACAACATCGCCCATGTAAGTCTAACCTGTCTAGAACTAACAGTGTGGAACCCCAGTAATGCACATAAACACCACTGGACCCATGAAACACACAGCCACACAATGCACATCCAACATACCATCCATCTCATCTGTCAGCCCCAGTGTCATGAAAGGTATGTCATCGGAACAGCTGGCCCTCACACAGTAGTTCTGCAAAGATACCTGCCCATCACAAATAATGTGTCTGCAGTGACTGAAGCGCACATCACACTGATTTACAACATACATAATATAGTCAACACCCCAAGAGCACTGCATTGCTGCACATGGCCGAGGGTAGCACGCACACCAAGGAATTGGCCCATCTGCAATACGTCGTGTGGCACACAACCATCACTCACTCACTACAATGCTTGCAGTGTAATGTCCATAAATGATAACAGTGAGCAGACATGCTGGGGATATCAGACATACACACACCTTTGTCTCTGCACTGTCATGTTGCCAAAACACATGTCCCGTTCTGCACACATATGTCACATTATGTACCCTAAAACCATATTGCACCTCAAAAGCGTTGAGGGGCTGTACCCCTTTTGCCATCTGCGTTTCTAAGCGTTCCATTTGAACCCCAAAACCATATTTCACCTCAAAAGCGTTGAGGGGCTGTACCCCTTTGCCATCTGCGTTTCTAAGCGTTCCATTTGAACACCAAAACCATATTTCACCTCAAAAGCGTCAATGGGTCTGGAGCCCGCATACACCCAAGCCACAAAATGTAGGAGTACAGCAACACACACTGATTGTCATCGCTAATCCGCCCCATGCCACATGAACACAACACACAGTTTCATTGCCTTGCTCACGCATACACACATCGTACATCCACACACACGCCACTGGGAAACCTGTACACGACAGTGCACGAACTGTGAATGTCAGACAACCAATACAAACTTTGCAAGGTGCAACACAATAACCTATCTCATTCTCCCCACAGGTGCCGAACAGCTGGATGCTGGAGAGGGAGACAGCAGCCAGCACAGCCAGTCCGCAAGCCCCGACCCGGACTCACGGATGTAGAAGACCTGGACACCTCTTCGGACGAGGACCACCTAGCAGGCCCGTCTGGAGTGGCAGGGCCCAACCGCTCCCCAGGGCCCCTCCTACCCACCAACACATCACCCAGGGCTGCTGACCAGTCACAGACCCCTGCTGCCACGGTCATTGCGGCCACCACCACCGCCGCAACAACCACCACCACCACCACCACCGCCATCCCTGGCCACAGCACCTGCGCAAGGGGTGGCACGCCCGTCGTGCTCGACCCTGGGAGCCAGACAGAGGACCATGGTGACCAATGTGGCGAGTGGGCAGGTCGGTGGCAGCAGTACCGGTGGGAGGAGCAGTGTCAGGCCAACGCCATCTGAGCCTGGGAGCCAAGCCCTGCCGCAAATCTCAAGAGTCCTTGGGGCCTATGAAGAGGCCCAAGGACAATGGGCCAGGTCGGCTGCCGACACGCGGGAGGTCCTTGTGGTGTTGAAGTCCATGGACGCCCATATGGGCCAAATCGTGACCCGTATGGACAAACTTGTGGACCTCATGGCCCAGCAGGTGTTGGGGGAGAGGGCCCAAGCAAGGCCAGCCACACCACCGCCGCCACCATGTGCTGTGGCGCAGGGTCGTGCAACATCTAGTTCCCCTGCGTCCACAGCGAGTGAGCAGTCCTCAGCCACCAGCAGCAGCCCACCAACACAACCCCCCCTACCAAACGTGGAAGGGGCCGTCCAAAGAGGAAACAGCTGTCCAGAGAGGACTACGCACGCTCCAAATGCCAGTGAGTCAGCCAGCCACCCTGACCACCTACTGCACTGACTTTGACTACGATCCTACCCCACACTGCCATGTGAATGGCATGTGTCTGTTGGACTGTGGACATAGAACTTCATGGGTACACCTTGACCATCACGCAGCCATGTCCGTCAACTCATTGTCACAGCATGCACCACTTCTGTCATCACCTTGCACACAATCACATTTCACCACTGTAAATAAATACACCTTGATCACAATCTGCTTCATGTGCCCTGGGTTTAATCAACGATGTGCAACCGCCAACATGAGCAGGAATGCCTCTGCTGTGTGGCATGTAGATAGGCCAGGAGATGTTGTAGGGACCTAGGGGTGAAAATCAGAACAAGAGTCCATTCAATTAGTGTGTCACACACCCATCACACAGTACTTGTCACCAACTACATGCAATGTACACACATCTCACAGAGCAACGGGGCACAATGCCACAGCCACTGTCAGTGGCATACTACCCTGGACATGGACCATTGCCACACAGCACTCAGTGAACAAAAGGCCTCTGTCACAATGCACACATACACCTGCACAACTACAGCTACATCAGCCGACGTACATGGTCACTCACCTTCAAGTGAAGTAGCGGGCGATGAGCTGCTGACGCACATTCACAGCTTCCTCCTCTCCACTGTCCTCTTCACTGGACCCGTCCTGGTCTGCAGGCGGGGGCCTGGGCTGATCACCGTCATCCACTATTAGGGGATCTGCTTGCGAATAGCCAGATTGTGCAGCATGCAGCATGCCACAACTATCTGGCACACCTTCTGTGGGGAGTACGCCAGTGCACCCCGGTGCGGTCCAGGCATCTGAATCTGGACTTCAGGAGGCCAAAAGTCCGCTCCACCGAACGTCTGGCCCTGCCATGTGCCTCATTGTAGCGGACATCAGCTGGTGTCCGAGGATTACGTAATGGGCTGAGCAGCCAAGGCCCATTCGGATAAGCAGAGTCCCCCTGGGTGTGAGGAATACCGAGATTAGTTGCAATTCCAACTGTCCCCAAGACAGCATCGCACAACAGCCTCGCTACACGAGTACACATACTCACCAACAATCCAAGCACGGTCCGGTTGCAGATTGGTCATCAGACGTGGTAGGATGCTGATGCGCATGATGTGCGAGTCATGGGCCGATCCTGGAAACTTCGCACACACGTGTGTAATGACCATGTCCGCAAGGCACACCACTTGCACATTCAGGGAGTGGAAGTGCTTCCGATTCCTATATATGTGCTCCAGGGCCTGTGGTTCTACAAGGCCAATATGGGTGCAATCTATTGCACCAACAACGTGGGGGATCCGTCCAAGGGCATAGAAATCACCCTTCACTGCCGCCAATTCACGAGCCCTGGGGAATCGTATGTACCTGTTCCTGTACAGCATCATAGCTGACAGTACATCACGTAGCACCATGCTGAACATGGGCTGGGACATCCCACTTCCACTGCCCACTGTGTGTTGGAATGACCCAGTGGCGAAGAAATGTAGTGCAGCCATCACCTTAGCCGTGGGGGTAAATGCAGTCGGATACACCCTGCGAGGACGGAGGTGGGGTTCCAACAAGGCACATAGGCGATGCAGGGTGGGTCGGTCCAGTCGGAATTTCCGGATTACCTCCACGTCCTCCATGTCTGACAGCAATTGGTAGGGCGATGTATGTTTGGTCTCCTCCTAGGAAAGATGGAAGTGGACACATGTCAAAGCAACACGCCACATGGCATTTCCACAAACACAAAACAAAAATGACTGACCAAGCAATTGAATCACAGAACAGCTGACAAGTAAGGACAGCACAGCCACAATACACTTACACAGGTCCCCTTACCAATAGCAATGAGCAGTGACACAAACCATTGCTATCAGCATGCACATGGGGATTTAGGCCTTAACAACTTGTAAGGCATGACGATGATATCAGACTGCATATTTGGGAAGCGGCAACACCACGGCAATATAACTAGCTGCTGTGCCTGACACAGCTTCCGCGGCTGGGTGAGTATGGCACACACCAA
This sequence comes from Calotriton arnoldi, assembly GCA_963921515.1. Taxonomy (NCBI): domain Eukaryota; kingdom Metazoa; phylum Chordata; class Amphibia; order Caudata; family Salamandridae; genus Calotriton; species Calotriton arnoldi. The sequence continues at coordinate 266,475 of CAWUFW010014789.1, forward strand.
CAACGCAATGGACACAGGCTGAGTGGCAAAAACAAGTGGGTCCTGTTGCACGAGGGATATGAGACAGTCATTGATGTCCCTACTTCACCCTATGTACAGCACTGTACGGATCACACCTCCAAAACACATTGACAGGTGTACACATTGACAGCTCCATGACAACACAGCTGTGTGATTGCAAATACACATCACAAGTGACACGTAACGTAGCACGTGCCAAGTGGGAGATGTGCATAGTGAAAGATGGCTTGTGTGTGCATATGCATGTCCCATGCTCCCATGCCAATGTGTACATGATGATGTGCCAACAGACATGTGGAGGCTGAGCACTGGCCGTCCCTGCCTATGCGCACAGCATGTTGTGGCCCTGTCCAGTGTGGACCTGCCCCCACACACAAGTCATGGCCACACCTGCAGATGCATTGCGCACATCATACTGTGTAGTGCACATGGCATCAGCGGACTGTACCCGCCATGGGCCAGGCCCTTACGGCCAACTCCAATGGCCCTCGCGGTTGCACCCTGCGTGTCCCGCAATGGAGGAAAGCGTCACGGGCCAGCTGGAAGGAGGCCATCGTCTGCAATTTAAGCAGGCAGACATGGTACACCAATTGCAGCGGCTTGGACCCACTGAAACTGCCCCAGGGGGCTATATGACTGTGGGAGTGAGACCGGCATTACCACAGCTACCAGGGACTGCAGCCTGGCATCCCTCAACAACACCTGCTGCTGCCACCTGTCCACCTTAACGTCGATGACGCTGAAGATATGTCCAGGTCCACTCACCAGCGAGGAGCTGGAGATCCTGGATTCCGAGCTCCACGCACACTGCACATGGCTATCCCTTGCAAAAGTTGTGTGTGTGAGACAACCACAGTGTGTGTGGGAGTGCATGTGGGGACACACATGTCGTTGATCCGCAGCACCAGGAGTCAGAGCCTGTGGGGTTCCAACATGCACTGCTCACCATGCTTACTGCAGGTGGCAGGGGTATGTGAGATCCCGGGCGCTTTGCCATGTCTGTCCCTCCCGAGTGGTGGTACATGGCAACTTCATGTCAGACATCCAGTGACACAGCCAATTGGCAATGCAGGTCTCAGAGCACTTGTTGCTCGTGAGTATGGCAGGCTGGGGCCATGCTGCCCTTCTCAGTCCCAGCAGGCCTGGGCTGCACATTGACTGCACAATGCCAGTAGGTGACAACACAGACTGCCCAGTGGGTTACATGTGTCTCCTGTTCAGGACCCTCCGGAAAAGTGTCTCTTGCACATCCGGCACACCGTGCAACAACAGTTGTGCTCGTGTGAACGACAGGTGGATGGTATGGGCTCATGGCCATTGTGGGCTGTCAGGTTGCAGTCTGTGTGAGTAGTTTCTCATTCTGCTCCAGGCAGGTATGTGTTTGGCCTAATTACATAGTGGACATCCTTGCCACCATCAGGATAGTGGTTGTGCACAACGCAAGTTGGGGCTATGGTCGCAGGGTGACACAGGCCGTATGTAGTGCGATGTGCACTACATTCATGGCACTAATTCGCGGATTCCTTTCCTGTACGCCAGCCATTGGGTGTTGATTGTGGTGGCTGTATACTATTGCACAGGTATCGTGCAACATGTGGATTTGGGTATGTTCTGTGCTGCTTCCCTTGCACATGTCTGTGTCATTGATGCCAGATAAGCGGGACCACCTCGCTCTCTCTCATGTGGCATCTCCCCTGGGTGCTGAGGGACAGGGGATGCTCAACAGTGGGGTGGCTTCGGATGTAGCAGCTGCACAGCTGCTGAATGAGACAGTTGTGACCTGCGCCTCGGAGGGGCTAGACGTGTGCTGGATGAACCACAGGCCCAGTGTGCAATTTCGGCGTTATCTGAGGACTGAGGTGATGCATCCATGTTGTATGACACAGGGGACGTGGACTCTGGGTCTTCTTCAGCCACGCGGAGGCGAATGACCGCCCTCCCATCCACTTCCACTGGTGCAACACGTGTCGGCACAGAGATGAAGGATAGAGTGTCCTTCACACCAGGCACAGCTGCCCCTGCACATGTGACCCCTGCTGCCCCAGTGCTGGGTCTGTTGAGCTGATGCGCCATCTGTGCGTGGGGCAGTCAGCTCTCCTCACTTACGTCATTGCCCATGACATCACTTAGCCGCAGGAGACATGGATGATGGAGGGCCCACATGTACGCGTGGGTGGACTACACCAGACCGTCCAATGGTTGTCACCCCCAGTGAAGGTGTGCCTTCAACTGCGCCAATCTCAGTCTGACATTCCTGACCCTTTCCCCACCCCCTGGGGAGTGGCACATCTGACGGCAGCAGTGCACGAGTCCTAAATCGGAGGAGTGGGGGACGCTGACGTCCCGACCGGATGTGACATGTTGGAAGGTGGCTTGCACCGTCAGACTTATGGCCTCCCCTCGCTCACCCCAATATGCGTTTGCATCTGAGAAGCCAGCGCGTGCACAGGCAGCTCCGAGCTCGCACCAGAGAGGTCAAAGAGTGTATGTGTGGGTCCATCTGAACGAGTTGTCTGTCTCGCGGTATAATCAGTGGCGGGACGCCGTCCACCTGCGTGGTACCCCGACTCGAGACCTGGACAACATTGACAATGCATGACAGGCTCCGCAGTCCGGATACACCACCTGCAACACACAGAGGCTGTAGCTGCCTTAGCGGCCCAGGACGCGTCCAACTGGAGATAATGGACCCACACATTCACTCTTTGACCTCTCTGGGGCGAGCTTGGAGCTGCTTGTGCACGCGCTGGCTTCTCTGTTGCAATGGCATGTAACGTGTGTGGGGAAATAGGCAATGAGTGCGATGGTGCGAGCCACCTTCCGTGACGTCACTCCCGGGCGCGATGTGTGCGTCCCCCACTACTTATATTTGACTTGTGCCATGCTGCACAATGAGGATGTGTTGCCTGCGTGATGTGCCCAGGAGGAGCGCGCCATGACCTCTCACCCACCATGCTCCACTGCCATCCCGTGCCCTGGATAGCCCGTGCAGGTGGACGATGTTGAGGGTACACCTGGTCGACAGGGGATGTGCGTGCCTTGGCAAGGGCCTGGCGGACGCACAGCAGTATCCAGCCTGTCCCCAGAGGGTGGGCTGATGTCTACACCTGATGCAGCATCTTTCGTGTGGCCGCCTGTTGTGCACACACGTGTTCACATTCATCCCCAGACAGGTGGTCTTTACAAATGCCCAAGACAGCGGTAATCTAGTCCTCCCGAATCCTCCCGACACAGTGTGTTTCAACATTGCATGTGCGCACCTACCCGTCACACCCACCCACCTGGGCCAAGCGTAACTCCCGCATCACATGACACATGTGTGTCTTCCACAGTTGTGCTACTCTCTCTGGGCCGGACCTGCAACTGTCCCGTAGCACACACACAGCACCGAGTCGTACTGGCATCCTGTTAGATTGGTAGGCACACTCACACATCTCCTTCTGACACAGTGGTGGCTGTGATGGATATTGTGACTGCCATGGCAGTGTTGGCTGGCCATGGAAAGGCACACTAACACACATTGCATCCGCGGCACTACGTGTCACTACTCGGCACATCGAACTGGGCACTGTCCCTGGGGTAGATGAGTTTGTGGTGGCGTTGGTGTGTGTGTGTGTTGTGGCCATGTCGACTACACACATATGTTTCCCAGGCCCATGGTGGATGTTTGTAACCGGGTTGAGGTCTGTGTATATGATGAGATGTGTGTGTTGTATGTTGCACGGAATGCAGTGTGTGGGTGTGTACTTGCAGTTCAGGATGACTCCTACTTGTTATGGTTCAGATGTTGTGTGTGTGCAGGGTGTGTCACTGTCAAGATTGTGCCTAGTTCAATTGTGCATGTCAGATTTTCTGCAGTTCTTACTCATTGTGCAGTGCTGCCCACCCAAACTGATGTCGTGAGTGTGTTTTGACAGGCATTGCTGTGGCATGCTTTTGCGTGGCTCCTACTTTTTGTTGCCGAGTGTGTGGTCAGACTGTGTGGGAAATTGTAGACATGTGTAGGACTGTGCTTTGTATTGACCAGGCCGTCAGTGTTGATGTGATGATCTATCGGGCACCTTCAGAGTCTGACATGTCCTGCTCCAGGAGCTGTGGTATTGCACTGTGGCCACTGTTGCGGCTACTCATTTGCGTTGACATCCAGTGACAGTGGACTACATGGTCATCTCACGACTGTCGTGTACTTCACACACTCTCATCCTCTCTCATTCGTACTTGTGTTTGTGAAATGATTCAGCAGAGACACATATTTACTTCAAGCCATGTATTAGGACTTATGTCCTCCGTGATGCAGTATAGTGGACACTACTGGCAGCGAAATGCATGTGGAGGATATACTCAGCATGATTACACATAGCATAGGGTGTAGGGGTACATGTGATTAGTTGTTGACTATGGGATGTGGGCTTCAGAGTTACAACTGCTTAGCCGTTGCTGTGCTAATGTACATTTGCTAATTACTGAGGAGCTGTTGACTTTGACACAGACAGTATTCATTTTGCCTACCAGACCGCTTGACATCATGGGCACAGTACATCTCAGTTCCATGTTACAGGTTTGCTGCAATAGTTACTCCGACACACCTGCGTGTGAGGTGAAATCAGGGCATGTGCCTACGTGCATGCAACAGCGTCTCACTTGTTGTTGCAATGTGGTGGCTACCGGACATGTCACAGTCACTGGGGTCATGTTGTTGGGGGATGCATTTGTTGTCCATGCAAAAGTCCTGGCACGGAAGTACAGAGGAAGGTGAGGTGGCAGCTCTCACATACTACAGCAGACCGATTACTGTCCACTGACCGGTGCATATGTTCATGGGCGCAGGATACATTTAATGGCATAGTTGTACGTGCAGTTTTGTCCATGTGGTTGCCATACACAAATCCCATACCTCTGCCTCCCCCTGTTCATGCAGAGTTACTGGATCTGGTGGGGAACAGAGTGCATGTCCCCGAAATGTCCGATATCATGGAAGTGTAGTTGATGGTGTGGTGTTAGTTGCAGGTTGTATGGTATAGTTGTTGTACAGCTGACTGCCCAGTCCGTGCGAAAGCCAAGCATGGGTACGGTGTAGGACATCATTGTTCAATTGGGGGTGTTGCGTCGGGGCCCGACGAATTGACAGGTTGTCAGGTATGCGATACCTTCCAGCAGGGCTTCCATGGCATTGGTGGTAAACATGGATGCCATCCAATGAAGCGGATGGTGGCTGTCAATGTGTTCATCGTATGTTGTCCCTTGTAGGAGCCTGATGGGACATGTTGGATGACATTCGATGAAACTGTGCTCCAGAATACGTTGTGTGTAGGCACAGTGGTCCCATTGCAGTGTGGGTCCAATTGCAGCCACATACGCCATGCCCCCATAGACTGAACAGATCCTGTCGTGGACGTCCAGGGGGTTGAACAGTTGTACCAGGTCCGCCTTTGGACATGCCGGGTTGGAGAGACATAAAACCACAGGACAGTGGAAGGGACACCTCCGACAGTAGAAGACGGGGATGACGCAGCTGAACATTGAGATGCGGTAAGTTACTCGGTAACTTACGTTCAGCAAGGCCAGATTTTCACAGCCCAATATCTGTAGCAGGCTCTGGTTGTACAGCCTCATCTGTCCGGCGTAGTTGGGTAGCTGTGGTGCGACTGCCATTTTGCTACAGGGCGATGTGATGGCGTGCTCCAGCTGGCTGTGCAGTCAGCAGGGTGCACCCTCCGACGATGCTGGGAAATCTGGAATAGTCGTACGGAGGCAGGGTTTGGGTTATAGTAGCTTGTGCGGAGGACACAGGTCCTCATCCCACATGCTTCTATGAATGGTCAAGGTCAGTGGTGTCTGACTCATTCCAGATTACTTGCATGGGAACCACATGGAGGAGTGCTCTTATTTCTTTTTTGTGGTCAGAAGTTCTTTCATGTTGTGCGCTATCTGCACATTGGACTGTTTCCTCGGCATGCCTCTGTTTGGCTTGTTGTTGGGACAATGGCTGTATTCTCCGGCTTGTTTAGTCAAAATGTGGTTTCAGAGTGGGAATGGAAGGCCATTCAGTGCTATCTGCTTTCCCGTATGTGGGCGGCACGCTGTGTTTCCGCTATACGTTCGGCCGTGTGTGTGTGTGTTGTAATTGGTAACACCTGTTGTCAGGCACCCGGGTTTTTTCATGTTACGTATTGCATGTATTGGTATTGGGTGCCGGATGGTATTATTATTTTTGTATGGTAATGGCGTGCCTTTTGCGGACGCGGTACATATTCTGCGGCGTGATGTCGCAGCCGCTGTGTGCTTCGCCATGTTATGCACACAAGGGTGTGTCCTATTTTGGCGTGATGTCACTGCCCTGTTCGGTACACTTGTGTGGCGTCATGTTGGCACCTGTGAGTTGCCGGTTGGGGACATGACTGATGCAGGTATGCCACGTGACATGTGCGTTCAGGGTGGGGCTGGTGTGTGGTGTGTGTAGTTGTGTGCCTGTGTTATTTGTGTGCGGCCCATGCATGGCGCTGTAGTTGGCCTCTGCGCTGTGCGCATGTGTAGCTGCGTCATCGCCGCTGCGCTGCGTTGCCATGACGGGGACGTCAGTTCCTGGTCCCGGGTAGTGTGTGCCCGGTAGTTGCGAGTTGTGTCATTCAGCACGGTGTGACGTTTGTGGGTGCAGTGGTGGATGTGTCCTGTCCACACAGGGCTGTCTGGGGGGCCATGTTCAGTTTTTCCTCCCTTGCACTGTGTGCGGTGTTTGCGTGCCCTTGTTGTGTGTCTGCCTACCTGCGTCGCCGCGGCGCGTTGACTCCTAGGTGCTGCATCAGGTACAGCATGGGGATGGCCTGGAGTGCAGGATTCATGTCGGGCTGGGCCGCCTTTTTGGTGTCCGTACTCGTGCGGTCGAATTTCCGCCTTGGTGTCTCGTACAGTGTCTCTTAGCCGGGGGAGCTGTTTGTTTGCGGCATCGTAATTTGTACGCCGGGCGGTACGTGATTTCGTCGGACGGTGTGCCTCCATTGGCTGGCGCCGCTACGTGAACGGGCGCACTTTGATGGCGGACGGCGTCGCGGGCTTACGGGCGGTGTTTGGCTGCTTTTACACATCCTAATTGTGCGGGCGTGTGGGCCGCGGCGGGCGGACGGTAACTGGTGGTTTTTGCCTCCGACAGCACGGCGGTAGTGCTTCCGCCCGACATCCTAATGGGCCCCTTAGTTGGGTTTCTTCTGCCTATATTTTTAAATTTGAAAATGATCTGTTTGAAGAACATTCTGTAAAGAAAAATAGTTTATGAATGTTTTAAATTGGAAACTGATTTTCATTGATTTTTTTGAAAGTTTATTCAATTTTGAATAAAATAGCTTGTCTTTTCACACATAAAAAAGTTGTGGTTTATTACCTTGATTTCTTTCTTTTATTTGCTTCAGATTATTGTGTTTTTTTCACTATGTAGACTGTGTCCTCTTCAACTGGTGTTAGTTGATGTTTTTTTCTGTTGAGAAAATTAAATGTGTTAAAAAAGCTTTATATTATTTGTTCATTGTTAAATGCCAAAAACACCATCCAACAGTTTCCCTTAAGCAAGCACCCTTTGGAGTAGGAATAGTAATTTTAACCCCATCACTATCCTGCACTTTCCCTGATGCAAGCACAACTTTGGATTAGGAATAGTAATTTTAACACCACCACTATCCAGCATTTTCCCTGAGGCAAGCACCCTTTGGAGTAGGAATAGTAATTTTAACCCCACCACTATCCAGCAATTTCCCTATGGCAAGCACCCTTTGGAGTAGGAATAGTAATTTTAACCCCACCACTATCCAGCATTTTCTCAGAGGCAAGCACCTTTTGGAGTAGGAATAGTAATTTTAACCCCACCACTATCCAGCATTTTCCCTGAGGCAAGCACTATTTGGATTAGGAATAGTAATTTTTATCCCACCACTATCCCGCACTTTCCCTGTGGCAAGCACTCTTTGGAGTAGGAATAGTAATTTTAACCCCACCACTATCCAGCATTTTCCCAGAGGCAAGCACCCTTTGGAGTAGGAATAGTAATTTTAACCCCACCACTAGCCAGCAATTTCCCTGAGGCAAGATCCCTTTGGATTTGGAATAGTAATTTTTATCCCACCACTATCCCGCACTTTCACTGTGGCAAGCACCCTTTGGAGTAGGAATAGTAATTTTAACCCCACCACTATCCAGTACTTTCCCTGAGCCAAGCAGCTTTAGGATTAATATATAAAAAAAGTTGTGTTTTATTACCTTGATTTCTTTCTTTTTTTTCTTGAGATTATTGTCTTTTTTTACAGTATGTTGGCTGTGTCCTCTTCAACTGGTGTTGGTTGACGTTTATTCTGTTGAGAAAATTAAATGTGTTAAAAAATATTTATAATATTTGTTCATTGCTAAATGGCCAAAACACCATCCTGCAGTTTCCCTTAGGCAAGCACCCTTTGGAGTAGGAATAGTAATTTTAACCCCACCACTATCCAGCACTTTCCCTGAGGCAAGCACCCTTTGGAGTAGGAATAGTAATTTTAACCCCACCACTATCCAGCACTTTCCCTGAGGCAAGCACCCTTTGGAGTAGGAATAGTAATTTTAACACCACAACTATCCTGCACTTTCCATGATGCAAAAACCCTTTGTAGTAGGAATAGTAAGTAAAACCCCACCACTATACAGCAATTTCACTGACGCAAGCACCCTTTGGATTAGGATTAGTAATTTTGAACAGCACCACTATCCTGCACTTTCCCTGAGCCAAGCACCCTTTAGAGCAGAAATTGTACTTTTGGGCACACCATTATATAGTATTTTTTCAGATGCAAGCCAATATCGGAGTAGGAATAGTAATTTTGTCCCCACCTCTATACAGCCTATTCGTTTAGTTAAGCAATGCTTGGAGTAGAAATAGTATTTTTGTGCATAGAACTAAGCCGCATTTATTGAGCATTGTTCCCTTTTTTGAGTCTGAGTAGTAAATTTGCCAACTACATCATTCTGTGCTTTACTCGCACCAAACAATTGTTTGAGTAGTTTCATTTGTTTTAAATTATTAAACATTGTACTATTTTGAGATGTTAATAAATGTTTGTTTTTATTTAAAATGTTAAATATTTTAATAAAACAACATTTCTTTACTTATATTATATATTTTTAATGTCACTGTGTGTTCGATTCTGCTTAAAGCAACTTTAACAATGTTTCCCAAAAAATCTGTAAAATATTATAAATGGTTAATGTGATTAGAATCATGCTTGAATTAATTTGTTAAGATTTTTTAATTTATTATATGGTACACTTACTTGGAACAGTAGATGGCACAGTTTGATATTGTCGATTTTCGGTCAGCAAAACGCGTGTGGTGTGTCTGATAGTCAGATAGCCACTGTTTTTAAAATGGTGGACGGCTGCTTTTATACGTTTTTTGGTCCTGTACGTTAATTGTAAACAAAATATGTTTTGGGTATATTTTTTTTAGGTCTTTTTAATGCTGAGGAAAAGCGTAATTATTTTTTCTGATTTATTAATGTTTGTTATTTATTTTAATATCAGTTATGTCCGCCATTTTGGCGACCTGCGGGTCAAGGTAGTTTCATAGAAAGTGTTGTAGGACTTTCGTTTTGGTGATGTTTAAAATGGTGGTTTGTTTGTTTGGTTTTCGATTAGTTTAGTGCTGTTTGCGTTTAATAAAGTTTTGTATTTTAAATAAAAAATGGTAAATATTTTAGAATGTTAAAGTGTGTTAATGTTCGTTTTTTTAGGCTGCTCGTTATTTATTAATTTATTTTTCAAATTTCATATAAAGTGTATTTTAATTAAATGTTCTTTTCAAAATTATTTCGCAATTTTTTAATGAATCTTAAAATGTATTTTCCATGATATTTATATGTATATTATATATAAAAAAATTATTAGTGTTTTTTTTAATTATTGCTTAAGATAAAAAAAATAATACACGAGTATTTATTTTAGTACTAGAGTATTAATTTTAATATTTGGTACTATTTTTAAATACCTTGTATTAATACACTACCACACCAAGAACCCCTATTTTTCAAGCAACCCGTGCCAAAGGTAAGCATCACAGTAAAATAAAAAAATACTTGAATAATAATTTTAGTACTCAAGTATTATTTTTACTTCTAGTAATGTCAAATAACGTGTATTAATACACTACCCCACCCAAAACCCCTATTTTCTTTGCATCCCGTCCCGGTGAATAGTATAACATTTTTAAAAAATATATAATACTCGAGTAATTATTTTAGCACTCGAGTATTATTTTTAAACATTAGTACTATTGTCAAATAGCCATATTTTAATACACTACCCCACCCAAAACACCTATTTTCCCTGCATCCCGTCCCAGGGGTTTATTATACATTATTAAAAAAATGCGTTGTAACTGTATGCGTTGTACGTGTATGCGTTGTAAATGTTTGCGTTGTAATGGATTATTTAATGCAGTAACACTATTTTGCGTTGTAATGGTATGCGTTGTAAAAGAATGTGATGTAATGGTACTTGCGTAGTAAAAAACGCGTTGTGAAAGCATTCGTTGTAATGGTTTGCGTTGTAACGTCATATATTCGGAAATAACAGGTGCCTCACAGAGCCATGATTCTTGAATACAGATTATGTCAAGGAAAGAACAGGTTTCTGCCTCTTGCAAACATTTTGACAAGCCTGCAACATTCCAGGATAGCAAGGAAAGAGTTTGGGATTTCCTGTCACATAGTCTGGCAGTCAACAAAGACAGACTTTGTAGATCCCCAGGTCAGTAATGGCTTCGTTAATACTGATGGGCCTTGATTTAGGAATGCTGCAAGCCAACTCCATTCCTCCCTCTTAACAGCCAGGGCTGCAGAGAAGGTCCAGTAATTCTGCCATAAAGGGCCAAATGGCATGGGGCACCAATCAGGTTCAAGGTGGAGGAAGCGGAGCAAGAGGTTGTAGTCCCTGGGCCCCTAATGTAGTCCCTGGGCCCCTAAGCTCGCGCACTGTCAGCTGAAAATCAAATAGGCGCCAAAAACAGGTAAAAATCAAACAGGAACCGAAAACCCACACTCCGCTGTTTCTGCAGCTTCTGTGGCATCTTGTGAGTGAGTAAGAGCAGCTGCACGGTGCATGCAAGGTGGACACAGATCGAGTGAAGGCCGGGAGCAGTGAGAACTGTGGGTGGACACAAGAGTGACTGGCTTCAATCAGCAAATCAGAGAGAGCACACAGACAACGGATGTGGATGATATTTTGCTTAATCTCATCATTTTGCTTAATGCATTCATTTCCAAAATGTTGTGATATAAAATTAACTGAGGGAAGTATGAGGCCCTACTAGTGTTACTTACTATGATTATGGCTTGCCTGTATAAATACGAAATGAGGTGGGTCCTTACAGGACTTAAGAACCTTAGAGTTTTCATAAAAACAGGGCTTGAAAGGATGATAGATCTTCTGAATCAATTAACAGCAAGAGCACCAAACAACTGTAGAAGATGCTGACATATTAACATCTCCTACTGGGTAGGTCTGGGAAATTCAAATTATGCTGGTGTAATTTGCATAATTTCGGGAAATTCACTTTATGCGTGTTACACAAAATTTCCAAAATTACACTTTTTCGCCACTTCATTTAATTATGTGCTATACACTGTAAATATATCCTGCAAATGAGCAATTCACAGTAAAACTTTATCTCGAATCCATGGAAACAACAGAATACGAGTGGCTCCTCTTGTGGTGTTTTTGTTTAAATGCGCCCTGGCACAAACAAAATTGATGCAAGAATTCATTTCACACTAAAATACAGTTCAAAATCACAAATTTTGATTTTGTATGCATAATTTCACATAATTGTGCTGTGATTTTGCCATAATTTTGCATACTTAGGCCAAAACAAATAACTCAAATTTTGCACACCCCAACTATGGGGTAGAGTTCATCTGGTGAAAATGATTGTTGATCCCTGATTAAGCTACCTATTTGGCACGTTGCCTCTGTTACTATAGAAATTCATATTAGATTTAGCTAACTAAGGGGCCTATTAGGATGGCGGGCGGATGACCACCGCCGGTCCGGCAGTGGCGACCGCCGTTCCGGCGGTGGACATCCGCCCGCGATCGCAAGCCAGGAAACCGCTGGTCAGATTAGAATGGCGGTGGTGACCGCGGCGGTGGGAAATTCCGGCCGCCGCTTTTCCGCCGGTTGCCATCCGCACTCCTGCCTGGCAGATGGAAAAGGACCGGGATAATGGTGGCGGTGCCGAGCAGGCTCCCCCGGCATGATTATGATGCCGGCGGAAGCCAGCCTTTCCGCAGCGGTCAAACCGCCATGGAAAGGCAGGCAGAGATTGTCGTCCTGGGGCCCGTTGCGGGCCCCCAATGTTTTGGGGGGGTGTGGGTGCACTGGGGGGGTACCCATGGTCCCCCCTACATTTCCCTGTACCAGGTGGCAGGCACTGTGCAGTGCCTGCCACACTGTGCAGGGAAATGCAGGACATGCTGCTTTGGACATCGTGGCGGTGCTGCGGGCAGCAGCAACCGCCGCAATGTTAAAGCCCGCGATCGCACCGCCGGTCGGATTTCGATCGCGGACCATCGTAATTCGACCGGCGGTGATGTCGCGGTCCATGCGGGCGGTCTTTTCCCGCTACCATGGCGGTCAGGGAGGTTTTCCGACCGCCATCCTAATAGGCCCCTAAGATACTTCTCTGGGGAATACACCCCTAGCCGAAACCCTAGAAATTGTATGCAGACACTACATCTGGTCGCTTGCCACTACCTCACAAGGACTCCTACTAGTTAGCCTATTATCCTTCTCAAATGGCCTATTTACTGCCAGAATCAAAATAATTAACACTATGGGTTACCTTGATAATCATGTAATCAGGTCAAATCTTCCGTATTAGAAATATTCACGCAAAAAACTCAATTCAAACACATTATTGCATTTCTTGGCTCCAACATGGCACAATGCAGGTGTTTTCATTGAATAGCACTCGTTACTTAGCATGCGTTTAGTACGCATGCCATTACAACGCTGTAGTTAGAACGACCGCGTTGTTAGTTTGCATACCTTTACTACGCAATTCGGAACAACGAATTGCAGTAGGGTGCACTGGATGTTGGAATAGTATAATTTACTATTCCAACTCCAGTCTTTGCGGACACTAGGGAAGGTGTTGGATTTTAAATCCAACACCTTCTCCCCCCTAACGCAAGTCATTGTTCCGACTTGCGTAGTAAATGTATGCGAACTAACAACGCGGTTGTTGTAACGACCGCGTTGTAATGGCATGCGAAGAATCGCATGCGAAGTAAACGCTGTTTACCGTTTTCATTGGACGTGTAACAATCTACTGGGGTAGCTATGTTTTTACGGGGATTTCCCAGTTGGACCAGCTTTTGATAACGGTTTACATGTTACTCCATTCAATATGTGCTGGGTTTGTTCTGCATACTCCCTCTTTTGACAGTAATGATGGCCCATATGGGATCGTTCCTCACTGAATTGCAGATATCTGTTTTATTATTTTATCTTAATGGGAGGGTCAAATTAGAGGTGTAGATTGTATGGAGAACTCACTACCATCAAGTTGGCAGAGGTTTTTGAGTTTTATTCCCATCTAAACTGAAATCTGCTTTTTAATATGACTGTTCCGAGCGTGAATGGTCTTCTTTGCCTGCACCACATTATAAATGTGTCAGGGAAGCAAGGTTAATTTTTTTAATTCGCAGAACTAGTACTTTTCTTTCCTTAACTCCTTAACTGCTGAGGCTTTTCTCACCCCAGAGCTGAGCCTAGTTTTGATGTTTGGGTGACTCTGAATTAAAGACTTAATAACTTTTTTCCACAAAAGGTACAAAGGGCAAATTTGCATCCTTTTTTCCCTACATCTTGGGATTTCTAAAGGTACCCTGGGCTTGTGGATTCCCCTGGAGACATTAAAAATAATAGCCAAAAAGCACTTTTAAAAAAAATCGGATAAAGTGCTGTGCAAAAAAGCATTTTTTTTTTACTATCAATGACATCAACAAAAGGTTTGTTATGCTAAGACCACCATCTTCCCAGCTTTCAGGAAAAAAACCTTGTTGTAAAAAAACATCTTCTTTAACCACAGTTTTTGCATTTGTCTAAGTGCTTGTCCAATATTCCTATATTTTGCGGTTTCAACCTACATGCAGTGTGTGGTGGAAACAAGAGTGAACCCATGGGCAAATCCAGAAAGCTATACATTTACGAAAACTAGAGACAATTACAAATTCAGCAAGCATTCAGGCACATGTTATGTTATGCTATGGATATTTGTAGAGCGCATGGCTACCCGAAGGCGTCCCAGCGCTAGCCGAGAGAGAGGCAGGTCACAGCAGCTTAGTAGGAGGGGTTTTGAAAAAAACAAGTTTTAAGAAGTTTACGGAAGGGAAGGAGATTTGGTTGGCGGAAATAAAGCAGAAGGAACGACCACCACTTCTCATCCTGTTGATTTTTGGGACCGCAGCTAGGTAGAGGCTGGATGAACGAAGGAGTCTATTAGGGTGGTAATGGGAGACGATGGCTTGGAGGATGGGGGGGCCTTTCTTCCAGAAAGATTTGTGGGCGATACATAAAGACTTGAATTTTATTCTGTCCGCAACCGGGAGCCAGTGCAGGGTTTTCAGAGCAGGCCTTGCGGAGTGGCTGTTGGGAGTCATATAAAGCATCCGTGCTGCACAATTCTGGATGACTTGCAGTTTATTTGTGGTAGGCCTAGGAGCTCCTAAATACAGAGCATTTCCATAGTCAAGGCGAGAGAGGATAAAAGCCTGGACCATGAGTCTTCTTGCTGAAAAAGGGAGAAGCGGTAGAACTTTACGGAGAATCCGCAGGATGCCATAGCAGGATGCTGCCAGTTTAGTTGCCTGATGATCAAAAGTGAGTGACTGATCTAGCCACATGCCTAGACTTTTGATCTGATTTTTGGGTGTGGGTGGAGGGCCGAGAGAGCTTGGCCAAGCTAGGCCGATGCCAGAGATGGGTGAGTTGCCCAGCATCATAAGCTCTGTTTTATCTCCATTTAGTTTGAGGAAGGAGAGTTCCATCCATTTGGCGACTCTCTCCAGGCAGGGGCCTAGAGTGGATGAGGTGGATCCTGGGTGGTTTAGGGCCACCACTAACTGGGTGTCATCGGCATATGTAACAATGTCTATCCCGAAGGGGAGGAATCTGTGCCAGTGGGCTCATGTAGACATTGAACAACGTCGGGCTCAGGGATGAGCGCTGATGGACGCCGCAGCCAAGTGGGATTTGATCTGATGAGTTATCCCCTTCAAATACTTGAAAGCTCCTGTCCTTGAGGAAGGACTGTAGCCAGGTTATGACACTACCTGATAGACCAACATTCCTCAATCTGTGGATCAGGATGTCGTAGTTAACAGTGTCGAAGGCGGCACTGAGGTCCAAGAGGATGATGGCCGTCGATCCTCCTTTGTCTAGGATCATTTTGACCTTTTCAACCACTGCGAGTTATGCGGTTTCAGTCCCTTGTTGGGGGCGAAATCCAGTTTGAGACGGGTGGAGTATATTATTAGAATAAAGAAAAGCAGAGATAACTGAGTTAACGTGCTTTTCTAGCATTTTGCTGATCCCGGGGAGAATGGAAATAGGGCGATAATTTCCAAGTGTATCAGGGTCAAGACTGGGTTTCTTCAATAGTGCCCTCACCATGGCATGTTTCCAGGGTGGGGGTACTAATCCAGTTGAAATGGAGGAGTTTATTAGCTTCAGCAACACTGGGAAGATTGTATCCCCAGCTTTACTAAAAAATTGGGGAGGTGCTGGGTCATTGGGAGAGCCAGATTTTACTGAGGCACATATATTCAGTAGCGTGTCCATGTCTATCAGGGGAATTTCCCTGAGAGAGTGCTCACCGGACATGGAGTGCTCCGTAAGCTGCTGATTGATGGATGGGCTGGGGGGAAGGAATTGTAGATATCCTTGATTTTATTAGAGAAGAACTCTGCAAGCTCGTCACAGCGTGTGTTTGAGCTGTCTGGTGAAACATCCCTGACTGTTAGTTTTAGAAGGTGCTTGGCGCTCTTAAAAATTTCACGTGGGGCGTTTGAGGCGGAGTTGATTCTTTCCTCATAGTATAGTGATTGTGCCTCCTTCACTTTGGATTGGTAAATTTTAATAGAGTCCCTGTAGATCTGTTTGCTTGTTGTATCATAATTTCTTCTCCATTTCCTCTAGAGTTTTTTGCAGATTTGCTTACACTCATGCAGTGTAGAGGAGTACCATGGAGAGGGGTTGTTCCTGGTTTTTTTATGGATAAGTTTCTTAGGTATAACTAGGTCAAGGGAGGAGTTGATCCATTGGTTAAATTGGTCATTCGCGACCGTGGGGCAGAGATCTAGAGTAGGTATGGAATTTATCAGAGCTGCATTCCAGGAGTCCAACGGGATGTTGGACCAGGAACGTTTCCAGCTACTGGTTGTGCCAGTATTAAGGGGGGTTTTGATATATCCCAAGAGAAGGGGACCAGGAAGTGGACGGACCATGGTACTGGGACTGGGTCTCTGACTGAAAGTTCATTGCAGTTGGAGAAAATGGGATCTAGAAGATGCCCTTTTTCATGGGTGGGGCTCGTAACATTTTGCTTTATCCGGAGAGCCAAAATATTTTGGGTTAGTTCGGTCGCTACTGGGCCTGAGGGGTCATCGAAAGGCAAATTGAGATCCCCCAGTATAGTAAAGTTAGAAGGGGAGCTTGCCAAGTTAGCAACAGCTTCTGGCAGGATTCTAAACAGTTGTCCATGGGGACCGGGGGGACGGTATATAAGGATACCTGAGAAGGTATGAGTTGAAGAAAGTGAGATGGAGAAGGAGAAGTTCTCACAGTCAGGAAGGATATTGGGGATAATGCAGCATTTATAACCTTCTTTTAGAATAATGGCAATGCCTCCTCCCCTACCCTGTTCCCGATCTTTCCTCTGGATATGATAACCCGGCAGGAGACATTGGTCTAGGTCAGGTTCTGACTCAGCGTTGAGCCAGGTTTCCGTGAGAAATAGCGCATCAGGGCATTCCTCTTGGAGCAAGATAGAGATTTGCATGGCATGTTTGGATAAGGATCTGCAGTTCATAGACATCATTTTGTAGACTGAGGAGGAGGCAGGGACCCGGCGGGGTTTAGGTGGAGGAGGTAAAGCATAAGAAGATTGAGGACAAGTCAAAATGTCCATAAGTGGACGAATGGAGTGAAGGCAATTCTTACTGGGGGACATCCTCAATCTCATGAGTAACTCTGAGGAGTATATGTGGCGGTGAGGACTGAAACCGGCAGGGTGGGTGGCCCCTGGCCCCAGCTGGACGCGGATGGGCGCGGACGGGCGCAGACAAGCTTGCCTTTGGTGTGCCTTCGGCGCATCCGCTGCACGCGTCTGCTGCGCGATAGTGCCATCGGCTAAGTTTATACCCAGAAGCCCTGATGGGAGTTGGAGGAAGACTAGAGCATCTCACCTCCAAAATGGCCGCCTTTTAGTGGCCCAAGGGAAGTGGGAGAAACCCACTTCCTGGAAAGAAAGATAGAACAACTTCCTCCACTCAAACAGCAGCCTAGCTGCTGTGGTGGACCGGAGAGCAGAGCAACAGGGGATCGATGAAAGAGGTGAGCAGGTTAAAGTGCATGCGGCAGGGAAACAAACAGATAAACACATAGGTATCTCATGGGTTTCCCAACAATGATATTTGTCGAAATAAAAAAGTAATCAAAATATGTAGAACAAAATAGCAACTGGTGACTTTTTCATCTGTAATTGTTTCTGTCACGAGGTCCAAATTGCAAATGTAACACACTGTAACGTCTGTCAGAACCTTCTGGTCACAGGGATACATAGTGTTTGTTGGCTGTCCAAAAACATGTGATGCCCAGAGCCAACAACTGAGCTGCAGCTTAAAAAGATTTTTCATTGTTTATTGACAATGCAGGAATCCATATAGTAAAATCTTATAAAAGGAAAATGGGTATGAAAAAACCTATGTATTTTTAAAATGTTTCCAAGATACTGAGTTTAGGAATAGTGGTTATTTGTACAACTCTAAATTTGGGGTCATCCATACTATCATGTGCTTCAGAGGGCATGTTACAAAATGTGTTCTTTCTTGCACACTGACAACTTTCTGAGCAAAAAGCAGGGAGAAATCCGGTGGACAATAACACATTTGCTATTATTCTGTATTCACACATTTCTCCTGATAAAAAAAGTACCCCACTTGAAGAAAACTGAAACCTTTCTTTATTCTGAATGCAGTTTGATGACTTCCTCCTAATGCTAAATGGATCTTTTGCAATGACACCAACCAAAAATGATTTCAGAATAACACATTCTCTTATAAATCCACAGGCATATAATAAGTTATTGTTGGAGATGTACACTACTGGTCATACTTTACCTCCTGGAAACAAAATCACTAAAGAAAAGTAAAGAATTTTCAGTAGGCATAAAAATTGTACAGCTCAATAATATTTCAATAAATGGAAACTGACAACATTTGATGTGGAGTAGGGCTTAAACGGCCAAATGCAGGCTTTCCCGCACAACAAAGCTATTTACTGCATTGAACGAATAGGTGAGAACATTTGTCGAGGTTCCACAAATATGCAAACAGCAAGTGAGGTTTGACACCTAAAGGTCACTTTTAAATTCCTACCGATGGTGCGTCAATAAGATGTAGCTTGTGGACAGCTCTCTCAGCACTATCCTTGCATCTATTGCTTCTGTTTACTTTCGAGAGGTATATGAACACTCATAATTACAATGCAATTCTATCTAAACCTAAACAAAGACAAAAAAAAAAGTCTGAGTTTATGCTCTGTCAATAAGTGTTGTAAATCGTTGTTACATACATTGTGTAATCTTTTTTAAAATGGCGACCGAGAGATTTCCCGTCACCACAGGGCAGTCTGCGCCAATTTCGTTCCACACAACAGAAACTGGCATGCTGCCTTAACTGTGCAGTGAAGCGTATAATTATGCAATATAGTTATAATTTCAATATTCTGTTCTAATAACCAATTATACTTTTCGGCGGCATTTGTGGGAAACATTAATTGATAACAGTGCATACTTATTTGAAGAAAGCGAGTGAAGGATGAATAAAATGCCAGTTTTTAACAAACTTAGATAAACCATGAAAATATTAGTCTGACTCATGTAAATTTGTTTCACTCGTAAATTGGAATGACAAGAAAATTAGATATGTTTCCCAATTACGTGTGCAAAAATTAACCATGCGTCATATAAACAGAGTATTAGTTCTTGTCAGAAGAAATCTTTACTTTGTGTCGAAGCCGACACCTTGAGCTGCAGTCAGGTAGGTAGGGTGATGCTGAGAGCTGAAATCAGTCAAGGAAAATAAATTAGTGCCAGCCATACTTTGAAGTAGGAAGTAATCGCAGGAGCAATGTTGACCCTTTCAAGCAGAGGTAGGAAGGACATGGGTTCTCATGCTAAGGCCTTAATTAGTCGCACATTTTTTATATTTGTGGTAACTCCTCGATTTTGCACTAAAAATCGTATCCCCCCAATAAATATCAGAAGGTTAAACCACAGCCATGTGAGCAAATAACTTTTCCTCTTGATTCTAGACGGTGAGAGGGGTAGCCTGTCTCCCGTCTGTCCGGTCGATAGCTGGTGAGAGCCAGCTCAAATGGTACTAGGTCAAAATATCGACATACAACAATAAATAATCTAGAGCATTTACCATCACAATAGCATCAAGTTAGTATATAGAAGTAATTTTAAATCCACACCTACGTAGAAATGTCATTGCTATGTAGCGTGAAAATATATATATACATGTGATCAAGGCCGTGGAAACGCGGTCGAAACGCGTCATGCTGGGCACTTGCCGTTACATTGTTTGATGCTGAAACTTTCTTCTGCAATAAAGCACTGCACTTTGAAACATCACGCTATGGTCCGTACCTGATTTTCGCTGTGGCTATGGTGATCCAGGATTGTGGTTCTCTCATATATATTACCTACTGGCGGTCGCCAGTAGGTAGTTATAGTTAGGACCTTGTTTCTATTCAAAAAGCGTTTTTTCTTTTGCCACTATCTTTGGTGCCATTTGATGAATCTTCGCGAATTTTTCAAAACTAATGGGGCTCTCCGGTCAGCTCCTGTCTTGAACGTTTCGGGGTGATTCGTCAAGCGAGGGCCGAGAAAAAAGGGGGGTCCCAAAACGCGTTTTCCACATGTTAACTTCCATAGGAAACTTTTAGACAAGGCTACAGCCCGAACTGCTGAACGGAATTACACCAAATTTGGCAAAAAGGTAGCTCTTGGTTCAGAAAGCGCCCTTTTTTTTAAATGGTGTAAATCCGTTCACTAGTTTTTTAAATATTAAAGGAAAAAGAAATTTAGATATCTGGGCGGAGCCTAACTACACATCTCATCGTGAGATCTGATTGGCTGTCAGCACTTCATCCAAGAAGTGTTGGCAGCCATCTTGGGACCAATATACATGATAGCACTCCATTAAAATGCATTGTAGTGAATGGAAGGTTTTGAGGATCACCAAAAGGAGAACGTATAAAGGGTGATAAGACTTTAGTTACATTATAAATCATTTGTTGATGGTACCATACTAATTTTAGGAATTGTGGTGTGTTCTAAGGTGATTTTACCCTGTGAAAAAGCCTTCTGCTGGGATAGCATGAATCATGTTTGAGAGAAAACTATTTTCTCATACTTTTCCCATAGAGGGTTGGAAGGTGATCTAGAAGCTAAAATGAGAGCATATTTTCTGTAAATTCACATTATCTTTCTCAGTCATGTGAAAATGAAGTCTGACATTCTCAGTAAAACATGTACATCCAACAAGGGCAGAGACTGTCAGTTGATTCCTTTGTGTTCTACTGCAGCTTCCCAGAGTGTTCTAAAGAACAACTAGAGCGCTAACAGTCTTACTTATGACAAAAGTATGGCACACCTGAAGCCATCTTGATTGGAATAAAGTGGTAACACTTAAAACATTTAATTTAAAAAGGAACAAAATGAGGGGGTTCATTTTGCCATATAAATTATGATTAGTGCTGCAGAAAGAAAAATTAGGGCACATTTTGAGTGACTTCTCAAATCCTCTTCTATTTCATTAAAAATTCTGACATGCAGACTGAAACATGCACTTTCAATACCAGCAGCAGACTTCCCTGGTGAGCAGTAGCTTTACTACAGCGATCTAATGAGCAACTAGAGTGCTAACATTCTGAATTTATGACAAATGTGTGACACATCTGAATGCCTTCTTGATGGAATCAAAGTAAAAAACTGATAGTATTTCCTACTGAGGAGACTGTAGTAAATGAGGAAATTAGGAAACTTCATAACAAATAAGTCTCCCAAGATGGCCACCAGAGACAAAAGAGCCCAAATGTAGCACAAATATCACCCAGATGTAGCCCACGTATAGCCCAATGACAGAATGTCCCAGAGTGTTCTAAAGAACAACTAGAGCGCTAACAGTCTTACTTATGACAAAAGTATGGCACACCTGAAGCCATCTTAATTGGAATAAACTGGTAACACTTAAAACATTTAATTTAAAAAGGAACAAACTGAGGGGGTTCATTTTGCAATAGAAATGATGATTAGTGCTGAAGAAAGAAAAATTAGGGCACATTTTGAGTGACTTCGCAAATCCTCTTCTATTTCATTAAAAAATTCTGACATGCAGACTGAAACATGCACTTTCAGTACCAGCAGCAGACTTCCCTAGTGAGCAGTAGCTTTACTACAGTGATCTAATAAGCAACTAGAGTGCTAACATTCAGAATGTATGGCGAATGTGTGACACATCTGAATGCCTTCTTGATGGAATCAAAGTAAAAAACTGAAAGCATTTCCTACTGAGGAGACTTCAGTAAATGAGGAAATTAGGAAACTTCATAACAAATAAATCTCCCAAGATGGCCACCAGAGACAAAAGAGCCCAAATGTAGCACAAATATCACCCAGATGTAGCCCACGTATAGCCCAATGACAGACGTGTGCAAAACACTTTTTATTTTTTGTTTTTTTGCAGTTTTATATAGTGCAGACTGGTCAGGTATTGGAGTGATTTACATGAGCATTGGTTACATCAC
Source organism: Calotriton arnoldi (assembly GCA_963921515.1). NCBI lineage: Eukaryota > Metazoa > Chordata > Amphibia > Caudata > Salamandridae > Calotriton > Calotriton arnoldi. Next base: position 288,609 of record CAWUFW010014789.1, read on the forward strand.
ACAAGGACAAATTCATGTTGGTTGTAGACATGGGGAGATTAAGTGATTTGACCAGAATCACAGAATGTCGAGCTGAAACAGAAACTCCAACCTGGTTCCCCAGTTGCAAAGTCTGCAGCTCTGGAAGTAATACCACATCCTCTCCCCTAAGTGCAACATTTAATCAAGTGGTCAACTGGATAAAAAAACATAAAGATAACAAGTAATTTACAAGTGCTTTGTCTCTATTTGAAAACTCAGAAAATATGTCCTCATTTTAGTTTTTTAGAGCACTACCATATTTCGATGCAAATAAGACCCTCTCATTTCTGTAATTTGTAAAGGAAATGCTCTAGGTATTACAGTTTTGATTACATCAAGATGACGTCAGGCGTGCCACACTTTTGTAATAAATATAGAATGTTAGCAATCTAGTTGTTCATTAGGATACTGTTGAGAGGCAGAGGCCAGGGGCACAGACTCAGAAAGTTGAAGCAGGTAGGAGGGTGCAGAGGCAACAATTTGACCACACTGGGCAGGCAGCAAGGGCAGTGGCAGCACAACAGACTATGGAGGGCAGTGGAAAGGGGGGCAGGGGCAACAAACCAACAATGCAGGACAGGCAAGAGAGGCTGTGGCAATATAATAGACCATTGTGGGCAGAAGGAAGAGGCAGTGGTAGTACAACCATACATGCCAACAGACCTGATTCAGCCAGGAAACGCCCAATGTTTTTAAGCCCAAATGGGCTTTATTTGATCTGTCTCCTGTCTACAATCTCCTCTTTTTCAATGTAAGGCAATGGGGAAAATCAATACCCCATTTTATTTTTCAAAATCTCCCTCTTACCAAGTTCAAAATGTTAGCAAGTATGGTACATTGGATCATGGAAGGCAGGAGGAATTGGGGTAGGGACATAAACTCGGATAACAGAGGACAGGAGGGACATGGACAGGTGCACCAAACTGACCTTACAGGGCAGGCATCAGGGTTTGCAGCAGCACAATACACCACACAGGGCATGCGGGACGGGAGTGCAGCACAACAATCCATGGAAAGCAATAGGGAGGGGACTGGACCATGCACATGGACAACAGAGAACAGAGGGGAAAGAGGCAATGGCAGCTAGCTGACCATAATGGACAGACAGGAGAGAAAGCTGCAGCATAACGGACTATAAAGGGCAGGAGGTAGGGATCAGGGGCATTACAATGGAACAGACAAGCCAGGAGGGAGGGAATAGGGGTCTGTACATGGAAAACAGAGGGAAGGGGGCAAGGGGGCAGGGCAGGAGCAGCAAGCTGACAATGGAGGTCAGGCAGGATGGGCACTAGAAGCAAGACACACCATGGAGAGCAACAGTGAGACTATAATGGCATACACACAGACCATGGAGGGAAGGTGGGAGGGGGTCAGAGGCAGCTAGCTGACCACACAGGGAAGGTGGGAGGGGCCGTGGCAGCACAGAAGACCATGCATGGCAAGTGGGAGGGTTAGTGGCAGCACAATGGCCATGATGGGCGAGATGGAGGGGGCAGGTGCATGCAGAAAGGACCATGGAGGATAGAAGGGAGGGGTAGGAGCTGGGCACAGACAAGAGAGTTCAGGGGAAGGGGCCTCACAACAAAGGGCAGGCAGGAGGAGCAGTTTCAGCACAAAAGACCAGGGAGGGCAGAAGGGTGTGGCAGTAAAATGGACCATGGAGGACAGGAGGAAGGGGATAGGGGCATGGAACGTGGACAGGCAGGGTGGAGGTGGCAGGGACAGGTTATAGTCGTCTGACAATGCTAGGCAGGTGTGAGGGGAGTGGCAGCTCAACAGAACACTTTGGGGCCGATTCTGATGCGGGTTGGAAAAGCTTCCCGACCGAATCGGTTGGGAAATGGTGTCCGACCCACTCGGATCGGGAAAGTCCAACCGGTGGAGTAGGATGCATCCGGATGCTTCCAGATACGATTTGGTTGAACTCCCATTGACTTCAATGGGAACATTTGTTCCTAACCGCATCAGAATTGGGCCCTCGGTCGGGAAGACACGTTCCCGATCCGATTTGGAAGGAGCAAATGTCGTTAGGAGGCCTTCCTAACCGCATCAGAATCAGGCCCTCGGTCGGGAAGCTTTTCCAACCCGCATCAGAATCGGGCCCTCAGAGTAGATAGGAGGGGCAGGTCCATGGAACATGGTGGGCAAAAAGGATGGAGCAGGGGCATGCACACAGAGATCGGAATGCAGGGGGAAGGAGAGTAGGGGCAGCAACCTAAGCACAGAGGCTAAGCAAGAGGTCAATGATGGGGCATAGAATTGGGCAATGGAGGGCAGGAGGAGTGGACTGGGACATCATGCTAAATGGAGGGCAGTGGCAGCACATCAGACCATCCATGGCAGGAGGGAGAAGGCTAGTGCATGGATTCAGACAACAGAGGATAGGGAGGAGGTGGATAGGGAAGCAATCTAACTGTTCAGAGAAGGCGGGAAGGCCAGTGGCAGAACAACGGCCACACAGGGCTGTAATGAGGGAGCAGGGGCATGGACTTGGACAATGGATGGCAAGGAGGAGGGGAGGCAGGAGCAGCAAGCTTGGGTGGGGACAGCACAATGCCAGGCCAGGCCCTGCTTCCAACCCCCCACCATCCATTGTGATAGGCATCTTACTTAATGTTAAAAAAAACTAGAAATTCGCTGAAAAAAACAAAGATTACAGGGACGTTATAGTTAGACTCAGATTTCACTCGTACAAAACCAGTGAAATTGAGCAGTCATAGTTGCCTGAGCTAACTATAACTTACACCCCCCAATGCACTGCTTATGACCTCAGACATTACATCATTCATGACATGGTCAGTGACATCACTCATGACATCACTCATGACATCTCAAATGAGCTGTGAATGGAATAGAACTATAATCGCTAGAACTTTATTTATGGATAGTGTGTGTACATTAACACCCCTTTTTTCTTTTCTTTCGTGTAAGAACCATTATAATACGCAACGTGCCCAGATCAATATGGCCGATAGCCTTTCACTTTAAAGTAATGTGCAGTCCATTGTTTATGTTGATGTTTGCAATCCTAAGTATGTTTATTATGACCAAGTCACGTTGACGAACATACAGGTACGGCGGTCACAGGGCAAAATATGCTGAAATGACATTGTGTGCATATTAACACTTGTTTTCTTTTCTTTATTGTATCAATTCCTGAATTTTCACATCGTGACCAGGCCAATATGGCCACCAGCTTTTTGGATTAAAGTAATATGTAGTCCTTTGTTAATGTTGGCAACTGGAGGCATTTGTACATTTAAATAAGCAAGCTACAATGACGTCTTGTATCGTTATCAAGGTTTGGACGAGCCGAAACGCGTGGATCGCATTTCGCATTTGAGATGTCATCAGTGATGTCATCAATGATGTCACTGATCATGTCATGAGTGATGTAATATGTGACGTCATCAGCAGTGCATTGCGGGCGTGAGTTATATATATATTCACTGAAAAAACCATAGGTTTTAGGGACAGTTATAGTTAGTTGGACATTGCACTCGTACAAAACCCGTGAAATTCCCCCGTTATAGTTAGTTCAGCTAACTATAACTCGCGCCCGCAATGCACTGCTGATGACGTCACATATTACATCACTCATGACATGGTCAGTGACATCACTGATGACATCACTGATGACATCTCAAATGACATCACTGATGACATCACTGATGACATCATCCACGTGATAATCTGATGCACCTCCTCACACCCTAATATAACCTTTGATACACCCACTCTAAATTACAGACTGCCATTCGCAAAACCATAGACACTCCAACACCAATAACTACATACCCACTCACTGATTCTTAGGTCTACACACACATCCACTCACTCACCCGTACAGTCACTCATACTTATGGTCACTCAGTACAGGACTATCATATGCACTCATACTCCTATATAGACACTCAAACACCGCCACTCATCCATAGAGGTACTCACACACCTAGTCAGTCATGCAAATAATTAAACACACTGCCATTTACTCACCTATACAGTTATCCACACACCAGCTCACTTACTCATACAAATACTAGCACATTCTTACGCTCTTATACAATCACTGATACAAGCACACACTCATCCATACAGTCACTCTCACAATCACACACTCTCGCTTATAGCTATTTATATACTCCAACACACATATATAGTGCCTTTCACATATGTAGTTACTCACACATGTACCACTGGGACATACATTCACTCACTAACACATTCTTACACACACTTACCCACCCATACAGTCTATCACAGATGCACTCTTGAAACCATCCACCCAGTGAATCACCCACTCACACATCTATGCACAGAGTCGCACACACCCCACCCACACAAACACTCAGGCACCCATACAGATACTCAGACAACCAATCAATAACTCATATAGACACTCATGTAGCTATTCACAAACCCATGCAGCCACTTACACAGCAACAGACAGACGGATACAGACATTCACCCAGTTTAGTCACTAACCCATGCATTCAGTAAGATACGTTTAATCACTCACTTATAGAGTTAGTCACGCACCTACTAAATCATCCATACAGACACTTATACAACCACTCATTCTTCAATACGCCTTTCCCTATATATATTAAAAATATTTAAACTTTACAGAAACACACAGTCACTGGATGATGTCATCAGTGATGTCATTTGAGATGTCATCAGTGATGTCATCAGTGATGTCACTGACCATGTCATGAGTGATGTAATATGTGACGTCATCAGCAGTGCTTTGCGGGGGCACGAGTTATAGTTAGCTGAACTAACTATAATGGGGGAATTTCACGGGTTTTGTACGAGTGCAATGTTCAACTAACTATAACTGTCCCTAAAACCTATGGTTTTTCAGTGAATTCGTAAGGTTTTTTAAATGCTAATTTCTAACTATAACGTGCCTGAAACCTATGGTTTTTCAGTGAATTTCAAAGGTTTTTTAAATGCTAATTCCTAACTATAACATGTCTGAAACCTATGGTTTTTTTCTGTGAATTTCAAAGGTTTTGAAAATGACAATTTTTAAATGTATTAATTGTTATATTTATTTTTTTGATACTGATTTACTACATTTTTTTAAACTATTTATTTTTACATATTTTATTTTTTAAATTACATTGTAATTACATTATACATTACATTACAAAATATACTTTCTCAGAATGAATTACTTTAGTTTAAATACTTTGCAAATAGGCAATAGACTTTTAAGTACAGTAGTTACAGTTGTTGCAATGGGCAACACAATTTCAAACACAATGCAACATTGAGCTCAATGTGAATTTCTACTTAAATGCAATTAGTTACTTTATGGATTACTTTTCTAACCACAGGACTGGATCCTACATTCAGTCCTGGGACATCTCCTGTAAACAGTTGAGTAAAAGCGTTTTGGTTACAGTAGTGATTTTTAAGGAATATTATTGTATTTTAAAAGTTGACACATAAACTTTTTCACATAGAATCACCAATGTTATCCTATGGGAGGAAATTCACTTAGCAGGTAAGTAGTGTTATCGTTACTTTTTCTTACTCAGTGGTGGATCCTGGATCCAGCACTGGTGCATCTCCTGTAAACAGTTGAAAGAATGCGTTTAAGTCATACAGGCGATTTTTAAGGAATATTTGTAGTTTGTGAAAATCGACACTGAAACTTTTCTGCTGAAAACCAGAAAATGGATTCCAATGGAAGGAAATACAAGTTACTGGTAAGTAGGGTTAGAATTACTTTTCAGGGTCAGTGCTGGGCTAAAAGATGCAGCACTGGGTTCTCTCCTGATAACAGGTGAGTAAATCGGAATTCGTAGTTCGGCTGATTTTAGAGGAATATTATAAAGTTCCAAAACTCCACACACAGAAGAATTTCCAAGTGAAACCAGTCAATGTTAGCCTATGGAAGGAAATTCAAGTTACTGGTAAGTACGGTTAAAATTACTTTTCAGGATCAGTACTGGGCTCAAAGATGCAGCACTGAGGTCTCTCCTGATAACAGGTGAGTAAATCGGAATTCGTAGTTCGGCTGATTTTAGAGGAATATTTGCACAATGGTGAAGGAAGGGAGTGGGGCCTGAAGTGACATGTCTGCAAACACGCCTTGTGGCGCGTTTTAAGTTGGAGAATGAATTCCTCCTCAATCCCGAGGGTCCCTAGGGGCCAACTGGCCCACCAGATACCTCCAGTATGCGCCAGAGAGCTGCGTTGCAGAGAGGTGTTCAGAGGCCACTCCCCTTTTTACAACACTCTGCAACGCAGCTCCGTGGCGCTTACTGGAGGTACCTGGTGGGCTAGTTGGCCCTCAGGGACCCTCAGGATTGAAGAGGATTTAATTCCCCATCTTAAAACGCGCCACGGGGCCTGTTTGCACACATGTCACCTGAAGCCACGCCCCCTCCCTTCACCACTGTGCAAACGCGCCCCGTGGCGCGTTTTAAGTTGGGGGATTAAGTCCCCTTGAATACTGAGGGTCCCTGGAGTCCAACTAGCCCACCATGTACCTCCAAAAAGCGCCACAGAGCTGCGTTGCAGAGAGGTGTAAAAGGGGCATGGCCTCTGTACACCTCTCTGCAACGCAGCCCTAGCGCATACCGGAGGTTCCTGGTGGGCTAGTTGGCCCTAGAGACCCCAGTATTCAAGGGGAATTACTTCCCTTCTTAAAACACGCCAGGGGGCGTGTTTGCAGACTGCTGCAGGGAGGGGGCAGGGCCTCCAGCACGATGCCGGTTCTACAGAGGAACAAGATGGCTGCCAACACTTCCTGGTTTGGAGTGTTGACAGCCAATTAGCATGCAGCTCGTGGTCGGAAGGGTGCGCGGATCCACCACGGCCATAGATATCGAAACATTTATTTTGGATTTTCTCAGCAACTACTGAACGGATTTACACCATTTTTAAAAGCGTGTTTTCTGAACCAAGCACTACCTTTTTGCCAAATTTGGTGTAATTCCGTTCAGCAGTTTTGCTGCGGGGGCCACATGCCCCCACACATAATGAGCATAGCCCAGGGAGGTGGTGGTCCCCGGGCTGCGGGCGCCCCGCAGGCCCCCGCTATTATTTATTGACAATGCCCCCGGGACCTGGCCCACCCGGGGGCCTCATTAAAATGAGCGCGGGAGCCCGCGCTTCATTTTTAAAACTTTTGGCGGGATTCGGGACCCCAACGCGAATTCCGCCGAAATTAAAAAAATGCTTTTTTGGCCCTGGGGGTCCTTGTGGGACCCCCAGAGCAGGCCTAGGGGGTCAGGGTGCTTCTACCCTGCCCCCTTTTGTTAATTTTACACTTTGTTTCACTGTTTTCTTGTGACTCGGTTCTACCGAGTCACAAGATGGCTGCCAACAGTTCCTGGTTTGGAGTGTTGGCAGTCAATCACAGTGAAGCTCGTGCTCAGGAGGGTTCGCGAACCCATCTCGGCCATAGATATATCAATTTTTCTTTTTCTAATTTCTCAGGAACTACTGAACGGATTTACACCATTTAAAAAGGTCTCTTTCTGAACCAAGGGCTACCTTTTTGCCAAATTTGGTGTAATTCCGTTCAGCAGTTCAGGCTGTAGCTTTGTCTAAAGTTTCCTATGGAAATTTACATGGGGAAAACGCGTTTTAGGACCCCCCTTTTTCTCGGCCCCGCTTGATGAATCACCCCGAAACTTTCAAGACAGGAGCTGACCGGAGCGCCCCACTAGTTTTGAAAATTTCGCGAAGATTCGTCAACCGGCGCCAAAGATATTGGGAAAACAAAAACGCTTTTTGAATGGAAACGAGGTAGTAATTATAACTACCTACTGGCGACTGCCAGTAGGTAATATATATATATATAGCGGGGAGTGTCCACAGGATATGCGTAGGTGGGGAGGTGTGGAAAGGCAACGCCATCAGCCTAACTACAAAGGCTTGGCATTCACTATTAGCCAATTATGTCAGAGGAAGTTGTCCGCAAAAGAGAAGCAGCAGCTGATGAACTGTTCAACAATTTGCCTAGTGTCACAGCAATGGGAGAAAGCTCGCAAGCTAACACAAGCAATAGCAATAAAGATGGCAATGCGAAAATTTTACTTAAAAAGCTGGTGAAATGCATGAGATCTGAAGTGACTAAATGGTGGGAAAACAAATCACTAACGAAATATGAAGAAGCGGGACGGGTTCCTCGAGGGCTCAGGATCCTTTTGGCGCCGAGTTTCGAGAACCCGAACCCGACTATGCTAAAGGAATGGGGTGAAAGTAACCTCGAGGCTTCAATGAATCTTGTCCGTATACTCATTAAGTATGCTGAGTCTGATCGTTTAGATTTAATCAAAGAAATCGACAAAATAAATGATGAATTAAGCAAGTTGGAGCCCAATGAATATATTACTAAGACCAGGAAAGAAATACAGGAACGTCTTAAAAAGCAGGAAGAAAAAATCAAACTCCGTAAAGTGTATAAATTTGCGCGAGATCGAGCTGATTACGAGCAGGGCCAGATCTATACGTTTGCTCGTAAATACGCGAACGCTAAGAAGCTAAAGCTAAATACTGAATCCAAAAAAGGTGCAGAAACCGAAATGCAACAAAATGCAGGCACATCTAAGGACTCGTTGTCAATTTCAGACGGAAATTCCCTAACTAGCGATACAGGCTCAGAAAGTGGCAGCATGAGCACTGCTAGTGGAACAATGGAAGGCAGACAGACCGCCGGAACACACTATCCCAATATAGGGAGGACCACAGGGACATTTCAGCACATATAGTACACCACTGATTTTACAGTTGGTGTGCCGCCTCAGTTCCTAAGGTGTGTTCATTCCCAGATCTACTGATGTTGCCATTTTCGTAAACTCACACACCGAACAGGAGCCACAAGGAAAATGTCCTTTTACTCTAGGCATGGCCCATGAAGTTGGCTCATTGTCTGATGTGACGTTCTTTGGCCTAGTGTGTACTAGAGTATCTTTGAGGTTCATGGTATGTTTAAAGGTGAACATAGGTTTGCCTATCTCCATTTGTCTGGTGTTCAGAATATGCCATATCTTCAAAATGCTCTTTTTAACAATGGTAGTCAGGATGCTAAAAGTGCTCACACAGATCAACTGTTCTTCTTTGAGAACTTGTCTATTATTGTTATGTACTCCCTTCCTGGCTGAATTTATCAGCTAATGAGGGCAATTCCTGGTTGCAAGCCGTTGATTAAACTCAGTTTCAGAGCAATTCCTTCAGACTCACAAAAGAGCCCTACTGGCAAATTATCCCATAGTGAATTAGGACGAAAACTAACATAAGGCAAAAGTGAATGCTGTGTAATAGGTTTTCTATGTAGTTCAGAGTGCACTCTCCCATCTTTAGGATACAGTAATAAGTGAAGAAATGGTAACTTTTCTTTACTGTATTCACAGGTAAATCTGAAAGATCATTTCTTGTATTCAGCCAGTGATGGAATGCAAGAATCGACCCAGAAGTGCCTTTTGACACCAAGAGTACATCATCAATGTAGTTTCCAAAGTTTACGATTTTTCTTGAAGGGGTTAAGATCAGAATACATGTGTTGGCATTCAAAATGACACATATAGAGATTCTCCAAGCTGGGAGCAAAAGTGCTTCTCATGGCAGTGCTGCTGATCTGTAAATGCAGTTGATCTTAAAACACAAGGAAATTCCCTTTCAGTGCTAAAGTAGCTTAATCCATTATAAAGGCGATAGGTGTCCTCTCATTGGTTAGATTGTCATGTAAAAGCGTTGATCATACTGAGGGTCTCATCATGTAAAATAAATGTATAAAGAGATTCTACACCAAAACTGACTAGATAATTTGCTTGTGTGTCAAATTGAAAACCTTGCAGAATGTTGAGGACATGTTCGGTATCCTGAACGTATTAGAGCATCTTGCCAACAATTGGTCTAAAAACTAGTCTGTAAACTGTGAAAATGGTTCCAAGAGGGAACTGAACCTAGAGACGATTGGTCCTCCTGGAGGTGAACATTGTAGCTAATGAATCATTTGAAGTACATAAAAATATGGAATTCTGGGATGTTCTGTCGCCAGAAAATCAGCCTCATTTGGTGTAATTCACTCTTCTTCCTTTGCGATTGAAACCAACCATCTGATGGTTTTCTGTAATCTCGGTGTAGGTTCTCTCTGTAATGGTTGATAAAACTTTACATCAGTAAGTTGTTTCAAGCATTCATTATTGTAAGTGTCAGAGTCTAACAGTACGATCGCCCTACCTTTGTCTGCCAGTTTGATGGTGTTTCTAGTATCAGACCCTAGCCGGCGACCAGTCTCAATTTCAACAATGGATAATTTGAAGACCATTTTTTTGAGTTGATATATTAATCTACTAAGGTCTTTTATGACTGCCTTTTCAAATGTAGCCACTTCTGCTGGTATTGTGTGGGGTGGAGGGTTAAAAGAAGACTTCTTCTTAAAAACGCACAGATGTGATTGCATTAATATATTTTGTAAAAGAGAGAGCATCGTCCATGATTACTCCAAAGTCTTAACCAATGGAATGAGTGCTAACTAAATGGTCTCCAAATGTGAGTTTCCTGTGAGGAATGCTCAGTGGTCTGAGCAGTTTGCCATAAATATGTAGGTCCCAGTTGCTCTTTTCAAGTATTTCATGAATGTGCAAATCTTGTTGGAAGTAGCATCAGTTTCATTTGCAGAGAACCATCGTATTCCTATGAGGACCATCATGAACATGATGTGTGAGGTCCAAGGTGAGAATGAGTAGCAGAAATCGAGCTTTAATCAATTGGAAAGTAATAGAAACAACATGTATAGTTTTGTATACATTTTTTCTTTAAATATTTATTTGTATGTTTGAGACACAATTACATCAGAAGCCCATTTCACAGTGCTTTAAGTGCTGTTTTATATTTATGTCAAGAAAATGTTTGATTTAGCACCCGATTCCCATATCCTGATTCGAATATTCAGGATTTGATGAATTTCTAAACCTAAATCTCACATACAACCAAGAGTAAGGAACCATAATGATAGCGCATTCCCTTGCTATATGTGAACACGAGTGTTCCCAAAGGATCAAATTGATAGAGATCATTAATAATGTGATTATTCCACAATGTCATACCATGTGAGTATCCACATGCAATCCCATTGCAACTTTACATCCAACTTGCATATATAACTTAAATGTCATAGAATGCTGAAGATTCCAAATTTTTCAGAAAGTTATCAGAAGGCTTTTCTCAGAATGAAAAAATGGTTTTCATGTGGAGATACAAAAAAGAAAAACAGTGAAATGTGCACATGCACTTTTCTGCCAAACCCACAGATTGCCCATTAAGTCCCAGATGTACTAAATGTTTTTACAGTTGGTAACTAAAAAATTTGCTGTTTACAAACTCAAAAATATTTTTCAATGTACTAATCTGTCTGTAGTCTGGAAATATTTGGCTTGACTCCATACCGAATCGCTATTTTGAAGAGGCATGTTGTAGTTGGACCTTCCAAATACTGATTCAGTATGAGAGCGCAAGGTTTCACGCCCAAAATGTGATTGCAGAACATTGAAATTTTACCGACCCCAGAGTTGTAGTGGTAATGCATAATGTAAAAAAAAGGTCTGCTATAAAATGAACAGTGGTGCAGAGGACATGACTCCATTTCCTTTAATGAAAATGAACTGCATTAAAAAAATACTTTATTGAACAGCGATCACAGACATGGTGGTCACCATCCCAGTAATGACCACTAATTGGAATGAGTTGCAATTTGTAAACTACCTCATTACTATTCATGATATTGGTCAGATTGTGACCCACTCCATACTGGAATTTACAGAGCCTAGCTATTATTACATAGGTTGTGCAGTTACATTCTTTATTGGTCGCAAAAATGCTGGTCATAAATTGCAACCATATTTTTGTGACCAGCAATTAGTACTTTGGGCTCCAGAGCAGAAGAACTAAGAGTAGCAAAGTCTTCCCATAAATTCTTCTTTGGATTTTGTAAAATCTGAATAACACAAATGTTAAGGAGAGCTTACCGTTAAATATTCATATGTTGTTTTGTGAATCATACCCAAATTGACATGCTCAGAACCATAAATATACTTTGATTAACTACTCAACATGATATTATAAGCCACTGGCCCTTTCACATAAAGTGAGCAATGAAAGTGCTAATTTATGGTATTGCCTGCCACTATTTTGGGCTCCCTCATGTCTTAAGTAGTAGAAAAACTGTTGCAAATTATTCCTTGTCAGGGGAACCTTAAATGCATGTGCTGCTTTTGGCTAGAAGTGTAGCAACATTTGGAGACATCATTAAAGTAAAAAAACAACATAACACAGTAACATAAAGTAACATAACAACACAAAATTTAACAGGGCACAACACAAAAAACAGTTTAAACAGAATGCAACGTAACAGCCACAGTACAACAAACCAACATCACATTAAAATAATGCAGCACAAACACACAGCAGGAAGAAAAAGGACAATTCACCTCCACAACAAAATGCCACAAAAATATGCACAAATATTTTTGGCGCACAACTACCACCTTCAGAAACCTGCTTTCATAACATGATAGTAAGAGGTGCTTACACCAAGCATTTGCTTAACCTACCACCAAGGTAATGAAAGACCTCCAGTCAAATATGTATTGTGATTTAGCCCTTGGTGTTGAGGTTTCAAAGTCAGTACCTTAGGCACTGCACCTATCTACTGTGAGCAAGTCCGGGGCTGCTTTTTTTACTGTCTGTGATTCATAGAATGAATACAAGTAGTCAATGCACAATCTTCTAGAAATGCTAAGAAATAATCCAATTTTCAGTGCTTGCTGTGCAAACAATCTTGATTATATGTATTCTGTGACATAACTAAGGGTTTCATTTTAATAATGTTTTTTTCACTTTCTCACCATTTTAGAGCCTCTCCTATTTTTTATGTTCAAAAGTCTTTGCCTTGACTGTGGAGAATTCTGCACATGTGCACCTACGTTTTAGTAGTAAATGTGGAAGGGACTAAGGGGAGAGACTAGAAAGTGGGGAATAGTTTTTACTAGAGAGGATGGATTTTGGAAGGAGTATGGAGGAGTTAAAGGAGGATAGGGAGGGGTTTATGAAGGGACTTGCATCCACCCACCCACAAGAGAGTAATCCCATTGCTATTCACAAATGGAACTTCTAAAGTTACTACAGCAAACAAAGACCCAAAACAGGAGTAAATATATCCCACCTCAGACCTGTATTAAGTCCAGCACCACACAATGCCAAACACTGCTAATGCAACACCCTCCTTTAAAATGTAATGCAGGTTGCGACTTACAATATAACCTTATAGGAAATTATGTTAAAATCTCTCTCTTTCTATTTATATCTATATACATATATACACTCATATATATATATATATATATCTATATACATATATACACATAAATAAATATATATATATATATATATATATATATATATATATATACATATATTTCTGATGACTGTATAGTAAGGACCTAGTTTCCATAGGAAGAGTGTTTTTGTTTTGCCAATAACTTTGGTGACATTTGACAAACCCTCGCAAAATTTTCAAAACAAAATGACGCTCTTTAGCTGCTGTCTTGAAAGTTTTGTGGTGATGCGTCAAGTGGGGGCTAAGAAAAAGGGGTTCCAAAATGCACTTTCCCCATGGTAATTCCCATAGAAACTTTAGACCTGGCTACAGCCCGAACTGCTGAATGAAGTTACACCAAGTTTGGCAGAAAGGTAGATATTGGTCCAGAAAAATGCCTTTTTCTGATCTGGTGTAAATCTGTTAAGTAGTTGCGGAGTTATTAAAAGAAATTCAAACTTGTGTATATAGGGACACTAAGGGGCACATGCATCAAAGCTTTTGCGATCGCAAACGGCGCGATTCGCAAAAATCGGCCGTTTGCGAGCGCAAAATTAGCTTTTGCGATGCATGAAACAACTTGCCACTCGCAATTTGAGAAATCGCAATTTTTTGCGATTTCTTAAATTGCGATTACATTTAAGGAATCGCAAATTGCGATTCCTTAAATGCAATGCAAGATGCCTTTAAAAATAGCGATTTCGCTATTTGGGCCCGCTATTTACCGTGGAATCATACCACATGGTAAATAGCGAAAACTCTGAAAAATGCACTAAAGTGCATTTTTTAAAGTTATAGAGTTACACACACACATGTCCTTGGGACATGTGTGTGCGCAACTATATGTGCACAGATCAATTTCAGGGGTGCAACAGGGTGTCCTTTTGACACCCTTGCACCCTTGAAATTGCATTCTCAATTTGCGATTCTCTAATTGAGAATCGCAAATTGAGAATGTCTTCCCATTCATTCCTATGGGCCTCTAGGCCCATAGGAATGAATGGGGAGGTATTCCTTAATTGCGACTCGCAATTTGCGAGTCGCAATTAAGGAATGTTTAGAAATCGCTATTTTTTAAGCGATTTCTACATGCATAGGCTTTTGCGATTCCTTAATTGCGATTCCTTAAAAATCGCAATTAAGAAATCGCAAAATCCAACATTGATGCATGTGCCTGTAAGGCTCTATGAAACCCTCCCAATCCTGTGCTGAGATCTCATTGGCTTCTAACACTTCAAACTAGGAAGTGGTGTTAGCCATATTGGGACTCAGCTTGAGCTGAGCCCCACAATAAAACAGTAAAAAAAGGAAAAGGGGGCAGGGTAGGAATACCCTGATCCCCTACGCCTCTTGGAAGGTCCCGCAGGGACCCTGTAGGACCAAAAAAGCATTTTTTAAAATAAATTTGGAGGAAGTCCCAGTGGATCTGCGGCTCCTGCTGAAAAATTTTAAAAAAGAAGTGCGGGCTCCTGCTATCCTGTAATGCGGGCCAGGTCCCAGGGGCATGAGCAATTATATAAAGGAGGGGGTGCATGGGCCTCCCTCCTATGGCTTATCATAAGCCCCAGGGACCAACACCTCCCAGGGGCACTTTCAAATATCTGTGCAGGCGGGCATGCTGGGCCCAACATCTTCCCAGGGCAAGTAAAAGTAACAATGCAGGGGGCCCATGCACCCACGCATCCCTGGGGACCACCACCTCCCCGGGCACTATGAAAGAATGTACGTGGGTGGACCTCTGGGCCCTCCTGCTTCCTGGAAACTGCCACCTCCCCAGGAAAAACATAAAATCAATGCAGGGGTGCCCACAGAACCCCCCCGCAGCTCCAGTGACCACCACCTCTCTGGGGCTGAAATAAACTAATTTTGGGTGTATGTCTTGGACCCCTAGCCCCTGGGACCACCACCTTCCTGAGGCAAAGTTTTAAGATGGAGGTGGGGGCATGCAAACCCTCTCATGGAGCCATTTATGGCCCTCGGGACCACCACCACCCAGGGCCGGCTCCTGCTACCTCCCGAGGTACCCACCCTCGGTAGGTATCCGTTTGCTTTTGCAAACATAACTCCACTTTCTGCAAGCTGGAGCTGTCAAACAGCTCTAGCTTCAGAATGCAGAGTTTTAATCTGTTTCTCTGAACGCAAATATGAGTACAGACAAACAGATGGAAACATTGGTCTGACAGACAGGGTGCTGCCTTTCAGCATCCCCTGTCTGTAAGAGTAATGCCGGCTCCTGCAGGAGCCGGGGAGTCAGCAGGGACCGAGTGGTCCTAGAGGCTCCCCTTCCACAATCCCTAACAGAGGTTACTGGGTGCCGTTGGGGCACCCAGAATAAAGAGGCTGGGCCCTGGGGTCCACGTGGCTAAAATTGGCCCGGGGATGGGGGCCGTGTGGCCCCCCTTCCAAAATAAAATGTAATTAAATAAAACGCCGGGCCCTGGTGAATAGAGTCCTGGGGCCAAAATTGGCCCGGGATGGAGGCTGTGTGGCCCCCTCTGCATAGTATAATTGCCGGGCCCCAGGAATAGATCCCCAGGGCTGAAATCAGCTCAGGGAGAGGGCCCACAAAGCCCCCTTCCCTATTCAATCAAGACCGGGCCCCGGGGATGGGGTCCCCAGAGCCGAAATTGGACTGGAGAGGGGATCGCACAGCCCCCTCCCCATAGTATAATGGCTGGGTCCAAGGAGATAGGATCCTCAGGGCTGAAGTCAGCACGGGGAGGGTGGCGCAGAGTCCCCTCCCCTATTCAATGGGGTCCCCTGGCCGAAATCAGCCTGCAAGGGGGTCTGTGTGGCCCCCTCCCTGATTAAAAATATATTTTTTAAAAGGCCGGGTCTCAAGGGATGGGATCCCTGGGGCCGAAATTGGCCTGGGGAGGGGGCCACATGGCCCCCTCCCCTGAGGGGTTCTTTCTTGTCATCTGTTGCTGAGACCAGAGATTGTATTCTAAAATTTTACATACTAGAAGTATGTCAACCTGCCTACAAGCCCTGCCCCATATACATTAGCAGTATGCAATGTTTTCCCGCCCTTTTCCCAGGATGATGGTTAGCTTACTAAAAGAATACCCTAGAGCCTTTCCCACCCATTTTGGAGACACGTTCCTCATGCCAGGAATACGATTGTATCTCCACCAAACAAAGAAGTTCTTACTTCTGCAAAGTAGAAATCCTCCAAGTGTGTTTTCTCTGCAGTTCCACATTGTAAAGTTATTTAGTAAAGATGCTTGAGGAACAATCACATTGGCAAAGTTACAGAAAAACAAGGTCACTTGAGACATTTTCTCAGCATCCTTTATGCAGTTGTAGTGTAGGAAATGTAGTATACATTTGCCCATAGAGGTAGCACTTACTAATTAGCCAGTAGAAAGTACTCCAGTTGGGTAGAGGTGATGAACAAAATGGTGGCCTCTTCTTGGATAAATAGCAGGACAGGATTCATTCTGGCATGATGCTCATTTTAAAAAAATTAAACCTCAACAGGTCATAGTTATGAAATAACAATTTTTAAAAAAGTGTAAATTCACTTAAAAAAACCAAAGGTTACAGGGAAGCTATAGTTAGGAAACAACATTTTAAAAACCTTCAAAATTCACGGACAAGACCAAAGGTTACAGGGACATTATAGTTCGGAAATAGAATAAAAAAAACCTTAGAAATTCACTGAAAAAAACAAAGGTTACAGGGACGTTATAGTTAGACTCAAATTTCACTCGTACAAAACCAGAGAAATTCAGCAGTTATAGTAATCTGCGCTAACTATAACTTACGACCCCGCAATGCACTGCTTATGACCTCACATATTACATTACTCATGACATGGTCAGTGACATCACTGATGACATCACTGATGACATCTCAAATGACATCACTGATGACATCTCACATGACGTCACTGATGACATCATTCACAGAACCACTCACACTCCCACCACACCACTTAAACACCCACTCACTCACACATGCAGGCACTCCCACGGCCACTTACCTTACTATATATGTTTAACACTCAGTAACTTTTAGAAAACACTCACACTCACTGGATGATGTCATCAGTGATGTCATTTGAGATATCATCAGTGATGTCACCGACCATGTCATCAGTGATGTAATATGTAAGGGCATAAGCAGTGCACTGTGGGGGTAAGTTATAGTTAGCTCAGCTAACTATAACTACTGAATTTCACTGGTTTTGTACGAGTGGAATCTGAGCCGAACTATAACGTCCCTGTAAGACTTGGGTTTTTCAGTATATATATATATATATATATATATATACAACTATTTATAAATGTTTCTATACATTCCATTGGCTGTGGGACTTCCGATTGAGCAATTTCCATTTAGTTCTCTCGCCACTGTATGGTTTCATTTATCCTTAGGTGCTTCCTTGAATGTCATTAATTCAGTTAGATACAATGTATGCTCTCGTCACGCTCACTGTCTGTTTTCTCTATGAAGGTGTGTCCCGGTTTGGTGATTCAGTGTTGGCTATGTCTTCATGTAAATTCCAGTGATATGACCCCCTGCATGAACAAGTTGAATAGCGATGCTCCCATATATAATTATAATGCACATTGCAGTTTGCAACAGGAACATCGGGTTCTTTCTGCAGTTTGCACAATGGCCGCTGCACATCGCACTTCAATTAGTATCATGGTTTTATACACTATTTAATACACAAACTAGGTTTTAGGTGATTTTTTAGAGGCAACAAATATATATGTCCTGAACAGCACTAGCACTTTACACGAAAGCACTTTTGAACGCCTTGTACGTTAAACATTGTGACGTGGCTCTCCACGACTATAACTGCCTTGACACTTATCCCAATGTGACCATCAAAGTAAACCTGCTTAGCATATTCATATGGTTGTATGTTGGAACAACGAGTTCCCCAACCACGACTTCCCTAACAACGAGGTCGAAACCACGACCTTGTCTAAACCACGATTTTTTTACCACGCATTCCTTTACCACGATTTTTCGTGGTAAAGGAATGCGTGTTAAAAAATGCTTTCCAACTAGTACCCCGATCCCCCACCCCTTAAAAACGAATTCCCACCAGCCTAAAAATAAACACGATCACCCACACACACTAAACTAATTCCCTCCCACCTAAAAATATACTGGATCACCAACACATCCTTAAAACAAACACGATCACGCACACCCCTAAAAACTAACCCCAAACCCCTAAAAACTAACCCCAAACCCCCCAACCCCTGCATACTAACACCAATCCCCCCGCCCTCCTAAAACTAATTCCCCCACTCTAAAAATAACACGATCACCCACAAACCCTAATAACTAATTCCCCCTTCCCTAATAATAAACACGATCACCCACACACCCTAAAAACAAACACGATCACCCACACCCCTTAAAAATAAACTCAACCCCCATAAAACTAATTCCCCCTCCCTAAAAATAATCACGATTACCCCCACCTCCTAATAACGAACTCAACACCTTTTAAACGAATTCCCCCACCTTAAAACTAAACCCTAAACCCCTAAAATCTAATCCTAAACCCCCACCACCCCTGAAAATTAACCCCTCTTACCTGTTCCTCTGCTACGCTCCTCGGAACTCCGCCCTGCCTGAACACTAGACCGAATCAGCCTTAACCACGCACATGCGTGGATAAGGCTGAGTCGTGTTCGGGCAGGGCGGAGTTCCGCTTCATGACTCCGGAACTTGTTGTTCCGGAGTCGTTGTTCAGGATGTTTCCCTATTCATATACATTAGAGATTATCTCTATTTGATCCACACTTTAGCAAGCTTACAATATCTGTTAATTTTATCGAGTACAGTATGAATTATATGTTCAACAGGCAATCAGATCCTACACTATGTTTTAACAGATGGCTATACATTGATATATTCAATAGAAAGGATCTGTGTTCCTTCAATGTTATTTTGCTAGTGCACTATGCAGCAAATATGGTCGGAATTATGATGTCATTATGGTATAATGTTATCTCTCTTTATACTGTGTTCAACATTCAGTAACCGATAGAACCATTTAAGAGTATTTTTTTCCCTATGTCTGTGATAAGTCGATAGTCTTTTTTTCACGTCTAAAGCCAAGAGGTCAGAAGGTTGAAATCACGTGACTAAATTGTTAAATCAAGCACTTTATGTAAACAATGTGTGTAAAAAAAATTAAAAAACTTAGTTAAATAGACGCAAGCACAACGTAGCGCACATGTGATCGAGGCCACAGGACTGTGGCCGAAACGCGTCATATACGCACTGCTAAATAATTTTTAAATAAACAAGCACAATACCAAGGAGTCTGTGCCCGACTTGTTTGTTCACTGAATATCGGGAGCCTTTGGATATATATATATATATATACATATATATATATATATCAAGGTCACGTGTGGTGACCGAAACGCGTCATGACATGCAGTGAGCGAAAATAAAAGCACTAGAGTAAATTGGAGCCCGTGCCCGAGTGTTTTTCATGAAGAAGAAACGAAAGGGATTGTATTATTCCATATATATATATATATTCTTTGATGGTACCTTCCAACAAAAGGATTCCACGGCGCTCCGGTGCAGGCAAAAACATTTATTATGTCTGCTTCAGCAAAGACATTAGTGTCAACGTGTTTCGGTGCTCGCACGGACCTTGTTCACGACACTGACCATGTTACACTACAATTCTTTTAACATAACTATTACCAACATAGTTGAAGGACAAACATAGGCATCCTTGTATTTTATCACCATCTTGAAGTGGCTTTCTGTACATGTTTAAACTAATTTTAAATGATTTCAACAATAAAATAATGTGGGGCAACCTACAGCCCCGGGGACCGCTATTTTCCAGGTGCTATCTGTAAAATTAGTGTGGTGGAGGCCTGTGCGGCCTCCCCCGCAGCCCCAGGGACTGCCGCCTCCCCTGGGTAATCAATTATAGAAATGCGGGAGGGCCCGCGTGGCCCCCTGCAGCTCCAGGGGCCATCACTTCCTTGGGGCAAACAATAAAATGATGCAGGGGCCCACACGTGCCCCCTGCAGCCCCGTGGACACCACCTCCCCGGGGCTATTTGTAAAATTAGTGCGGGGGTGGCCAGTATAGACTCCCCCGCAGCCACGGGGACTGCCACCTCCCGGGGCTATCAATTATGGAAATGCAGGGAGCATGCGCAGCCCGCCGCAGCCCCAGGGCCAGCCACCTCCCTGGGACAATCAATTATAGAATCGCAAGGGGCTGCGTGGTTCTCCCGCAGCCCTGGGGACCACCACTTCCTCGGGATCCAAATAATACAATGGAGGGGTCCGTTGTGTGTCCAAGCCCCGGTGACCACTACCTTCTTAGGGCTAAAGTAAAGATGGGAGGGGGCATGCTGCCCCCTCCTGCAGCCATACATGGCCTTGGGGACCGCCACTCCCCAGACCCACTCCCGCTATGTCCTGGGTTGCCCACCCCCGGACATAGCTGTTTGCTATGGCTTGGCAGGAGCTTTACCTTTCACGCCAAGCCATAGCAAAGTCTGCTCAATTTCAGCAAGAGAGAGCATTGAAAATGCTCTTACTTGCTGAAAGCAAGCACAATTGCTTTTACAGAGAGGGAGTGCATGTTAGCAACACACTCTCTGTAAGAGCAATGCTGGCTCCTGAAGCAGGTGGGGAGCCGGCAGGGACCGTGGGGTCCTTTAGGCTCCCCCGCGGTCCCCATTAATGGTGAGTGGGTGCCTTGGGTAGGACCAGGGCACCCACTGTAGAGGCCGGACCCTGAAGGATGGGCTCCCGAGTCTGAAATTGGCCCGGAATAGGGGCCGCGTAGCCCATCTCCCCCATTCAAAAAGGCCTGCCCCTGGGAATGGGGTCCCCAGGGCTGAAATTGGCCCAGGGAAGGGAGCCACGCAGCCCCCTTTCCAGAATAAATGTAATTTGTTTTTTTAAAGGCCGGCTTCTTTCTCTACCACTCTGCGAACGCAACTCCTGGCACACTGCCGGTTGGGGGATGAAGTCCCCTTGAGTCCAGAGGGTCCTTAGGGCCAACAATCCCTCCTGTTACCTCCAGTAAGTCCCACACAGTGGGATGCTGAGCGGTCGTTGGAGGCAACACCCCATTTCTCTACCACTCCACAATCCTGGTGCACTGCTGTTTGGGGGATGAAGTCTCCTTGGATGCTGAGGGTTCTTAGGGGCCAACAAGCCCTCCTGTTACCTCCAGTAAGTCCCACACAGCCTGATTGCTGAGAGGACATCGGATACCACGCCCCCTTTCTCCACCATTCTGCAAACGCGCCTCCTGACTCACTGCTGGTTGCAGGATGAAGTCTCGTTGGCTCCAGAGGGTCCTTTGTGGCTAACACGCCCTCCTGTTACTTCTAGCGAGTCCCACACAGCCTGATAGTTGAGAGAACTTTGGAGGACACGCCCCCTTTCTCCACCACTCTGCAAACCTCCCTCCTGGCACACTGCTGTTAGGGGATGAAGTCCCCTTGGATGCCGAGGGTCCTTGGGGCCAACAAGCCCTCCTGTTACCTCCAGTAAGCCCCATGCAGTGGGATCGCTGACAGGTCTTTGGAGGCCACGCCCCTTTCTCCACCATTCTGAAAACACGACTCCTTGCGCACTGGTGGTAGGTGGATGAAGTCCCCTTGGATGCTGCGAGTCCTTGGGGGCCAACAAGCCCTCCTGTTACCTCCAGTAAGTCCCAAACAGCAGGATTGCTGAGAGGTTGTCGGAGGCCATGCCCCCTTTTTCCACCACTCTGCAAACGTGCCTCGTGGTACACTACTGGTTAGGGATGAAGTCTCCCTGGCTGCTGAGTTTCCGTGGGGGCCAAGAAGCCCTCCTGTTACCTCCAGTAGATCCCACACAGAGGGATTACTGAAAGGTCTTTGGAGGCCACACCCCATTTCTCCACCACTTTGCAAACGTGCTTCCTGGCACACTACTGGTTGAGGGATGAAGTCCTCTTGGAAGCTGAGGGTCCTTATGGTCCAAGAAGCACTCCTCTTACCGCTATTAAGTGCGACACAGCAGGATTTATGAGAGCTAGTCGGAGGCCCCGCCTCCTTTCACCACCACTCTGCAAACGTGACTACTAGTTAAAAAACGATAGAAATTCATCGAAAAAACCAAAGGTTACAGGGACATTATAGTTAGGCTGACATTTGACTCCTACAAAACCAGAGAAATTCAGCAGTTATAATTAGCTGAGCTAACTATAACTTATGCCCCTGCAATGCACTGCTTATGACCTCACATATTATATCATTCATGAGATGGTCAGTGACATCGCTCATGACATCACTGATGACATCTCAAATGACATCACTGATGACATCTCAAATCTGTCATTTGAGATGTCATCAGTGATGTCATGAGTGATGTAATATGTGAGGTCATAAGCAGTGCATTGCTGGGGCATAAGTTATAGTTACCTCAGCTAACTATAACTGCTGAATTTGTCTGGGTTTGTACAAGTGAAAGGTCATTCTAACCTATCGTGTGATCTGATTTTACTATTACTTTATCCCCCATGCCAGGAATATGAGCAAATGGTATGTTTTACACACTTAACTGGTAGGAGTATTTAGCTGGAAAGCCTTTCGGTTAGTGGGTGTCATCGCATGCAGCATTGACAGCCATCATCATGTCTCTATCTATCCTCGTACTGAAACAAGTAATTGCAGTGACAGCAGCAGTTTGCACTGTTTCTTTTGCTGCTTCATCAGCCATGAAATTCCCTGCAATGTGTATTCCTACACGTTGATGACTCAAGGTGTAAATCACATGAGTCCGTGGCAAGCATTCTTTCAGCTTAGCCATTTGCCCCAAAAGCGTTTTGTGCTTTATGGTGTACACTTTGGAATCTCTGAATCCATTCTGGCTCCAGTAGTGTTGATACTCATTGTAAGACTGGATTCAATAATATGAATTACACACTATGAGTTTAGGGTATGCAGGATCCGTATTCTTCAGTGCCATAATTAGAGCTCTGAGTTGTGCCAACTGTGCTGTGCAATCATCTAGCGACTGTCTGTAGGCTTTTCAGGGTGAAATTCACCATCCTGCATTCTACCTTTAAAAATGGCTCAGGCTGCAGAGTATTGGTGTTTTGTCCCTACAGCAGGCTGTGCAAAACCATCAGTATAGATGACTTAATCATAGTGATCATGAGACATAACTTCATCAGGCAGTGGGTATTCATTTTCATACTGCAGATATGCTTGTGTCTGTAGTGTAGAGTCAAATCAGTAGTCTACATCTGTTGCAGTGAGTTAGTTGGCCCAATGTATCCAACAAGGATGTAAAGACTTAGCATTAGGAACGCTGGACTTTGTGAAAGCCTCAAGGGCCAGAACAGAGTCACAACAATAATGGGTTTCCCCTGAGCCAAGGATCTTTCTCTCACTACAGCAGTCTGTACCGCTGTCAGAATCTTTTCTGTTGGCACAAAACGTATCTCTGCGTTTTTGTTTAAATGCGATTTATATGCAATTGGTACAGTGTCACCTTCATTGAATGTAACTTAGGTATACCCAGATGACCCCGCAATTATGTGGATCACTAGGTTTGTTGTGTTTAAACATGTATGTAAGTGTTTTGAAGCTAGCATATGAGCTTGTACTGAACATAAGCGGTGTGTGTGTTCAGTTGTCTAGTGTGTGCTTTAAAAGTCTGGACGAATGAAGCCGTAGAATGGATTGACCCATTCTGCATAATCTGGAATGTAAGTTCTGCCAAAATTTAGGAATGCGTTTCTACAATGTATTTGGTGGTTGTAAGAGCGCACACTACTCTAAGAAGTGTGTTGCAAGGCTTTTGCCTTCACTTGACAGCTCATATCCAAAGAATAGGACATTGAGGTGGGCTATTTTTGATTTTTTTTTAATTGAATTTGTAGCCCATGTGAGCAAATCCCAGAACTATGAGATCTACTCTTGTCAAGTGTGTAGAAAGGTCATCATCCGTCAAATATATGTCATTGAAATAGGACAACGTCTGGTCATCAAATTCTTGCAGAAGTTCTGTAACCCATGCTGAGAACAGACAGGGGCTATTCTTGTACCCTTGAGGCAATCAACAGAAGTGTTTTTGAGAACCGAGAGTTCTGAATGCTGTCAAATACCTGCTTCCAAGCGCTATATTTTGGCAGAAAAATCCGTTTGAGATATCTAATGCGGTTTTGTATTTCTTTCACACTGTCATTCATTAGTGCTACACTATGCGCGTTTTGTACATCAAATGTATGTGTAGCTGTGTTCTGTTGTCTGTAATCTAACACTAAACAATATGAATGGTCTGGTTTCATTACTGGAAATAAAGGATTATTCATAGGAGAGGTGCAACTTTCTATTACTCCCTGGTATTCAATTTGTGTGAGGATCTCTCTAACTTGTTTTGTAGCCTCATTTTTAATGGGGTATTGTCTTTGAGGTTGTGGGAATGACCTCACAGGTATTCCATGATAAGGGGAACCACCACCCCACCCCACATAGTTGCAGTATAATGCAGGAGCTAGGCTAATGCCCACTCCTTGGCTTATGAATGTTTCACTGAGTCTGGAACGAGGTTGGAGAAGGCAGGTAAAATTACAGTTTCTCCTTCTGGGAAATCCATCACAAATTCAGGTGGCCAATGCCTTTCAGCCAAGAGAATATTGTTGCCGAGTGACAAGTTCTCCCAAAAGAGAGCATTAATATATCACGGTATGTCCCCCTTCAATTGGAGTTGCTTCGCATATAATCGATGCAGGACACTCACTCTTGTATCTGGTGTTTCCACCTGCATATAGTCACTCAACGCTACTGCCACTAGACAATCCATCAGGATCTGGTGAACTATTGTGATTTCAGCCACGCTGTCCAGCATGGTCAGAGCCTACTCAGAAGCAATGTCCTCAATATCCGTGGCACGCTTGACTTTTCAGTCCAGCTACCTTCTTTTTGAATTGAGGCTTTGACAATTTAGGCTTGTCTTCCTCTTTTATCATGTAATCAGATGAGCGTTATAACTCCTTCTTCGGTTTCATGTACACCTCTGATCTGCGCTCTGTCCGTTCACCTCTCTCCGAGCGTTTTTGGGTTGAATCCTGAAAGGAACGAGATGAGCTTGTGTCAGTAGCCTGTTACCTGTCAGGCATTTTAATATTATCATGGTTACGCAGATTATTGCCCTTTTCAGTGGCCTCCTGTTGAGGAGATCCGCCCTGTGACTTAGGGGCACATGCATCAAGCCTTTTCCTGTTTGCAACGTTTGCAAAAGGAAAAAGGCCTTTTCCTATGCATGTAGGTTATGGCATTCACAATTTAGGTAATTGCAATTATTTGCGATTACCTAAATTCGCGAATGCATATAGGGAATCGCAATTTGTGATTACCAAATGCCGATGCAAGTAGCCTTTCCTAAATGCAAAATGTGCATTTGGGTAACGCTAATTACCTTCAACTTCAAGTTGATGGTAATGTGTGCATGCTTTGAAAAATGCTCTAAAATGCATTTTTCAAAGTGCCATGTAGCACACACATGCCCTTAGGGCTTGTGTGTGCTTTACATGTGCACACTTACCTTTTTTGTGGGGTGCTTCAGGGGGGCCTTAGGCCCCTGGGCACCCTTGGATTTGCATTAGCTATTTATGATTACCAATTTGGTAATCGCAATTAGCGAATGCAATACCATTCATTCCTATTGGCCTGTAGGCCCATAGGAATGAATGGAGTCACATTTCATAATAGCGATTCGCAGTTTCCGAATCGCTATTAGGCAATGTTAAGGAATCGCAAATGTTTTTGCGATTCCTACATACATAGCATTTTGCGATTCCCAAATAGTGAATCGGTAAAATTCGCTGTTTGGGAATCGCAAAATGCAGGCTTGATGCATGTGCCCCTTAGTCTTTTCTTAAGTTTGCTTATTGTCCCACTTCTTCTTTGAGGATTCAGGCACTTGCTTAGAGTTATCCGATTCAGAATTTCTCTTAATCTGTGGTTTACTAGGTCTGACTCCCAAATGATCTCTACCCACTACTGTGTAGCTTTCTTCAATACTTTGCGGTAATATGTGCTCCTGTTCTCCCGGAGTCAAATCCTGAAGGTGCTGGCATATAGCCAATGCTGCTACTTCCCTTTAAATATTACTTAACATAATGGCGGATACTGTGGCAAAATTGCCAATCAATTTCTTACCCAAATCCATGGCAGGGGTTGTACCTTACACATTTTGGATGTGTTTAAGCACCTCTGGTAAAACAGCTAATGATGGTGTACGTACCATGATTTCTGGTATATACTGCAGCAAATACTGTACCCCATGTGGTGCAGTCCTCTACTAGGGGAGCCATCCCTATTGGCTAGCATATTATAAGAATTCTGTGTTTTTCCTGGGGTCCCGTGTGGTGAAACACTGCTTCAAACTGACTTGTTTTTTGTGCAATCCAGAAAGGGATTTCTTCTTGTCTGACAGCAACTTTACCCATGACTGCATTGATCATTTGTGGCTTATGACCAGTGTACCCATTTGTAGTTGTGCAGCTTGAGTAGCCCCCACAGGATTTACTGTCAGTGTTTGAATAACGAATTGTGTCAGACTTCTATATATCTTGACCAGATTTGTATATAATCTGCACAATTGTAGTGCTGTCATATTTACTATGTTTAGATGTGGAGTGTAACCGGCTAAGACAGGCCATGTTGCTCCCTCATTACTAAACAGACCTAGTCCAACTTCTTCTATAGAGTGTGGTAGGGCACCTTCAAAACGATGTTCTTGGTAAGTTAATGGCATTTCTAAAGCTTCATAAGCTGTATAGTTATTTGGAACGTCATTTGCAGTGTAAGTGTGAAACAGCCTTGATCGGTAGTTTTCTGCTTGGAATATAACTCATGAATAGAATACCTCTGTCCTTAATGCTTCATGAGCCCCAACCACGAAGGTAACTTCCCCACCCGTAAGTGTGAGATCATGTTGTAGCAGCTTCTGAGTAACTGCATATCTGCAGTTTTTGGGTATGTTTAGTGTTGCCGGGTCAACCATTAAAATATATCAAGTTCAGTACCACTATGGGTTAATCCTTTGATAGGTTCAAGCTTGAAGAACCTACAGCCAATACATAGAGCTTACCTACTCAGCTGAGGAGGATTTTTCCCTACCTAAGCTAAAAAGTTGGTAACGCCATATCGTATGGCTTATACCTCCCCTATAAAAAAGCATTTGTTGGACAACACAAACATCAGGATTGTGCCAGACTGATTCCATGCACACCCTCAGGATATGCTGGCCTGTAGTCCTTCTAGCTCACAGGGCACCATCTGCACCCCAAACCCAATGAGGTAACAGATGGATTATGCAACCTCAGAACATGACAACCCTAACTCCCAAAGGAAATCGTGGTAACAGATCTGGAACTCTTTCATTTGGTCACTCATGCTTACCCACAGAAATATACAAGAAATACTCTGCAAGGCATTTCAATATTTATTGAAGCATTGTGATTTTTGCACAAAATACGTGTACTGCGATAATCAGTAGAATGAAAGAGAATAGCGTAATTAGCATTACAAGAATAGTGAAAAAGATTAACAATTCTACCATTGTGCTATAACAGTGAATATATGCTGGCATATAAGTACTGTGTTATTGTGTACTCCTACCTAGTGCTTCCCAACCCTGTTTGCCTAGGGTGGGTGATCTACCAAATCCCTGTCAGGTGGTCTAACTCCCCATTACCTGTGAGTAAGTGTCATCAGGGTGCCCGTCTTGGGCGTAAGCTGGACATCCCTCTTCAGAGGGGAAAACAGGAATCAGCTGGGCTGGAATTCCATTATGCAGCAACCTCGCAGCGTCAGCAAAATGCTCCTCTCCCTTAAACAAGGAAGCAATGCTGTATATGTAATAACAACACCCATGCTGCCATGCCGACGCCCCAGTCAGGCTGGTATTGTTTATCCTATTGTGATAGCTTCGTCGCCTACCGGACAACAATAAGCAACACAATTTGCGTAATTAACTTTCTCCCTTGTACAGAATGTTCAGGGTGTTGTGATAGTGTGCCTACGAACTGGAAATGTAAGCAATGCAGTTTCAGAGAATATTATCCTGCACAGACACGCAGGCAAATGTATGTCAAATATCACCGTGTAAGGAAGAAGGCAACTTAAGAACCATGAGCATATAAAATGCTGGTGTTTCTACCCGGGCCTATCCTAACCACATGACAGGTGGTTTTTCGACTCAAATCACGGACAGAATGGCCAGGGAAGCTATAGCATCAATCAGCACTGTAACTGCTCCTGGTCCCAATGGCCTTCCTGCAAGCATTTTTAATGGAAACAATCGATAAATGGACCACCTATTTGACTCATCCGTTTAACTACTGTGCACAGAATGCGCTGGTGCCCGAGAGTTGGCGAGGATCCCTCTTAGTCCCAATACATAAGAATAGTGCACGGGATAGGCCTGAAAACTTTAGACTCATTGCCCTTTTGGATGTGGACAGAAAATGGTATGTGAAAATCTTCCACAAGGATTTGGAGGCTTGGTCACAACATAAAACAATAATTCCCTCCACACAAACTGGATTTCGAAAGTGTTAGGTATGGAGATCAATTTACTATTTATGTCAATCCTAATCAATAATGCAACTAAAAGTGGGGCTTGAATGCTCTATAGTGCATTTATTGATTTCGCAACAGCTTTCAACAAAGTAGATAGACACCGGCTGTGAGCTGAACTGGATGCAATGGGGATTACACCAAGTCTACTAGATGCAATCAGGAGTCTCCATGCAAATACATGGGTCAAAGTACGAATGACCAGCAAATGGGCCTTCTCATCCAAGATTTATACCAACCAGGGCCTTTACTCTTTAATTTGTATCTTGCAGGCCTGAATGACCACCTCGGCAGAGCATACTGCTTTCCACCAAAACTCCAAGGGAAGAGGATGCACATGCTACAATACACCGATGATGCAATACTTCTGGATCAAATTGCAATTGGTCTTCAAAGAGCCATAACATTTCTGGTTGAGTACTGCGAGATAAACAAACTCAGTATCAATACATTGAAAACTATGATCTTAATCTTCAGTAACAAGAAAAACAAAAAGGAGCTGGTATATAAATGCCCAGAAGGTTGATATAGCACCTACCATCAAGCACCTAGGAGTTTGGATTAATAAGCGTGGCCTTCCAACTCTGCATATCGAGACTCTGGCAACATCAGCCAAGGCCCTTCCCTTTCCAGCGCCTACTTCGAAATCTGTCTGGCCCGGAACTGACAGCAATCTGCAAAGTTATTGAAAGAAAACGACTGCCCACACTGGCTTGTGGAGCATTTGTTTATTTAAATCGTATCACAAGCTGGCTTGACAAGGCTCAATGCCAATGTTATAGGTGCTTATTCAAGCTACCTGCATGTTCTGCACAAGCACAGATACTTTTGGAGTTTAACCTGGTACAACAAATCTATGCAATGCACGCCAGCTTTTTATCTATGTGCTCCAAGCTTCCAATAGCTGAGCAGGGATCGCTAAAAAACTCTTGTGAGACATTACACAGGATCCAAAATCTGACACCTACAAGCTTACCAAGGTAGCCACAGACCGTCTGGTTGCTAGAGATCTCTTGAAGACTGCTTTGTCCCCGAAAAGTCTGTCAAAATTACTGAAGAAGAAAGCAAGGCTCTTATCAGCCCATGAGGACCTACGATCTCTTAATACCAAGAAGCACGCTGACCTAAAAATTGTTTTATATCAACCAGTAACTCTTTCTGTGTATTCATCACTTCCTATAAACTTTACAGTAAAGTCTCAACTAATGCGCTTGAGATTCTGCTTAATACCACTCAAAGCAAATAAGTACGGCCACTTGACTGGCACGTCAGACGTTTTATGTAGCGGCTGTGGTTTTATGCAGGAGCCACTTTCACATGTTTTATGTCTGTGCCCTTTTTGAATCTCACTTAGACGATATTATCTTTTTCAAAATTTTAGGGAGGTAAGCATCAGGGCCTGCACTACAGCTGTAATTTAGTGCCTAAAAGATGACTTGTGCCAATTAACTGCAAGATTCATTAAGTTCATGACAATTGCCTTGCCAATGCTTCAAAATGTTACACCTTGAGAGTAAAGCTCATAATACAATGTTGAGCAAGTTCTCCTTCGTGATGGTCCGGGTGGCCCTATTATTAATTGTGTTTGGCACTTCTGTCACTTTAACTTTAGTATTCTTATGATGAGGGTCCTTGCTCTTCTGTAGGCTCTGTTTCACACTTGCACTTATTTTAGTCACCCTGCAATCTCTTGTTGCTGCTAGTATGAATGGGGGTTTTTGTTGCTATTTTTGATAGTATTAATCATGTGATAATGCGTACTTTTTCCTGTTTGTGGTATCTTTTATAATTGGCATGATACAATCTCTCAGTAGCCTTGTGTTTTTTTATCGTAATGTTTGCTATGATTTTAATTAATCATGCAATCAGAATAAACTTTGAACTTTGAACTTTTCCTAGGTGCTTTTTTCTCTTATATCTTTAAGGGTTCTTATCTCTAGTTCCCCTTGCTGGATTTTTTTCTTACTTTTGCGTCATTTTGTTTATTGCATTCTCTCTATCTTTATAAATTAGAGTGGTACTTTTATTTTGTTGTGTGTTTGACTTTTTAACTGTTTCGGTACTTCTAAATCCTGTACACATTTTCTCTAAATTAAGCCTGTCTGCTCTGTGCCATAGCTGCCGTGGACTGAGTTCAGGTTTAAATTATTAAAACATTTGCATGGACCTCACAGGCTAGTTACTTTATTCCTTGTGGTTGACTACCATCCAACCCAATTAATTCACTTTCTTACAGTTACTAAAAAGGTTCCACGCTTTACCATCTATTTTACGTTAATGTAGACTTATAAAGTCAGAATAAGACTTTGTTAAATACCTAGCGCTCCTTTTTTGCCTCTAGGAGGAATTATAGGCAGTAGCGGCTCCTGGAGGGAGTGCTGCCGGGCGGTGAGGCGGTGGGGTGGTGGGGCGGGGCGGAGAGGGGCAGGGTGGGGGTAGTAAACTCCGGCTTACGGCCGAACTGATTTAAGTACATAAATAAATAGATAAAACGAATTACATTGCGAGCGCTGCATCGCAATCGGCGATGCAGCGCGCGCAATGTAATTCGTTTTATTTAAAGATGCATGCTCCGAACATAGATACATTTATTTGTCTGCTGACTGTACATTTTAGCATCAAAACATGTCAACTTGCAGACACATCAAGGCACTTTGTTATATCACCTCTGCATAATGTCCTTGGATACCTCTGGCTACAACATAGCTCTTGCCACAGTCCTGGATGCTGTGTAGTTGATGTGAAAAGCTTGTCATGGGATAGGGAAAAGTTTATTGGTGGCTCTAAACAGTTTGACCCTCTGGATTAAATCAGTTGTTGTTTCTTTAAACCCAAGACCTGAATTGTAAGTTATTTGAATACTTTGGCTTCAACAGTTACCCGAAGAGAAGATAACGTGGCTGTGTTCTCATTAATGAGTTGACAGTTTTTATAGAGAAGTCAAGTGTACTCTTAGGGGACTGCATCCTCGGGTTGTAGTTTGAAGTTCTGCTAAAGTATGGTCTGTGTAATGACTGTCTGTTGTTACTGTATTACAGAAGGACAAGCTCCTGCAGGTTGATTGGACCCTGCTAGAGCTGTGCTAAATTTTGAATACGACCCCAAATTTCAGTTATAAGAAAAGTCACCCAATTTTACTTGCAAGATACTGATGTGAGCAGAAAATGTCTTTCAGGAGACATTTTCCCTTCAAACTAGTTTAAGTACCCTCATCTCTTGTGACTTTTGAAATCAAGGCATGCTCTTGCAGTCAATGTTCATGCGAGCTACATCAAGTAAATGTTGCCATTTTACACGGGCAAAGATGTTCAAAATGTTTGAATGTAATCCTTTGTTTCCAGGACTGCTCAGTGGAAGAGATTGCAAGGCAGGCTTGATGTGGACAGGATTCTTCACGATAAGCAACAGCCTTACCAGCTGATTTTACACTTGATGCAATTAGGTGAGACAGTGTAAACACCATTACAGAAGTCCAACTACTGGATTAATACGAATCTTCTCAGACTGACAGTTCTTTCGCAGAGTGACTGTAATCTTGTCATTTTAAGTTCACCTGAGATATTAAGATTCATTTTTGCGCGTTGTTTGCAATTGTGTGCTTATGTGCTTGTTTGCACATATGTGACATTCCCTTTATTTAATACGAATGAAAATCTGCACTTGCACATTTCTGCACAGTTGCACCTAAAGTTCAATTTAAAAAAAACTGGGATGTTGTGCTTTTTAACTTTCTGTGTATTGAAACAATAGGTAAATCATGTTGGCCTGGAAGTGCCAAATCACAATCCTGTTTTGATTTGCCCATCTAAGCATACCTGAAATGCCCTGCCTAGAAATTCAAAAACTAACCCAGAATGGTCAGGTTGCATTATCTCTTTCTCCCAAACTTGTAGAGTATTTAATAGTGGTGGGGGAGAATTCCACGCGCCGAATGAAAATGTTTATAGCTGATCATATTGGTAAATGATACCATGTAGTGTGGTTCTGTCACTCTTTCCTCCCTTTGCATGAAGTCATCATTCCAAAGCTTGCGAACAAGTGTCGAATTCCTATCTGACACTTGGCAGTTCATGCCCCCACTCTGCTTCCTCTGACTGGCACTTGACACAAGGCCCGTTCACTCTCATCTCTTTAAGTGCAGCAACATTCCTAGCTGTAGTTTGGGTGTCAGTGAAGATGAAAGTGATTTTCAGAAGCATTTGATTTTCAACTGGCAGAAAATGGAAATACAGTGTATCAGAGCTGTAAGAGTCTATGTACAAAGAATTGTGGAGATAATGAGCAGAGTGCTCAAAATAAGTTTGCAGTGAGTGGCAAACACTTATCATGTGTTAAAGAGAAAAAGGCCTGAATGGAAAAGTGCAAGTCGTGGAGCTCATAACCTTTTATCTGCTTGAAATGTTTTGAAATGAGCTGACACCGACAATTTCAATAAGTGAAATCAGGAGGCAAATTCCATGTCAAAGAAGTGTAAGGATACAATAACCCCAGCTAAGCAGAACCAAAACATTAAAAGCTCACCAACAAAATCTTTACACCTTTTGAATAGTCGCGTTTGTAACTTAACTCTCTTCACATTTGAAACTGAGAAGTTGTGTCAGCGCTAGTATATTTTACCAGTTTGAGGTAAAGGTTTTGCACATCTCCTAATACGCAGTTTGCAAATGAACATTGTAGCAAGCATGAAAAAAAGTAATAGAGCGATAGTAATAGTTTAAAATCTGCATAGTTCTGAAGGGGGTGTTGAATGCCCAGTATTACAGGATTTTATCCAATAGATATGAATTTATCTCAAACAACCTGAACATATTTCTTAGCAATGGGAATGGGGAGAAGGCCAAATTTAGTTAAATTAATACTAAATAATGACAGGTGTTGTAGATGCCACATCACCTCTGTGGTGTGGTCACTGCCCAAGATGAATACCATCATGCTGCTGCGTTAGCACACTGCTGTGATGTAACAAGCGGGCACCAGAATAGACTATATTGAGACTGTGATGTACCAAATAACACTCCAGCCATGTATACGAATCAAGCCAATCTCCAACAACATAGCTAAGTGATAAAACAGTTCAGTTAGCAATTGAAGTGCTAATTAGGTTGGGCTCACACACGCCCAGAGCAGCAGAGCTAACTAGTTTTACGGCTATATTGCTTTCTAGCTTAAAAATAACATAATATGGCTCTGTTTCTTTCTATCTCAGTTGAAAATTTTATCTTAACACATAGGCCCTCATTATGAGGCCTGTAGGACGAGCGTCTGACCAATATCGTTTCGGAATTGGGACCACCAAACAAGTAGGCGGTGGTCCCAACCTCCAAATTATGATCCGACCGCCGTGTAGGCGGTCGGAACTATGCCTTTTGCGTTGAGGCTTGTGCTGCAGGGCAGAAAAGGGCTGCAGCACAAGTCTCAATGCAAAAAGTCATGTTTGGAAACATCGCTGCATCGTGTGGCAGGCACCATGTGGTGCCTGACACAGGGTGCAAGGATGTTTCGGGGGCTTCACAGGTGCCCCCTGGGCCCCATAGCAGAGGCCCAGGGGGAATGAGGGCCCTGCTAGGGGCCCCCTAAAGTCCCTTTCTGACAGCCTTTCTATAGCGGTTGGACCACCATGGAAAGGATGTTGGAAAGGGACATCGTAATCCCTATGGCAGTGCCTGAGCAGGCCCATCCCCTATTGTAGGGTATTACGCTATGACTGACGTTCCGACGGGCTACTTGAGCCCGGCGGAAGCGTCAGTTGGTCCCTCCGCCCACTGCCTCCGACCGCCCACATCATAATGCGACGGTCGGACCGCGGCACCAGATGTCGGATGGACCACCACTGACTGACAGGCCATCAATGGCAGTCCGTCCGACATCGTAATCGGGCCCATAGTGTTGTATTAGTTGCAGCAGAGAACCACGTGCCTGAGTGTTTCTTCCTTATTCCAGTTCTTATTCGCTGCAGCATGGTTCTGCAAATTCCCACAATGACCAACTTGGACAATGTGGCCATGATGATGGGCTCAATGCAGCAAGAGTTGGGAGCCTCACATGCAGAAACTACCATGCTAGTTGATAGAGTGACACAGTTGCTACGACTTTGCTACCTGCCAACAGTGTATTTTGTAACCCCTCTAACACTCATGTGCAGTTTTCTCAAAGAATTACTCAGACGGCGAGGAAGAGGAGGAGGGCAGCCTGGGGGCGTCGCATGCCAGGTAAGTGGTTTTAATTTAATTTTAAGTCATGTAGAATTAATTGTTAATATAGGGGGGGTGGAGGCGGGTGGCGTAGCGTAGCGGAGTTCCACGGAGTTTGTTCGCAACTCCGTGGACCTCCGCGTAGCCCCGCTACGCCCACTACGCCCGGGGTTAGGTATGTGTCTGAGTGCTTTTTCAACATTGTCCTTTGTTTCCCTATATGGTAGGGTGGACCCTCATGACAAAGGGATTGTGAGCCACCTTCTGTATCAGCTGGCTTACCACCAGTAGACCAACATTAGATTTTATATCTATGTTTTCTATCACAGAGTGACTGTACCAACTGGTCCTGATGAATGCCCCTGAACCCCGAGTTGGGTCGCCCTAAGGGCAGAAAGATGTTGACCATTTAAGGGGAGCATTATTTCCAAATTCCCATTCATGTCTCTTTTTCTCTATCCAATGAGGGCAGCAGAATAAAAGTGACATTTAGCCTTTCTGAAGATAATTTTAACTCATCACAATGGTATATATAGCACTCTGCCTCTCACCTATACCCAGCTCTCATTCGAAATGAAACACCTCAGCTCCTCTCCTTCGGAGAGTTGTAGCCTGCACCGGTGCCATTTAGTACTGGTGCGATGAGGGAACCAAATGAGAAAAGCATTCCACCTTCTGGTGGATGTGGGCTCTTGTCCTAAAAAATGCATTTTTTCACTTACAAAGATACTCTTTCCATGACTAGGCATACTTTTGTGTGATTTCTTTTACCAATCATTGCAATCTTCAAAATATATTGTCATATTGAACAATAGAACAACATTTTATAGTTTAGTAATGACATTCTTTAATTACATATTTATTTTTTGTCATGGTTTTATATACAGAGCTAACTAGACCCCTTGGATGTTAGAGCATTTTAGATAAGGAATGTTACAATACAAAAGCAATTTCTTTTTGTTACAATATATTTTCTTGAGGGCAAGGTATGAGTTTCAAGTCACATGAAGCATAATCTGTGCCTAGTTAAAGTAGTTTGTGTATCAGACTCCATCTTGCCGCCTCTATTCTTCAGTCTTGCAGTTGTAGATAACATAGGTAGGTCACATCATCAGTGAGATAAGAGAGCAGGCTAAAAAATGTATGATGGGCACATCTGTACATATAGTCTTTTCTATTGCTGAGCAGGAAAATCCATCACCATCGGTCCATGGCAGAACTGCCCAGACTCCTCTAATACTCATATTGTCGGGAAAGATGCATTCTAGGTGCGGTTCTAGCAGAGTTGTGGTCCACATTTTAAGCAATTCTGGCAATCTCATTGAGAAAGTCTTGTTATGTTTATTGAATATTGTTCAATATGTTAGCTTAGTAGAAATGGTAGGGTTTCTGTGAAAAAGGATATCAGCAGGCAGCCATTATTACTTCCAGCATGGCTAAGGTCATCATTACTTCCAGCATGGCTGCCTCCTTCTGATATGACACCAATTTAAAGATGCTTTGTGGTGTAGGAGTTGACAAGCTGACCAGACACAAATGACCAAGTAACCAGTGCTGTAGGCATGTGAAGCTCTAGGCAGGATTGCATTATCCACACAATAAGAAGAGCCCTGACTATGGTACATCTCTGTTGGTGCTAAGAGGCTAACAGAATGGTGACCTCTGCCCACAAGAGGGCCCTCACATGCTCCCAATCATGAGCTCTGCAGCAGGGCTTATTGACCTCCTCTGGTCCAAGCACTCAGAGAGGGGAGGCAGAGGATGGGCCAACCCTCCCCCAACTGGAAAATATGATGCAGAATGGCCTGTTCAACTCTTGGGGCACTGAACAGGGTATCAGCCAGACTGCAGTGCATGGGGGTGTATCACCTTCTTGGGAATAATACAGTTTTCATGGGAAGAAAGTTTGTGTTTTTATAATAGCTTTAGCGCTGCTTGATGAATCTTCACAAAACTTTCCCCCAAAAATTAATCCTCTCAGCTTCTTCCTGAAAAGTCTTGGGGTGATATGTCAAGCGGGGCCAAGAACAAGAGGGCCCCAAAACATTGTATTGCCATGTTGATTTCCATTAGAACCAAAAGCACGATTTTGATTATTTGGTGTAAATCCATTGAGCCATTTTTGAGAAATTTGTTTTTCAGATGTGCTCAAGGTGGTCATGAAGGGGGTTTAAATATAGGGAAAAGTTGTGGGTGACATAACTGGACTCAGAAACTCAGTCCCAATATATTGAGTTTAGAAAACAATAAAAGAGTAATGGAGCAAAGTAGGGACACCCTGACCCCCTGGCACTTGTTAGGGAGTCCTAGGAAGCTCTCCTGGTGCCAAAATAAAAAGTAAATCATACCATGGGTACCACAGTTCTCCTATGGGTCCCAGTACTGCCCTCCCATGAGGTACAGTGGTCCTCTTGCTGGACCCAGCATGTCCCTCCTGTGAGGTACCGTCCCATGAAGGTGATGTTTGGTCGAGGTACTGATCAAGTATTAGAATATCACAAAAAAACTAACACAAATAAATAAACAGAAAAAATGTGAGGTGGGGCTCACAAGGGGGTTGGCAACCGGCAGGAGATTGGCCGCCGGTGTGGGCTTTTGGGGGTTGGCCACTCATGGGGAGTTTGGGCGCAGGGCCCCGCCAAGCCCCTGCGGGTGACACCAGCTACACACACTAAAGAGCGTGCCCTACACAGGGTAGGCCATCTGTAGGAGATTGGGCACAGGATATTACCACACATCAGGCCCTGCGTACAATCTCCATTGCACATGGCGGAACACCGTGCTTTTGTTGGATTGGTCGCTCACTGGGGTTGGGCGTAGACCCTGGCCATAGGTAAGGCCCTGTGCCCAACCCTCTGCTGTGCATGACCAAAAGCTGTGCTCAGTGGGGGAGTAGTATGAGTATGATAAAAAAAGAAATTCAGTGAAAAAAACTGAATTAAAGTACTGTTATAGTTATGTGTGGTACGAAGAGCGTCCTTTAAATTTTTTAAAAACCTAGAGATTCACCCCAAAAAACGAAAGGTTAAAATTGTGTTTTATTTAGATACGATAATAGGATTTTAGCTTATGTAAAAAAAAAACTAGAAATTCACTGAAAAACCAAAGGTTAAAATGACGTCACAGTTTGGTGTTGAAATGATGTAGATGCTAGCATTTAAAAACAAGAAAAACACTGACATTCACCTGTTACAGTTTACTCAGCTAACTATAATTTGCGCTCCCACCATTCCCTGGTTGTGACCTCACATATTATATCACTCATGACATGTTTAATGGCATAATCGAATATATCACTCATGACATGTTTAATGTTTAATGGCATAATCGAATATATCACTTATGACATCTCAGATGTAATCATTGATGACATCACTGATGACATCATACAGTCATTGTGAAAGTGTCCAATAGGGTTGGTGACCTTGAAGTAATTCAACACACTACAGATGTGGACAATTTGCTATTCACTTTAGTGGGATTACCCACTTAAAGACACATTATGCCTAAACACGTGTTATTTGCAATTGCCCAGAATGTGTGGCAAACCACAACTGCCAGTTATGAAATTGTCTGTGGTGTCATGCATTCCCCAGAGTGTACAATGCGGTCCTTGATGTTACAGGCCTTTTAAAGCCACTGTAAGGGAACCTGCTCTTAATACTTCTCAATGTTCAATGTCAAATGGGAGAGCCTCAATCATATTAATCAGATTGGAGCTGTGTCTCGCATACATCTTTTGAAGGAGAAAACCCTTTGATAAAAAAATCAATATAGCAACCCAATGGTTCCAACACAGAACCACATCCTGATAGAAGTTGTCTGCCGGAGGGTTATTTACATCTTTATGCCTTTTTTGGCAAGGTAGAGAACTCAGAAATTCTCTGTGCCTTATCATTGAGAAAATAAAATTCCTTTCCACTCAGAAAATCTTAATTTCTGTTGAAGATGTCAGCTCCAAACTATTTAGCATTTGTCTGTTTCATTCTCAGAGGATTATTTACAAACGTTTTGCATGGTTACTCGCATGACACACCTGAATTCCCAAATCCTAGTTCACAAAATTACTTACTAGCTTCGAAAACAAAAATGTATGGCAGATTTTCCACTGTAATAAGTATGGGGTGGCTGATGAGAACATATGAGTGCCTAGAAGACAACAGAAGGGTGGTTCCAGGGAATGAGGTGGACAGTTGAAAATTTTACGTTGTCATTATTAACATATTTTGGCAAAGTCTTTTTACATCCTGCTTATGCATCTAGCTTTAGGAGTAAGAAATACTGTACTAAGGGGGTCATTATGATGGCGGAAGGACCGCCACTGCCGGGCCACATGGCAATTTACCCACCGCCAAATTAGGATGGCAGTGGGTACCGCGGCGGACGCAAAGTCCGTCCGCCGCTTCACCGCCAAAGGCAATCGCACCGATTGCCTTGCAGACGGAGCAGGGCCACTAATATGGTGGCGGTGCCTAGCAGGCACTGTCCACCACATTAGGATGTGTCTCCAAGAGGCCTTTCCATGGCGGCGATGCCGCCATGGAAAGGCTGGCGGGATTGGGTTTGGGGGCCCGTTGCGGGCCCCCTTGAGGGGGTGTCACTGCACTGGGGGTACCCCCTTCATTTCCATGTACCAAGTGGCAGGCACCGCGTGGGCCTGCCACATAGTGCAGGGAAATGCTGTGCACGCACTTTTGACATTGCGTGCGGTGCTGCAGCCAGCAGCACCGCCCGCAATGTCAAAAGCCTAGGATGCGCCCGCCAGTATGGCGGGCGCATCCTAATATGTGTGGTGGGACCGACGCACGTCTGGCGGGCGGTCCCAGCACCGCTACGATGGCGGGCGGACTGATGTCCGCCCGCCATCGTAATGAGCCCCTAAGTGTGCACATTGGACATGAATGTGTCCCAGAGATCCACATATTTCAGGAAATTTAGGGGATTGATTGATTCTTGTGAACAATTCCATGTTGGTAAGGTTAGAATGTTTTACAACCTTTCACCAAGCTAAACTAGCTGATGATCTGCTAGTAGGGAAAAAAACCACTCAAAAACCAGTTTATTTTTGAGTGAACATGGAAACCTGTATTTTGTACACTTCAGTGCTCAAAGGTACATATGTCTTTAAATCCTTCTAACTAGTAACTTTGCAAAAAATTGTATGAGCCTTGGACTTCTAAAATGACTAACGTTTTGTCTCACATGGTCTGCGTTTCTATGTACTGTACTCTCCATTCCAACGGCGTGAAGGATTAACAAACATAAATATAATTATGTAGCAAAAGAGATTATTATATAGATTGCCTAAAGATCTTCAAACCCCTATATATTTGTAAAGAATATTAAGCAGGGTAAGGGCAATTTGGTTTTCTTCCACATATTTTGCTGTATCATTAATTGTGACCTTACACAGATTATTTACTGAGTAACAAGACATTAACAGCATGTATTCTGTAAGTCACTCACTGTTAACCTGCTTGTCTTGCTGTTCATTCGATTCTAATAATGTTCCTCTAAATCCTATATGCTCAAGGGGTTTTAAGGCTTCAGTTTCTAAAAAAAGCCCCAAGCAGTGAAAGTTGACCCTGCCTGGCTTAGGCAGGCGCCCTTTGCTTTTCCCTCGTCAAGAAAAATCACAATTGCTGTAATAATTTGCTCTGAGCAGTAGTCATGCAGCTGTCTAAATTTACAAGGTCACTACTATGAGCAAAATCTCAGACCCCAGGGTCAGGTTTCAAATAACTTCACATTCCTACTTTAACCAAAAGCCAGGCCAGAGACTCAGCACACTTAGAGATGAATGTTCATCTCTTCTCACATTCGAAACTTCAAAGGGCCAATTACTAACGAGCTGACATGGGCTGTTTGGTGATATT
The DNA here is from genome assembly GCA_963921515.1 of Calotriton arnoldi. NCBI lineage: Eukaryota > Metazoa > Chordata > Amphibia > Caudata > Salamandridae > Calotriton > Calotriton arnoldi. The sequence continues at coordinate 329,626 of CAWUFW010014789.1, forward strand.
TCCTGTGTAAAGTGCTATGTGCTTGTATCTGCGCTTGGGTTTCTGATGCCAGTGTTATTCCGGGCTCACTTTCTCAATGCTACAATTGTAGCCTAAATGCGTCCTCTAACAACAGCTGAAAGCTTCTCTTGTGCTTTTCACTCATTGGTGAGCGTACCTCTCTAAAGGATGTTTGTGAACCCACCGTATGATGTCATTAAGAAAATATCGGCCCATATTTAAGATTTCCATGTCAGGGAGGTTTCGAAGCACCTCTCATTTCACTCGGGGCAGTTCTGTTGTTTTAGATGTGCGCGTGCCCGTTCAGTCGGATCAAGGTGAACCCAAATGCAACTGTTTATACTTCCGGGGTAAACAAACTGAATACTAAGATTGCTTTGCCTGCAAAATACACCGAGGTTCCGGGCTTATCGAGCTCATACTTTGAGATGGTGACAGAAGAAAATATATCGAAGTACAGCAACTGCAAACGTATAATCAACGTGCTACGTACTGCTGAAACAATCCTAGATTCTTAAACAAAGTAATGTCACAATGTAAAATATTTTACAGAAATTATGTTTCTTGTACAGGCATTCGAATGCATTTGAAGTGTCGTTTGCTGGAGACCCTTTCACCAATGTCCAGCCCTGCCAAGTACCACGCATTAGGCGTTAGACTAACGCATTTCAGTGTGGTGGTCCGCATCACCGCACTGAAATGCGCAGTCACGCATAATAGCGTGTCCTCAACTGTCAAGCAGAACGATAAGTAATCATGCACCAATACTGACTGATTGAAACTAATGCTGGTCTGCAGTGGCAGCGTCCCATGCACGCTGCTTCCGGCAGGCTTGGGAGCGAGTCTGCTACTATAAGCTGCAACAATGTAACATTATTCACCGGACAACGTGCCACGGCATAATTAATGACTATACATTCATGAGGCTGCAGCGCAAGTGGCGAGAGGGTGGCCCCAGTTTGAATAAAATGGCAGGCAGTGGCAATGAAAGCGCTGCTCACACCGTGACCGCGTTGTGCCGCAGTTATCGTATCTCAAACACTCAATGGGACACGACCGGTGGCTCAGCTGCACCCCGCATGGACTGCGGCGGCAAATGTGTGCAGGGGCCTCTCTCTTCATCTGGGCAGTGTGTGGCCTCTGCTTCACATCACGTTATGTTAGAAAGGGAAGTTATTTCATTACGTGTTGCAGAGGCCTGCTTGGGACTTGTTCAGCAACTCATTTCGGTGATGTTTGCATGGAGTGCAGGTTCCCGCTTTGGGATGAATTTAACAGCGCTTCTTTATTTTTCTTGGTTTTCTATATGTGTGCAGGCCTACTTGGCAACACCCCTGATAGTTCATTTTTTTTCTTGTGCCACGGTCATGATCATCTTCTCAGCTGCCGCCTGCCTGCCCTGTTACGGCTGAGAACTGTGCTTCACACAGCAGTCTGTCTGCTCAGTGACAGTTAGCTGCAGTGCTTAATTTTAGCCGGTGTCTTCCGGTGCTTGGCACCGGCACTTAATTGTCAGCACCGGGGCCTGTGACAGTCTGCTACAAGGTGTCACTGACTGGCTAATTTAGAGATGACCACATCAACAGTTAATTATAAACACAATATGCATTAAAAATTAATATTACCTGCCACCCAAGCCATTCTTATAGCATTGTGGGCCTGAAATAGCCTGAAATGTCACACTTGTAGGAGTGTGAGTGTTAGTGCTTGTGTTGTTATGATTATTGGCAGAACTGGCAGGGGCAAAGTGTGGCACAAGGTGTAGTGGCCTCCTGATGAGAGCCCTGGCACTTATTTTTTGCAAATTAGGCACTGGTTAGCTGCATTAGTAGTCACCAGCACTAACTCGTTTTGGGTCAGGTGGCTGTGAGAGCCACTGTGGTGCATGCCAACTTATCTTCTCAGCACGCCAACTTTCACTTAGCAGAGCCTTTACTGTAGCTCTGTGTGACAGGCTGCGACTGGTGTGATGGTGCCGCCAGCAGGGCTTGGCGGGTAGCGGGTGGCATGCTGGACCGGTGCAGTCTGCTCAGCCAACTAAAGATTTTTATTAATGAGCTTATATCTTTTTGAAATAATACAGCTTGTGACCTATGATGTGACTCTTCTTAGAGTTCCTTTTTGCTCAAATGGGTGTAATTTCTGATATTTATATCTTTCCCTCATCTTCATTGCTTGATTTTGCTCATGAGAAAGTGTTACTTATAGTCGTTGAAATGTCACTCGTAATTACACTGAAATTATGAAAATGCCACACATAGCAATCTGAAACCTTGGCAGCTATGAATGTCAATGTCCAATGTTAATAAAAGCTGGTGATGTCTTTGTGCAATATATGTGCAGTCAACACTAGTTCCCCAATAATGCATATTCTACAAACACTTGTTGCTTTGCCATAAAAATAAGTCAATTAAATTGCATACTCTGCATCACTCAAAAGAAAACTACTCTTTCTGAGTTGTTCATATTTTCGGAAAACTTCGAACCAGTGCTTCAAGCTCCTTTACTAATTTCACACAACTGATATTCACATTGAACTCTCTTTGCTTTGTTATTGCCAGTTACGAAATTACATTTTAAGAATTCAATAGATAAAAAAATCAAACACAATACATATATTTCATTATAGAAGGGCAGAGGAAGAGCACTGTATCAAAAAATGGAAAGGACAGTGGAATATTGCACTTTATTCTAACCAGGTACACCACTTGATGCAAGTGATGCATGTCCAAACCAGAGCACAATGTAGATTTTCCTAGCATTCATGAAGGAACGTCTTAATGGTATTAAAGACACAGAGGTGAATATTATGCTTCTCTAATCTTGCTTTAATCAATATAGCAGCAGTCAAGAACATTACAAAAAGTACAAATCCCATCAGGCTTCTAAAAATAAGCCAATAGTAAATTAACAGTGGTACGAATCCTAACCAATCAGGTCCCTAGAACTCCTGTAATACCTATCTTGACTGCAAAAATTCCTCTTTTCTTGAGTGAGAAGCCATGAAGAAGTATGAAACATAGGCATAATAAGAAACACAATAGCAATTGCTAAAATAAGCATAAACATTTCTTGAGAAAGGTCCAATAATCTTGATCTTGAAGAAGATGAAGTCGCAAGAGTAGTAGACCTGAAGAAGGTTAGAGGCCTTAGTGATGATAAAGCTGATTTGTGGATGTTGAGGAATTCCGAAGGAATTTTATGCGGTTGAAGATGTTGAAGGAATAGACAGTGTAGGGCGAGAAAACATAGTTTATACAAATGTTGCATTGGGATAATACATGTCTCCATGTCTTTAATAACATAAAGACTTTCCTTCATGAATACTAGGAAAATCTACATTTTATGGCAAGTTACAGAGGCTCCTGTTATGCTTGTTCAAAGCCCATTTATTACCACCGAAGAAGCAGTATGACCAGGTATGCAATAAAAAGTAGAAAAAGTGTTATCATTTGACCAATCAACTGATCTCGGTATATCCTCGAAATGTGAACTTGCCCAAAAGGCTTTAGATGCCATGGCTCACCTGGAGGAAAAAGCACCAAAAATAGAAGTATCTATCCCTGCTAAGGACATAACCCATATAACCCACAAGCAAGATTTGGGAAGAAACAGGTTTTTAGGTTTTCTTATGGATATAAGGAGTGGAGCATCGGAGGACATGCTGAGATCTTCCGTTCATATTTTTTAAACAATTACCTACACACACAATTTAGGCTGATTTGGAAAGTAAGGATACAACACGGAAGTCAAATTTGTCTTTATGTGTTTCCTTATGTTAAAGACAACCTCTGTGGGATTGAAAGGGCATGAGGAAATATCCAAAGCTTTCACATCAGAAAGACGTTTTATAGAAACTAAGCATAACAACATTGTCAATTTAGCAGGAAGCATTTTGAGAGAGATAGAAAAAAGTTTTAGTCAAGTAATGAACATTTGTCAACATAAATTAACATCCCACAACTGACTGTGCTTTAGAAGTGGTTGATTGCAAAATCTTACTCCCTTTAAAAGGTGGCAAACAAGAGGATGTTCTCCCACTGGTTTTCCATTGATATGGGGATGATTTGCCAAAATTGCTCATCGGTATAGACTGACTGTACGAAATGTTTACCTCCACTAGCTTTTGGAGCTGAAATTTTGACTATGAGGGTGACATCTGCTGAAAAGGAATCAATAGATTTTCTAACACACCAGCGTGACCAAATGGACCATGCTGATTTGTAGGCTTTGGTAGTACCTGGAGCCCAGGATTTGCTGATGTATTCTGCAGCTTCTGACGAAATGCCGGGATTAGGTTGGGATGTCCCGCTACCTTCATGGCTGAAAGAGTGAGAATATTGTCCAGAAATAAATTGCGCATGTGTCCTTTCGGATCTAAGAGGAGATTGGAAAAAAATTGGCAACAACATTAGATAATTCACTGCGAGTTCCAGGAGGGAAGGATACCATAACTGTGACTGCCAAAAAGGGATGACTAGAACCAATATGGCTTTCTGTCACCTTACTTGAGCAAGCACTCTGTTGATCATGAGAAAAGGAGGGAATGCATATTTGACTCATTGAGACCAATCCTGTATAAAGGAGTCAGTTGCTAGGGCTAACGGATCTGGTATCTAATTGGAAAACTGTTTAAGATGAGAGTTGAGTATGGAAGCAGAGATATATATTTGGAGAGTCCCCATTTGTGACAGAGATTTTTGAAAACAGAGGAAGGAAGTCTATAGTCACTTGAATCATGTAGATAACTTGAGTGCCAATCGGTGACTGTATTGAGAACACCCGGACGACATTCTGCTCAAACCAATATTTTGTGAGCGAGACACAAATCTCGGAAACCTTTTGCCAATTCCGCCAGAGGTTTGAATTTTATACCTCCGAGATGGTTGACATATGTCACTGCTGCGAGGTTGTCCATCTGAAGAGTAATGGAACATCTCACCTTGTGTTTTGCAAGCATCTCTAAACAGTTTATGTCCAATTTTGACACCCAAAGACACCATGTACCTCCAATTGAAATCTGACCACACTGTGCGCACCAGCCTGTCAGGCTTGCACCTGATTGTAAGACAAGATCTAAAGCCAAAGCGAAAATTGTTCTGTTGTTCCAGGCAACTAGATGGTCTATCTACCATTGAATTTCCATCCGGGATTTGTCATCTAAACTTATGATATCAGAATAAGCTAAGCCTTTGTGAAGACGACTTATTTTTTACCTCTGGTGAGCTCGATAATGAAGAGGTCCTGGAAAAATGGCCTGTATCGAAGAGGATAGAAGACCTACAATCCTTGCAAGAGACCTGAGAGATATGGAAGAAACCTGCGGCATTTGAAAATTTCTGATTTTATCGACTTTACTTTGGATTGGGGTAAATGACGAGATGCACTCTCTGAAATTATAAGGAACCCCAGAAATTCCATTTGCCTGGAAGGAGATAGATTTGACTTCTCTCTGTTGATAAGGAAACCTAGATGCTGTAAAACAAAGTCTAATCTGAATCTCAGACTGAAGAGAGAGAATATTTTGACCCAATATTAGAATGTCATCTAGATAGATTATTAACCTTATACCCTGAGTTCTGAGATGGGCTACTACTGGTTTCATAATCTTTGTAAAGCACCAAGATAGACCAAATGGGAGAAAAGAAAACTGATACATTTTTCCTTGTGACTGAAAATGAAGATATTTGCTGAAGCTGTGATGGATTTGAATCGTTAAGTGCACGTCCTGCAAATTTAGCCAAACCATCCATAGATTTGTAGTAACGAATCTCTGAGATGGATAATAGTTTCCATCTTGAAATTACAATAAATGACAAACTGACTGAAATCCCTGAGATTTATAATAACAGGTCTAATTGTTTTGTTTTTCTCTTCCTAACCAAGAAAAGGAAGCTTAAGAAACCTGTGGGATGAAGAAGAGTCTTTTAGATTGCCTGTTTTTGTGAAAGTGATAGAATTTCTTCACTTACCAAAGAAGTCATTTCATTTGAAAACCTTAAAGGAGCAGATTGATGAAAAGGAATTGTATAAATTCTATGGAATAACCTTGAACAGCATTCAACAGCCAGAGATCTGTTGTGATGGATCACCATTTGTTGTGAAAAACCCTTAAATGACACCCTACACTAAAGCATGCCTTACCTGCTGGGTTTGCACCTCTGAGAGCTCTTGGTCCACAACTGCAGAAACCTCTGCCTCTTTGGGGGTAGAATTGTGGTCTGAAATCCTGGTAATTATAGTTGATGGAGCTTCTGAAATTTTAGTTCAATTAGTTGCGGCGGGCAAAGTGACTCCTGCCGCCGGCAAGCCCTGGCAAAATCCTGTTGTGCAAAAACCTTTTCTAGTGATTATTGGGCTTTGTACAAGGAAGAAAATATGGTGACATATTTGCTTAGTTCTTTAATGAAAGCGTCACCAAACAATAAGCCATCCACCTTCATTCCAGGATCCAAAGTTGCCAAATTCACTAATTTAGGATCTAATTTCAAAAGAAGTACTTTCCTCCTCTCATGAGTAATAGCCAAATTGGTGTTGCCCAGTAAGCCAAAAGTTCTTTGAGTCCACATGGACAACTCCTCGGACTCTCTAGATGTATTTTCTAATCTGGCACCTTCTAGCAACTCTAAGGTGCGGGACGGAGGGCCTACTATGTCCAACAATTTATCCTGGTAAGTTAACCATGCCTTATCCACTCCTTTTCTTGGATCTTTTCCGAACTTTGAAAAGAAAGTTAGCATGTTGAGGTCGATAGAAGGAGTCAAAGAAATGTTGGATGGGAAAGAAGGCCTGTAACATTCAGATTTCAATTTGGCCCTGGTTTGTTTGTCTAAGGGTAAACGTAGCCTACTGGAAATGTATTCCTCAACATGATCAGACAGAAGCAATTCCGTAGAATTAGGATGGTAAATCAGTTTAGGATCAAACAAAAGGATGACCATCTGAACCTAAAACTGGTTTTGAATTAAATGGATCACCCTGGGGAGCAAGAAATTTTCTTTTCTTTTCTTTAGGACCCAGCAAAAATTATGAATCATCCAAATTATCAGTGTCTCACCCGTTTCACCCACTAAATTAGAATGGATAAGCTCGGTACAACGTATCTCAATCCTTGATCGAGCAAGTAGCAGGGCCAAAAAACAAAATTCTGGGATCTATGGGATAGCTGGTTCACACTTTTCGCTCTCACTTAGTTTTGTTAAATTGTTGTTTTATCATTGTGGGTTAACTCAGCTAGAGTTACCCCTTATGGGAATATGCTCTTTTGCTTTTTCTCCCTTCTAAATTAATTCTGGACGCGGACATACCTGGCTTTTGCTAGTTTTATATTTACTTTTCCTGGTGGTCCAATGATTATGAATCTGCTCGTGTGGCTGAAATGTTGGGAAACTAGCTAAGGCTAGGTAAAGGGCCCAGTAAAGAAGAGGAGCCTTGGTTATTGCCGACAAGCCCTGTTGAAAGAGGAAAAGTGCCCGGGGTTAAACTTTCCCATCCTTCAATGAGAAGTGACCGGGCCTCTTATTTTCTTATTTTTTCATGGTTACAATGGGCTGTAATATCTCGGAGTGACCGGCTTCATATTCTTGAATTTCGAGCATGTTTTGTAGAATGAGGACTAAAAAAAAAAAAAAAATTATCAGTGTCCTCGTCAGTGTCAGGATAAAAAGTGTCATCATCCTTATCCAGTATATCAGAAATTATAATTTTTTTATTTTTTATTCTTATTTGACATTACCCCCTCCTTGATAGGAGTCCTTGGAGGAACATTGTCCTCTACCTCGTGTGAGGAAACCTCACCGACCAATTGCGCATTTCTTGATCTTTTGATAGGCATCTCTTCCACTTTGGAAGATGAGGAGTCCTTTGTAATAGTAGTTGTCTTAACAGTCATAGCTTTGCACTTAATGCCTTCTCCCGCAGACTGGGCTAAAATATTTTTTGACATGATATTTATGACAGTATTTTCAATATTTTTGGTAATCTTTGTAATAGATGTGGATACAGCCTGTTGCAATGATAGCTGAAGAAATCCTTTCAATTTGTTGTAAAGTTTCTCCCCATCATCATCATTGTTATACAATACAGAAGAGTTACCCTCTCCATAACAGCAAAAGTGAATTCGTATAAAGCTTTTGCTGCAGGCAAAGCAGCAATAATATGTTCACTGAGGGGTTAATGGAAAAAACTGATAGAAAGTGAAGAGGAAGGCCCCTCCCGGAAAGGAGGAGACACAGTTCTGTTTTGGAGAGGTTTGAGAAAAGGGAGGGGTTTAGAGCGAGAGGCCGTGCCCAAAGATGTCGACCGAAGCTCCGATGTCGGAAAGACTGACCAGGGTGAAAAAGTTATTGAAAAACAAGGGCAAACACGGAGCTTGCGATGCATTCCGAAAGGAAATAAAGGAAAAATTGAATGCGGGAAGAATACCAGGTGAGGCTGCTGAACAGTGCACTATGCAACGAACGAGTGGCTGGGAGCGACCAACTGTCAAATGCAAGCGGAGGAGAGAAACCCTTTGTGTGCTATTCATAAATAGCAGAAAGAAAGAAACACATCGCACAGTAAAACACTGACACCGTTAAGATGGGTAAAAATCACCTAAAATATCAAAGACTTACAGTAAACAAATGTATTTGTACTTTTAGAGAGTAAAATTAAATATAATACTTATCTTGAGTGTGAAAAGTAAGAAAAGAGGACTGTTTAAAGTCAAGATAGGTATTATAGGGTTCTAGGGTCCTGATTGGTTAGGATTAGTACTACTGTTTGTTTAGCATTGGCTTATTGTTTCTAAGCCTGATGGAATTTGCAGTTTTTTCAATATTCTTGAACGCTGCTATATTAATTAAAGCAAGATTAGAGAAGCATAATAGGAGCCTCTGTGACTTGCCATAAAATATTAATTTCTGAGAATGTGACAGAAGGCTCAATGTATAGAAGTGTCTTATCTTAAACATGAACTCTCTTCTATTCCCCATCATCAGAAAAATATTGTCTGGTATCACCTCAAATTAATGCAGAAGTGTGTCAGGGGCTCCTAAGGCTTCATACATACATGCAGCAACTGATTGGATGAGATGAAGCACTGGCTTAAATTACATGGAGTGATCATGCTGGGATCAGTGGGAAGAGCCGGTTGGTGTTCGGTTTCTAGCACTAATATAGGGGAGCAATACTAAGAGTATTACAGTTGTGCTAAAACAATTTTCAGAGTGGTGGTGCTGTCATCAATTTTACATCAGTAACATCAGTGTCACAAAAAGAACCAGCAGGAGAATGGTAAGGGAGTAGTGTGTAGCTGATGGTGCTTTTTCTAGAAAACTGCCACAAATATATTATTAAAGCATGGTATGGTACTGCAGTATCACTTACAGACAGCACATACTCCATTGAAATGGCCGCTGCATTTACTCAGATATACAGTTTTACTGATACAAGGCACACATACTATGTGTAGAAATTGGGTTTCAGGAAATAGGTATCTCTTGATGTGTTTTGATCCTATTAAAAACTTTGTTTCCATCACAGTTCCGAAATACAAAAAAAAATGTTTTTTGCGTGTGTTTTCCTAACTGCTGATATATTTTAAAATGTGTACAGTTCATTTAATGGTATTTACATTTTATTGTGTGTTAGAAAAAAGTGACATCATATAGCCTTTCCTTTCAAACTACCTGTGCCACATAGTTCACTTTACAAAATCATCTCACTTTGCAGTCAGAGAAAGTAAACACCAGTAGCCATGTTAAATGGACTTTCTATTTAGGATTTCATAGCCTCACCATTGTGCAATAAATTACAATGTGTCTTTTTCCGTTTTCGCTTCAGCTTTGATCGCACTTTCGCACCATTCGTGCTAAAGTTATTGAGGAGGCTTCTGACTGAAGGGGTACTGATGTGTTGGAGGCAGTGCTTTTCTTGAACAGAGACAAAATTGAGTTTGGAGGGTATCAGTGAGGGTGTGTGCCTGGGGCCCATTTAAGTGAAGGAGGCAGAATCCCTGCTTCTCTGCAGCCTGTGACGCAATATGTTGGAGGTGGGCTGTCTGAAAAAATGCATCCAAACTATGCAGGGTGAGGCAGTTTCAAAGGAGAGACAGAGGTCTCATACAAGCAAGTAAAATGGTTCCCTTAACACTTGTTGAGGTGCTCTAATACAGCCATAACCAGAGGGCAGAGGGCCCCAATGAGACTTCATCTGCTGCACTGTTGAAGATAAAACATGGGGCATGGAGGGGTGAGGCTGAATTAGCACCTAAATGGTTGCCCACAAAAAGCCTTTTGCTGCCTTCAGAGGCTCCTGCAAACCGTGGGCAGGGGGACCAGTGCTAAAGATTGTTAAAAGAATAAACAGCCATTTGCCAGAAGATATTTTTTGACATTCATTTGACCTCTGTCTCTGAAGCACAACAAAAGTTACCAGATAAAAACCCAATTTAAAGGCATCTCTATTGCTCATTCACCTTACCTTCTGAACACCAGCATGGTTAATTTGGGGGTGCTGCAGCACCCTCAGCATTCCTACTTCCAGCATCTATGGACTAGTATGGCAAAGCCACTCAATCTGGCATTAGGTGCCAGCCTTTTGGCTTTGTCAATGCTGGTCGTTGTTGCCTCATGGTTTTTGCAAAACTTTATTGTCGGGGCCCTCATCAATCAAAAATAAATGGGCAAAAGCTAAAATATTTGTTGGTCTCAAAAAGGCACACATTCCCATACTAGTTTTTGGCACTTAAAGGAGCTACTTTGTATGTGGATGCGCTCCTTTTGAAAGGGAAGAATGTCATCACTCACAGTGAAGTTAACCAATGGGCAAAGTGGGCTGACCCATAGCCCCGTGCTGCATGCTGTAGTGGGTAGAACAAAAATGTGAATGCCACAATAACAGACCAGTGGATGGAGAGAGCTAGCTGAAAGACTATAAGTAAGTAAATTATACATATCATTTTAGTAAAGTCAAAAGGTCTTGGCTATTAACACTACTATTTTTGAAACAGCATTCACTAAGAAGAGTGAAGAAGAGAAGTAAATTTGGGGCCATGATGTACAAAGCTCCTGGTCAGACCTGCTCTCTCCCCTGCAGCTCCGCTGTTAGCGCCGCTGCTCCGCTGCCCTGTGCAGTACTCTGAGCAGGTAGGGGTTCGAGCGCTGCCTGTGCTCTATTGTGCCTATCTTCATGTCAGTTTCCTGTCCTACTATTGTGCCCGTTTTTTATTCGTTTTTCTCTGTATTTGCCATTGTGTCATTGTGCCTGTTTTCTTCTTCTTCTCGGATTGTGCCTCTGTTTTCTCAGTTTTTGTTGCCTTGCCTCTCTCTGCTAGTTTTCCTTAGTGTTCATCCTGCCCGTTTTCCCGCCGCTGCTGCCCCCGCAGCCCCTCCCCCTGCAGGTCCCCACTCCCACCTCCCAGCTGCGCTTGCCTCCCCCTTCCCTATTTAATGGCCGTTGTTGCGCGGCCGCTGGTGCGCAAAAAGGCAAGCCTGTCTGCGCCCGTCCGTGACCAGCGCCAGGGATCCTGGTCCTCTGGCCACCCACCGCTACGACTCGGCTGCCCTCCTCACACTTAACCCCGGAAGGAACAACAACTGCCAGCTGTCCACATCGAACACCACGCACTGCAGACACTGCCGTCGAACTTTCACCACCCTCCGCATCATCACGACCGCTGCCCCCATGCTGGACGCCAACACCACCGAAGCCCTGAAGTGCATCCTCATCAAAGTGCGCTCCCTGCACAGACATGCCGTAGAAATCTGGGACCTCCTCGACATCCTCTCGTCAGACGGCGCCTTCTTCACAGAAACCTGGACCAACGCCTCCTCCGCCCCCGACATCGCCACCGCCATCCCTGACGGATACAATATCCAGAGGAAGGACCGCCCAACCCCCAGGACCTTGCGCTTCATTCACCACGACCATTGCGGACCTCATCGCACCCTACGCCATCGCCTCTATGGACTACATGCTCATCGGAGACCTGAACTTCCACCTCAACAACCCCAGCGACCCCAACTCCACCACCATCCTGGTCAACCTCGCCAACATCGGACTGAAACAGCTTGTCACCGCCCCTACCCACAAGGCAGGTCACACCCTCAACCCCATCTTTGCAGGTAGGAACAACTTCTGCTTCAGCCAAACCATTCAACCACCATGGACAGACCACCACTGCGTACACTTCCTCATCAACAAACCCACGGCGCCCAGACCTGCACCCCCCAAGAAGAAACTGGAGCAAAGTCACTGAGGAGCAACTCAACGCCACCCTCAACCACGATGCCCCCCAACCAACGCCAACCTCGCAGCCAAAGAACTCCACAGATGGATCACCAACTGCGCAGACGAGCTCACACCCCTAGGCAACCCCGACAGACAGTGCCCCAAGAAGGCCGCCTGGTTCACCGCCAACCTCCAAGAATCCAGATGCACCTGCAGACGTCTCAAGAAGAACTGGAGAAACAGGAAAACCCCAGAAGATCGCACTGCCTACAAAAATGCCTTGACGGAATACCACCAACGCATCAGATCCACCAAAAGGACCTTCATCCAGCACAAGATCCTCGCAAACTCCAGCAACTCCAAGGAACTCTTCAGCGTCATCCAGGAAGTCACCAAACCCCCAGCGAATCCACAGACATCACCCCCTCCCAGGACCTTTGCAACACGCTCGGCTCCTACTTTCATCTGAAAATCAAGGGCCTCTACGACAACTTCAACGACCGGGCACGTGAGTCCGAAACCACTCCCTCCTCCAGCAACACCGGCCAGCCCACCATCTCCCACTGGACCCCAGTCACCACCCAAGACACTGCATCAACCATGAAAGGCATCCACTCAGGAGCCCCCATGGACCCCTGCCCCCGCGCATCTTCCACAGAGCCGCCACTGCCATCGCCCCGGAACTACAATGCACCATCAACGCCACCTTCGAAACCGGCATCTTTCCTGACGACTGGAAACATGCAGATGTCAGACCCCTACTCAAGAAGCCCTCAGCAGATATCATGGACCTCAGGACCTACAGGCCTATCTCCCTCCTCCCCTTCGCGGCCAAAGTCACAGAAAAGACCGTCAACGCCCAACTAACAAAATTCATCGAAGAAAACTCCATTCTCGACCTCTCCCAATCTGCATTCCGCAGCAACCACAGCACCGAGACTGCTCTACTCGCCGCAACAGACGATATCTGCACCCTCCTCAACCAAGGACACACCACGGACCTAATCCTACTAGACCTCTCTGCAGCATTTGACACGGTCTCCCACCGCACACTCACCGCCCGACTCCACGATGCCGGCATACAGGGAACTGCCCTCGACTGGCTCCGCTCCTTCCTCGCTGACAGAACCCAGAGAATCAGACTGCCGCCCCTCCTTTCCAAACCCACAGAAATCAACTGTGGCGTACCCCAAGGATCGTCGCTCAGCCCCACGCTCTTCAACATCTACATGGCCACCCTCGCCGCCATCGTCAGACAGCACGGACTCAGCATAGTATCCTATGCTGACGACACCCAGCTCATCTTCTCCCTCACCAAGGACCCCATCACCACCAGAATCAACTTCCAGGAAGGAATGAAAGACGTTGCATCCTGGATGAGCAACAGCTGCCTGAAGCTCAACTTGGAGAAGACAGAGGTCCTCGTCATCGGACCCTCCCCCTCTGCATGGGACAACACCTGGTGGCCCACTGCCCTCAGCAGCCCCCCACCCCCACGGACCATGCCCGAAACCTCTGCATCGTACTTGACTCCTCCCTTTCCATGGCCCGACAGGTCAACGCTGTCGCCTCCACCTGCTTCAACACCCTCCGCATCCACTGCAAGACCTTCAAATGGATCCTTCCTGAATCACGGAAGACCGTCACCCACGCACAAATAATCAGCAGACTGGACTATGGAAATGCCCTCTACGCCGGGATCAATAAGTCGTTGCTCTGAAAACTCCAGACCATACAGAACACTGCAGCCAGACTCGTCCTCGGCATCCCTTGACATGAACACATCACCCAAAACCTGCACAACCTCCACTGGCTCCCGTTTGAGAAGTGAGTAACCTTCAAGATACTCACCCACGCCTACATATGCCTCCACAACACCAGACCTCAATATCTCAACGACAGGATCTCCTTCCACGTACCCAAGAGAAACCTCCGATCCACCGACCTCGCCCTCGCCGAACCCCCACACATCCGCAAGGAAAGAAAAGGTGGAAGAACCTTCTCCCATGTCGCGGCCTAAACCTGGAACGAGCTGCCAATCGGTATCAGACGCGCCCCCATCCTGCACATCTTTAGGAAGACCCTCAAGACCTGGCTCTTCGACTAACCGGAGCTGTTCCCCATCTCCCCCAGCACCTTGAGACCCTCACGGGTGAGTAGCATGCTTAAAATTCCCTGATTCATTGATTGATTGACAATGTGAGGGCTTGACACTTGACGTCCACACAGAGCAGGTAGAAGAATATCTGAAGTGAATAGTTTAAAAACTGATGAAGAGCCAGGCAGGAAAACCTGAATTAAACATCACCCAATATCTACTGCAACACCTAAACTGCTTTTGCTTTTTGGAGCTGATAAACATTTACCTGAAACTGTTACAAACAACATGTTATTGTGGAATGGCATGATAAATGCTGGTTGCAGTTAACCATAAATATATGGTATTATGATGACAGATGGCACAATGCACAAAACCAATCATGCACAAGCAGTTGTAAAATGGCGTTCTTGATTTATTCAGCCAAAAATAGCACACAAACAGGTACTCTAACACTCTCACAAACATGCACTCTCAATCTCGTATGGTGACATAAGAACAGAACAATATCTCAACAATTTATGGAAGGCTGGGTTCCGGTATCCTGGTGAGGAGATGGATTGAGGTTTTTTTTTAAATGCAGGAAAATAAGGAAAACAGGCTGCATTACAAAAACAAGAAAATTGCTTTATTTAAAAAGCAATCATAGACATGGTGGTCTGCTTACCCCAGCAGGCCACCATCCCTGTGAGTGCAGGCCATTCCCAATGGGTCACAAATTGTGACCTGCATCATCAACCAAATGTTGTAATTTTGTTTTATACACAACATGGGTGTTTAGTCCTTTTTGATGTTTGGTATTGGATAAAATCACGCAAAAATTCAAATGCAAGTAGAAGCGTGAGCAAGGCGCAAGCCGAAACGCGTTGTTTTTCTGCGATTAAAATATGTTCTCAGCATACCAGGGTGTCCGAGTGCTTTCTGTGGAGAAATAGAGAACTGTTGGACAAAAATTTTGGGCCCCCGGTAGCCCTAACTCGGACCGCCCGTGAGTCAATCGGGCACAATCCTGCAACCGGAGTTGGTGGAGTGGAAGTTAACAAAGGAGCCGTGACTGATTCCCCCATACTGGCAAGCATCGTCGAAAGTTGGGGGTGACAGAGGAACTCACCCGTGGTACAATCTTGTATGCGCATGGAAACTGGGAGCGCATAACCACAACACGACGAGGTGCAGCAATTGGATTTGGAAGTATAGACGGAGCATTGGGAACGGGCCGATTTCACTCCGGGGCAGATCAAGATTGCGATTCATGTGGAGCGCATCCCGTGGAGCACGGGTAAGTGTTAGTCCGGTCCGGGTTTTCAATGATCCGCCTTACTTCTTTATAAGTGCCAGGGGTTTGGGAGCCGGTGTAACGGAAGAAAAAGGTATCTTCAAACCGGCACTTGTATGCTGATATAAATGTTATACATTTTGGGACAATGGCTGCAGCGTTGGATGCGAAGAGAAAGGAAACCGCAGACAAGTTATTTTTTACCCAAGTGGGCGCAAGTGGAAGTTCCCTGAACCATGGGCCCAGCATTAATAACGAAATCAAAACGCAAACCCTGTATAATCAACTTGAAAAATTGCACAAGAAAGAACTTTCGAAATGGTGGGAGGCAGAGTCACTCCAGAGATACATCGATGTGGGACTTGTGCCTCGGGGTCTGAGGATATTTACCATCCCCACATTTGAAGACCCAGACCCCGAGATGTTAGAGGAGTGGTCCAATAACTCTGCGGCCTGCTCAATGACCATGATGCGTATCTTGGTAAAATATGCCATCAAGGACAGAAGTAAACTGTTAGCCCAGATTGATGGTATCTTGGCGGAATTGGGCAAACTAGTATCAAAGGACGCATTGGAGGAGCATATAAAACATCTAACTATTCGCATGGCTAAACTTGAGGAAGAAATAACAGCAAAAAAGCAACGCAAGTTCCTGCGAGATTTTAAAGAGTATCAAGCGGGCCGCACTCTCACCTTCCATCGTAAATATGATCATTTGTTTGATAAGAAAACGGGCAATGCTGTATTAACCACTTTGACGATACCAACAGTGGGAGAAGTGAGCGAAAGCGATGTTTTGGATGGTAGTCTTTCGGACATTTCTACAGCTGGTCTTAACCAGGAAACCAACCAAGACCCACAGAAAAGAAAGAGCAATTTTTTATTACAGTTCCAAATGATGAACCAAGGCAGGACAGAGTTTTATCAGGAGCAGGGGGCACTAAGGGGAAGGTGACGAGGAGGAAGAGGAAGAGCAAGAGGAACAAACAAGCCAAAGAGAGGAGGAGAAAACGACGACAAAATGCCCGTGGAAATGGAGACAAGGGGCAGAAAGGGGAAAGCATGACTGTCATCAATCTCTCCCAGCGAACCCTTTCCATTCAGGAAATGGAGGTCCTCTCACTAGGTTTGTCATTGTGTCCATCTATGAATTTGAACTATATACAGACTAGAATTGAACTTTTCTACTTTGCTAGAAAATTGAAGTTAAAAAAATGGTTTGAGACGCAACCTACTAAAAATGTGGCTGAAGGTGGGTTGGAGCTATTGAGTGACCTAAACATCGATGACATAGAGACTCTCCACACTTTATCCACTTTGGGAGGAGGGGATATGTCTAGAGAGGAAGTACTACAAAATTGTGAAATTGATTTGGGGATAAACCGGGGAGCAAATTTAAACCCAAATCAAGATTCTTGCCAAATATCAAGGCTATTGAAGTTTTTGAGAAGGGAATTCTTAAAGAGCTTAAGAAATTGAGATATAAGAAAATAATCCCAGCCAATAGGAAGAATCTCACCTTGGAGCAGATAAGATCAGTTGAGAATTTGAAGAATGACAATTAGATTGTAATCCGCCAATCAGATAAGGGCGGGAATGTGGTGGTTCTAGACAAACAGAAGTATCTAGCAGAGGGTACCAGACAACTGAGTGACACCACATGTTATAGTACTTCGAATACCACTGAGATTGGCCAGTCGAACAAGAGATTTGTTGAGATGTTGACTGAATGGAGAGAGAAGGGTTTACTTGAGTGGGAGGAGTATAACTATCTTAAGTGTGCCCACCCGAGAATCCCTATTCTCTATTTACTCCCCAAATTACACAAAGATGCGATGAACCCTCCAGGGAGACCCATAGTCTCTTCAATGGGTTCTCTGCTGGAAAATACATCTCGGTTCATCAACAATTATTTAAGACCTTTTGTAGTAGCTCTTCCCGCCTACTTGAAAGATACCACACACTTTTTAACAATCATTGATGGTATATATTGGGATGATAAATATACTCTTGTCACCCTAGATGTGTGTAGTCTTTACACCAGTATCCAGCATGAACTGGGCACACAGGCTATCAGACATTTCCTTAAGACACGCTCCATCTCATTATTTCATCACTCAGAAATGATAGTAGAGATGATTCAATTCTGTCTCACTAATAATTTTTTCATCTTTGATGATTCATTCTACAGGCAGTCACAGGGCACCTCGATGGGCACCTGCTTCGCCCCCAGCTATGCTAATCTTTTCATGGGCTGGTGGGAGGAGCAGGTGTCCACGCAAATGATGGAATTTGAGAACAATGTGGTCCTGTGGCTGCGATTCATCGATGATATTTTTCTGATTTGGAGTGGGGATGCTGAATCAGCAAGGGCCTTTGTGAGCAAACTCAACGTGAACGCTTTTAATCTTAAGTTCACTGAACACATTAGTAACACATCTATTGAATTTCTGGATGTTACCGTTGAGATTAGGGGAGGAACACTACAAACCAGTTTGTTCTGTAAGAAAACAGCAGGAAATAGCATTCTAAGTGCTATGAGCTCACACCCTCGTAACCTTATTGTCAGCATCCCCTATGGGGAATTATTACGTGCTAAACGTAACTGTAGCACAAATGCAGCTTATGAAGTTGAAAAAGCAGTTATGTGCAATCGTTTTAAGGAACGGGGTTACAGTGTAAAAACCATTGGTGAAGCCTGTGACAGGGTAGAGAAAGTTACTATTACATCCCAATAAACAAGATGAGGCAATAGAGACCGTGAGATTTATAACCACCTTTTCAGGACAGGCACAGGATATCCGGAGGATATTCAATAAACATTGGCATGTGCTCTTAACTGATGTAAATCTCAAAACCCATCTCACCAGTAACCCACAAATCACCTTTAGAAAAAGTCGGTTGCTACGAGATGATCTGAGTCACAACCATGTCACAAACCTTGACAGAGATAGAGATAGAAGTCAACCAGGCTTCAGATGTTGCAGAAATGGCAAAGCGTGTAGTAAGAGTCATGATTGTGCCAAGCTAGCTATACCGAATTTGAACAGAGACTTCATGATTAGAAAACCACTGACATGTAACTCTATGTATTTTGTGTACGTTTTAATATGTCCCTGCAACAAATGGTATGTGGGTAGCACAATACACCGTGCTAAGAAGAGGGTGCTAGAGCACATACGTGCTATCAGACATAACAACAGACAGTACCCAGTAGCACGCCACTTCCATGAATGTCATTTTCAAAATTATTATTATTATATTATTAGAGATGGTGGTGATTGATTCTGTTACGATGGGAGTCAGAGGTGGTAATCGAGAGCTGTCACTGCGAAAATTGGAATCCAGGTATATTATTGACATTGAGAGTTTGGCACCTAATGGTTTAAATTCCAGTGCGGAACTTGCGGTCCACTTGATTGAATGAGCAAAATGTAATATGACAGTAAATTTATGTGGTTTTCAGGCTTTTCAGTGATTTTAAATATTTTTAATGTTTTAGGTGTGGGCACTTCTTCTTTCAACTTTGGCGTAAACAGAGTGAAATCTTGGAAAATCTAATCAAGAGGTTGCTGAGGGTTACAGTGGTTAAATTGATTAATGAGAATAATTCTCAAATGGGGCAATTAAGTATGTATTGAAGTGAAGAAAAACAGTCATGGTTACAGCATATATATATTGTGGTTCATTCGCCCACTTGGGCAGAATGACTAGTGCACGGATGAAATAGAATCAAGCATTGATGTACAGTATATTACTGTTTATGTGCTTAACCCCTTCGCTGCTAGGCCTTTTCCCCCCTGTGCTAAGCCTTTTTTGGCTATTTGGGGTAGTGCGCGCTTAGGCCCCTGTACCTTTTTGACCACATAAGGTATCCACGCCAAATTTGCATCCTTTTCTTCCAACATCATAGGGATTCTAAAGGTACCCAGGGTTTGTGGATTCCCCTGGAGGGGTCCCAGAAATTAGTCAAAATACAGCTACATTTTGTTTTTTTGGGAAAAATGGGAAAAAAGGGCTGCAAATGAAAGCGTCTGGGTTTTTCCCTGCAAATGGTATCCAAAAAGCGTTTGTGGGGCTGAAATCACCATTTTCCCAGCTTTTAGGGAATGACAGACTTTTGTCAGAAAACCAACATTTTTTACACAGTTTTGGCATTTTTCTGGGACATAGCCTATTTTTGCTATTTTTTGTGCTTTCAACCTCCTTCCACTTAATGGTAGAAATGGGTATGAAAGCAATAATGAATCCTGGAAAGCTATACAGTTTTGAAAAGTAGACAAAATTCTGAATTCAGCAAGGGGTCATTTGTGTAGATCCATCAATGTTTCTTTATAGAAACGTACAGTTAAATATAGGAAAAATTGAAAATTAGTTGAAAAAAACAGACTTTTGTGTCAACGTTTTCACCTGTAACTTCTTCTAATTATGACAGCTCTTTGAAAGCAATATACCGTTACATCCGCTGGACCTTACTGGTTGTGGGGATATATAGGACTTGTAGGTTCACCAAGAACCCGACGAACCCAGAGTAAAAAACTGAGCAGCAATTTGCAATGGCTTTTTATTATGTACCGGGTATATAGCAATTATTGTGGGAAAATGTATACATGGAAAAATTGGTATGAACGACACCTATGTATTTCTGAAATGGGAACAAGTTATAGAGTTTAGAAACAGTAGATATTTGCACATTTTTTAAATTGGGAATACTCATACTAGCATGAGAATTATCGGTCATTTTTCAAAATGACTTTTTTTTACACAATGTCTTTCATTTGGAAGGCAGAAATGCATCGAAAGTCAATAGGTAATAACAGTTGCTTTACAAATATGAATTACCCTAAGTCTCCCGATAAAAATGGTACCTCACTTGTGTGGGTAGGCATAGTGCCCACGACAGGAAATGGCTCAAAACCCAACGTGAACACACCACATTTTCTCATTGAAAAATTACCCTTTTTTGCAAAGTGCCTAGCTGTAGTTTTTGAACCCTAGCTCTGCCGGCACCTAGGGAAACCTAGCAAACCTATACATTTTTGAAAACTAGACACCCAGGGGAATTCAGGATGGGGTGACTTGACTGCCTCCCACCAGGTTCTGTTACCCAGAATCCCTTGCAAACCTAAAAAATTGTCCAAAAAACACATTTTCCCCACATTTCTGTGCTGGAAAGTTCTGGAATCTGCGAGGATCCACAAATTTCCATGCACCCCGCGTTCCCCAGGTCTCCCGATAAAAATGGTACCTCACTTGCGTGGGTTGGCCTAGTGCCCGCTACAGGAAACGGCGCAAAACGCAACGTGGACAAACCTCAATTTCGCAGTGAAAAATGACCCTTTTAGCAAAGTGCCTAGCTGTAGTTTTTGAACCCTAGCTCTGCCGGCACCTAGGAAACCTAGCAACCCTATACATTTTTGAAAACTAGACACCCAGGGGAATCCAGGATGGGGTGACTTGACTGCCTCCCACCAGGTTCTGTTACCCAGAATCCCTTGCAAACCTAAACAATTGTAAAAAAAACACATTTTCCCCACATTTCTGTGCTGGAAAGTTCTGGAATCTGCGTGGATCCACAAATTTCCAACCACCCCGCGTTCCCCAGGTCTCCCGATAAAAATGGTACCTCACTTGCGTGGGTTGGCCTAGTGCCCGCGACAGGAAACGGCGCAAAACACAATGTGGACAAACCTCAATTTCACAGTGAAAAATGACCCTTTTTTGGCAAAGTGCCTAGCTGTAGTTTTTGAACCCTAGCTCTGCCGGCACCTAGGGAAAACTAGCAAACCTATACATTTCTGAAAACTAGACACCCAGGGAATCCAGGATGGGGTGACTTGACTGCCTCCCACCAGGTTCTGTTACCCAGAATCCCTTGCAAACCTAAAAAATTGTCAAAAAAAACACATTTTCCCCACATTTCTGTGCTGGAAAGTTCTGGAATCTGCGTGGATCCACAAATTTCCACCCACCCCGCGTTCCCCCAGGTCTCCCGATAAAATGGTACCTCACTTGCGTGGGTTGGCCTAGTGCCCGCGACAGGAAACGGCGCAAAACGCAATGTGGACATACCTCAATTTCGCAGTGAAAAATGACCCTTTTTGGCAAAGTGCCTAGCTGTAGTTTTTGAACCCTAGCTCTGCCGGCACCTAGGGAAACCTAGCAAACCTATACATTTTTGAAAACTAGACACCCAGGGGAATCCAGGATGGGGTGACTTGACTGCCTCCCACCAGGTATTGTTACCCAGAATCCCTTGCAAACCTAACAAATTGTCAAAAAAACACATTTTCCCCACATTTCTGTGCTGGAAAGTTCTGGAATCTGCGTGGATCCACAAATTTCCACCCACCCCATGTTCCCCCAGGTCTCCCGATACAAATGGTACCTCACTTGCGTGGGTTGGCCTAGTGCCCGCGACAGGAAACGGCACAAAACGCAATGTGGACAAACCTCAATTTTGCAGTGAAAAATGACCCTTTTTTGGCAAAGTGCCTAGCTGTAGTTTTTGAACCCTAGCTCTGCCGGCACCTAGGGAAACCTAGCAAACCTATACATTTTTGAAAACTAGACACCCAGGGTAATCCAGGATGGGGTGACTTGACTGCCTCCCACCAGGTTCTGTTACCCAGAATCCCTTGCAAACCTAACAAATTGTAAAAAAAAACACATTTTCCCCACATTTCTGTGCTGGAAAGTTCTGGAATCTGCGTGGATCCACAAATTTCCACCCACCCCGCGTTCCCCCAGGTCTCTCGATAAAAATGGTACCTCACTTGCATGGGTTGGCCTAGTGCCCGCGACAGGAAACGGCGCAAAACGCAATGTGGACAAACCTCAATCTCGCAGTGAAAAATGACCCTTTTTTGGCAAAGTGCCTAGCTGTAGTTTTTGAACCCTAGCTCTGCCGGCACCTAGGGAAACCTAGCAACCTATACATTTTTGAAAACTAGACACCCAGGGAATCCAGGATGGGGTGGCTTGACTGTCTCCCACCAGGTTCTGTTACCCAGAATCCCTTGCAAACCAAAAATTGTCAAAAAAACACATTTTCCCCACATTTCTGTGCTGGAAAGTTCTGGAATCTGCGTGGATCCACAAATTTCGACCCACCCCGCGTTCCCCCTGGTCTCCCGATAAAAATGGTACCTCACTTGCGTGGGTTGGCCTAGTGCCCGCGACAGGAAACGGCGCAAAACGCAATGTGGACAAACCTCAATTTCGCAGTGAAAAATGACCCTTTTTTGGCAAAGTGCCTAGCTGTAGTTTTTGAACCCTAGCTCTGCCGGCACCTAGGGAAACCTAGCAAACCTATACATTTCTGATAACTAGACACCCAGGGGAATCCAGGATGGGGTGACTTGACTGCCTCCCACCAGGTTCTGTTACCCAGAATCCCTTTCAAACCTAAAAAATTGTCAAAAAAACCACATTTTCCCCACATTTCTGTGCTGGAAAGTTCTGCAATCTGCGTGGATCCACAAATTTCCACCCACCCCGCGTTCCCCCAGGTCTCCCGATAAAAATGGTACCTCACTTGCGTGGGTTGGCCTTGTGCCCGCGACAGGAAACGGCGCAAAACGCAATGTGGACATACCTCAATTTCGCAGTGAAAAATGACCCTTTTTGGAAAAAGTGCCTAGCTGTAGTTTTTTAACCCTAGCTCTGCTGGCACCTAGGGAAACCTAGCAAACCTATACATTTTTGAAAACTAGACACCCAGGGGAATCCAGGATGGGGTGACTTGACTGCCTCCCACCAGGTTCTGTTACCCAGAATCCCTTGCAAACCTAAAAAATTGTCCAAAAAAACACATTTTCCCCACATTTCTGTGCTGGAAAGTTCTGGAATCTGCGTTGATCCACAAATTGCCACCCACCCAGCGTTCCCCAGGTCTCCCGATAAAAATGGTACCTCACTTGCGTGGGTCGGTCAAAGACCGGAGACAGGCAAGGGCCCAAAAGCTATTGAGGCGACATCAAAATTACCTATCACAAACCAACCTGGTTTTGCATGGGGGGTCCCATGAGTTTTGGCCCGGGCTCGGCATCCATGTAGGGAAACCTACCTAACCCATATATTTCTGGAAACTAGACACCGGGGAGTCCAGCGAGGTATGGCTTGCATGGGTCCCCCATCATTCTCCTACCCATAGTCCCCTGCAAACCTCAAATTTCGCTGAAAAATCCACTTATTTCTCACAATTCTGTGTGGGACATTTCTGGAATCTGCGTGGATCCACAAATTTCCTCCCACCCAGCGTTCCCCCAGGTCTCCCGATAAAAATGGTACCTCATTTACGTGGGTGGGTGAAGGACCCGCGACAGGCAGGGGCCCAAAAGCTATTGAGGCGAAATCAAAATTACATATCACAAACCAACCTGGTTTTGCATGGGGGTCCCATGAGTTTTGGCCGGGCTCGGCATCCATGTAGGGAACCCTACCTAACCCACACATTTCATGGAAACTAGACACTCGGGGAGTCCAGCGAGGTATGGCTTGCGTGGGTCCCCATCATTCTCCTACCCAGAATCCCTGCAAACCTCAAATTTCGCCGGAAAATTCACTTTTTTGTCAAATTTCTGTGTGGGAAAGTTCTGGAATCTGCGTGGATCCACAAATTTCCTCCCACCCAGCGTTCTCCAGGTCTCCCGATAAAAATGGTACCTCACTTGCGTGGGTGGGTGAAGGACCCGCGACAGGCAAGGCCCCAAAAGCTATTGAGGCGACATCAAAATTACATATCACAAACCAACCTGGTTTTGCATGGGGGTCCCATGAGTTTTGGCTCGGGGCTCGGCATCCATGTAGGGAACCCTACCTAACCCATACATTTCTGGAAACTAGACACACGGGGAGTCCAGCGAGGTATGGCTTGCGTGGGTCCCCCATCATTCTCCTACCCAGAATCCCTGCAAACCTCAAATTTCGCTGAAAAATCCACTTTTTCACACATTTCTGTGTGGGAAAGTTCTGGAATCTGCGTGGATCCAGAAATTTCCTCCCACCCAGCGTTCCCCAGGTCTCCCGATAAAAATGGTACCTCACTTGTGTGGGTAGGCATAGTGGCTGCAACAGGAAATGGCCCAAATCGTACTGTGGAGACTTCAAAATTACCTATAGCAAAACTACCTGGTTTGGGGGGGCACCTGAGATTTTGGCCCGGGCTCGGCGGCCATCTTGGGAAAGTACCAAACCCAAACATTTCTGTAAACTAGACACCGGGGAGTCCAATGAGGTATGGCTTGCGTGGATCCCCCAACGTTTTCCTACCCAGAATGCCATGCAAACCTCAAATTTAGTTGAAAATAACACATTTCCCACATATTTGTGTGTGGAATCACCGTGCCGGCACAAATGTCCTACCACCCAGCGTTCTCCTTGTTCTCCTGAGTAAAATGATACCTCACTTGTGTGGGTGGGCCAAAGGCCTGTGGCTAGGAAGAGCCCAAAACATAGAGATTTAGAGTATAGCACCGAGAATTCTAAGCGCTACATTTTTTAAAAATACGTTTTTAGCCAATTCTGCTTTGGACACCCACACAAGTGAGGTATCATTTTACTCAGGAGAACAAGGAGAACGCTGGGTGGTAGGACATTTGTGCCGGCACGGTGATTCCACACACAAATATGTGGAAAATGTGTTTTTTTCAACTAAATTTGAGGTTTGCATGGCATTCTGGGTAGGAAAACGTTGGGGGATCCACGCAAGCCATACCTCATTGGACTCCCCGGGTGTCTAGTTTTCAGAAATGTTTGGGTTTGGT
This sequence comes from Calotriton arnoldi, assembly GCA_963921515.1. NCBI lineage: Eukaryota > Metazoa > Chordata > Amphibia > Caudata > Salamandridae > Calotriton > Calotriton arnoldi. The sequence continues at coordinate 354,980 of CAWUFW010014789.1, forward strand.
ACTTTCCCAAGATGGCCGCCGAGCCCGGGCCAAAATCTCAGGTGCCCCCCAAAACCAGGTAGTTTTGCTATAGTAATTTTGAAGTCTCCACAGTACGATTTGGGCCATTTCCTGTTGCAGCCACTATGCCTACCCACACAAGTGAGGTACCATTTTTATCGGGAGACCTGGGGGAATGCTGGGTGGGAGGAAATTTGTGGATCCACGCAGATTCCAGAACTTTCCCACACAGAAATGTGAGAAAAAAGTTGATTTTTCAGCAAAATTTGAGGTTTGCAGGGGATTCTGGGTAGGAGAATGATGGGGGACCCACCCAAGCCATACCTCGCTGGACTCCCCCGGGTGTCTAGTTTCCAGAAATATATGGGTTAGGTAGGTTTCCCTACATGGATGCCGAGCCCCGGGCCAAAAACTCATGGGACCCCCCATGCAAAACCAGGTTGGTTTGTGATAGGTAATTTTGATGTCGCCTCAATAGCTTTTGGGGCTTTGCCTGTCGCGGGTCCTTCACCCACCCACGCCAGTGAGGTACCATTTTTATCGGGAGACCTGGGGGAATGCTGGGTGGGAGGAAATTTGTGGATCCACGCAGATTTCAGAACTTTCCCACACAGAAATTTGACAAAAAAGTGAATTTTCCGGCGAAATTTGAGGTTTGCAGGGGATTCTGGGTAGGAGAATGATGGGGGACCCACGCAAGCCATACCTCGCTGGACTCCCCGGGTGTCTAGTTTCCAGAAATGTATGGGTTAGGTAGGGTTCCCTACATGGATGCCGAGCCCCGGGCCAAAACTCATGGGACTCCCCATGCAAAACCAGGCTGGTTTGTGATAGGTAATTTTGATGTCGCCTCAATAGCTTTTGGGGCCTTGCCTGTCGCGGGTCCTTCACCCACCCACGCAAGTGAGGTACCATTTTTATCGGGAGACCTGGGGGAACGCTGGGTGGGAGGAAATTTGTGGATCCACGCAGATTCCAGAAATTTCCCACACAGAAATGTGAGAAAAAAGTGGATTTTTCAGCGGAATTTGAGGTTTGCAGGGGATTATGGGTAGGAGAATGATGGGGGACCCACGCAAGCCATACCTCGCTGGACTCCCCCGGGTGTCTAGTTTCCAGAAATGTATGGGTCAGGTAGGTTTCCCTACATGGATGCCGAGCCCCGGGCCAAAAGTCATGGGACCCCCATGCAAAACCAGGTTGGATTGTGATAGGTAATGTTGATGTCACATCAATAGGTTTTGGGCCATTCCCTGCCGCAGGTACTTGGCCCACCCATACAAGTGAGGTACCATTTCTATTGGGATACTTGGAGAAATGCTGGGGGTTGGAAATTTGTTGTTACTTTCAGCAGTGTGAAAATTTGGGCACAAAAATGCAAGGAAAATGTCAGTCACAGTTTGAGGTTTGCAGGACATTGTGGGTAAGATAACTTGTTGGGATCCACAAGAGAGACATCACCATGCACTCCCATGGGTGTTTAGTTTACAACAAAAACTACAGTTGTTAGGTTATTCTTAAATGAAATGTACAGCTTGGCAGAGAGACAAAACAGACAAAGATTACTGCACGACCATCTATTCCTCAAACATACACACATACTGGTTGGATTTGGCACAAGGGCGAGTGATGGTTCAGTATATAAAATTGTATTAACAAGAGATTTCACAAAAATGAAATGCACTGTCAAAAATTGAATGGACAAATAACTGAACCAGTGACTCGCAGCTCGTGAGCTGTAAAGCCACTTCAAGGCACCAACCGCTTTACAGGCCATTCACACACCTTTCATACATGATACACACAAGACCATTCACACCACCAGGCACAAAACCAACACATTACATTGACAAAAACAGAAAAGACCCATTTTTATGCACAACCACCTATTCCTCAAGTACACATACATACTGGTTGGATTTGGCACGAGGATGAGTGATGGTTCAGTATATACAGTTGTATTAATCAGAGATTTCACAAAAATGAAATGCACTGTTACTTGAAAGGACAAGAAACTGAACCATTGACTCACAGCTCGTGAGCTGTAAAGCCACGACAAGGCACCAACCTCTTTACAGGCCATTCATACACCTTTCATACGTGTGACACATACAAAACCATTCACGCCAGCCGCGGGCCCAGCACATTACAACACTCACACCAGCAGACAGCGCCATTCAAGGGCCCATCACTTTCACACGCCCACATTCCTGAAACAGCAACCACACCAGCTCACGGATTACGTTGAGTGGCGTTTGGCTAGCAGTGTGTGTAGTGACCAGCAGCTAGTCACTACTCGCACACCGCCAGCCGAACGCCAGTCCACGCACACTGCCAGCCAAGCGCCAGTCCACGCACACCGCCAGCCACGCGCCAGTCCACGCACACCGCCAGCCAAGCACCAGTCCACGCACACTGCCAGCCAAGCGCCAGTCCACGCACACTGCCAGCCAAGCGCCCGTCCACGTACACCGCCAGCCAAGCGCCAATCAAAACACACCGCCAGCCAAGCACCAATCAAAACACACCGCCACTCCACGCACACCGCCAGCCAAGCGCCAGTGCAAACACACCGCCAGACAAGCGCCAGTACAAACACACCGCAAGCCAAGCTCCGGTCCACGCACACCGCCAGCCAAGCGCCAGTACAAACACACCGCCAGCCAAGCGCCAGTCCACGCACACCACCAGCCAAGCGCCAATCCAAACACACCGCCAGCCAAACGCCAGACCACGCACACCGCCACACAAGCGCCACTCCACGCACACCGCCATCACATTTAGGATTTTTTTTTATAAAAATAAGAAAACACAAACAAATTGCAAATAGATACAAATCTACTAACACAACATCTGAAACTCAATACACTACACAAATGCCAACCTTGAAACTCAACCAAAAATATTAAACAATAGAGGCCAGGCAGTTCACTTTACCACTCATGGATGCTCCCAAAAATTCTTTTGCGTGTGGTACATTCTAAAACAAGCAGGCACACACAGCCCAGGGTTAGAAGGACACTCGGGGCAGTACATGCGAGTCTCCTTCCGCATACCTCTTCGCCAACAGACTCTACATCTCCTACTGGGAAAGTCTTTTGAGGGTGTGGGAGGAATGTGATCAGGAAAGTGGCGATCTTTCAATCTAGCAACATCCTCCACCAATCCAACTCTAGGAACACTTGCCTGTTCCACTAAAACAAGGCTGCCTATTACAGACTCTTGAAACTTAGCAAAAGTCATCTTTGACTCAGGACAAGAATCCTGGAACACAACAAAAGCATTAAAGGTTGCCAAGTGGAAAAGATGGATAGCCAACTTCTTGTACCAAATGTAAGCCTTACAAAGAGCAGCGTAAGGTTCCAACCTCTGATCTACTCTGTCAACACCACCCATGTGCTTATTATAGTCTAAAATGCACACAGGTTTGCGCGCTTCAGCAACCTGACCCCAAACAGTCACAGGTGCAGTGCTTTCATCATGGATGGTAGACAGCATGTAGACATCTCTCCTGTCTGAAAACTTCACAGCTAGAAGCTCCTCGCAACGCAACGCACTGCACTGTCCCCGCACAAGCTTTTTACAAACAAGTTATTTTGGGAAACCTTTACGGTTTGAGCGGATTGTGCCACAAGCAACAGTGTCCACTTTGGCCAATTCCCTGAACAACCGCACACCAGTGTAGAAGTTATCTACATATAAATGGTGGCCTTTGTTAAAAAATCCTCTTCCAAGTTCCCACACAATTTTCTCAGTCACTCCAAAAGTGGACGGACAACCAGGGGGTTAATACTGGAATCCTTACCGGTGTACACTCTGAAATTAGAGACATATCCAGTCCTACTGTCACACAGCATATACAGCTTAATTCCATAGCGTGCCCTCTTACTAGGAATGTATTGCCTAAAAACCAAGCGGCCCTTGAACAACACCAAAGACTCATCCACTGCAATTTCTTTCCCTGGAGCATAGATCTCAGAAAATCGATCAACAAAGTGATCAATGACAGGCCGAATCTTAAAAAGACGGTCACATTCAGGGTGATCTCGTGGCAACGTTAAACCATTATCGACGAAATGCATCATCCGAAGCAGAAGCAAATACCTATCACGACTCATGACTGCCGGAAAAATAGCAGTTGCCATCAAGGGACTAGTAGACCAATATGAAGACATTGATGGCTTCCTTAGCAAGCCCATCAAAAAAGTTAAACCCAAGAACTTCTTCATCTCTTCCAGATTTGTGGGAGTCCACCGGGTAGCTCTAGAGTGGGGCTTAAGACTGGCACTGTTGTCCCTCACAAACTGTTCGGCATACAAATTAGTCTGCTCAACAATCTCTGCCAAAAACACATCGTCCATAAACAACTGAAAAAAATGTATCGGCAAAATGTTTTCAGTATTCACTCTACACCCTGGAACACCAGTAAAGTCTGGCAATGCCGGCTGCACCATGCCTGGGGCAACCCAGAGGTCAGCACTTTCAACGGAAAGCCTTGCAGCCCCATGCTGCAGCCCAGGTGCCTCTTGCCGCACTATACCAACGGGAAGCCTTGCTGCCCCAGATGCCTCTTGCCGCACTATATCAACGGAAAGCCTTGCAGCCGCAGGCTGCAGCCCAGATGCCTCTTGCCGCACTACACCAACCGAAAGCCTTGCAGCCCCAGGCTGCAGCCCAGATGCCTCTTGCCGCACTATCGGCACATCAATCTCCTCCTCTAACACAGGCACTTCATCCGCACTAAGAGTATCTTCAGTATCCGATGATTCCATGTGGAGAGAAAACTCACTGCCTGAATCGTCCCCTGCCTCCTCTGCCTCAGATGCAGAGTCAGTCTCTGAACCATGGTCAGAGGAAGACTCAAAAAGCATACCAACAACCTGCTGAGCAGTAATCCTGCGGCTAGCCATTATCCTTACTAAGAAAGGAGACTGCACAAACAAGTCAGCAACAACCAACACTGTGCAAAGCAAGTAAGTTAAAAAATGTGTGCCTTTATCACAAAGATCTATATACTCAAAAACTATACAATTCCCTTACAAGAGACAGCTACACTCACCAGCACCTACTCTGCAGAGACACAGCAAAAACGATATCCCACTAGAAAGAAAAAAACAAAACCAATTACTCACAAGACAACAAAATACACATCGAGCACAAATGCAAAATGTTTTTGACACTCAAAAACAGAAGCCAAACATACTGCTATTATTACACCATTTGCAAAAACAAATTCATGCAGAGAAATGAAACTCATTACATTGTACAAAAAAACTCTCTTACCAAACACGTGCAACTACACAAACAGCAGAGCCACCAGTAACGAAACCGCAACCTGGAACAGTCTGAAGAGTAAAAGCCTTCAACTAGAACAAAAAAATAAAGCATTACAATTGCAATTCACAAAAAATAAAACAATTAACATTCTAACACGCTATGTTACTACCCAAATGGTCAATCGGCCAGAATACACATATAAAAAATCTGTCCCCTGGAAGCGACCCTTTTTATTTAAACTACTTCCTAGTGTCTAGTGGGGTTTCTGCCCCTCGGGGCAGAAAGGCAAAAAAGCAGGCCGCTCTGCCCCCAGGGGGCAGAATTCCTATTACAAAATAAAATGGCCCCCTGGAAGTGACCCTTGCCCAAAGGGTCACTCCCATCACAATTGAAATAAATCCCTGGTGCCTAGTGGGGTTTTCTGCCTCCCCGGGGGCAGAAAGGGCAAAAAACAGGCCGATCTGCCCCCAGGGGGGGGCAGAAAAGTCTTAATAAAATTTTGGACACCTAGGAAGCGACCCTTGCCCAAGGGGTCGCTTCCATTTCATCACAAAATGGATCCCTGGATCTAGTGGGCTTTTCTGCCCCCCCTGGATCCAAAAACGGCCGAAAAAAACGGTCGATTTGTCCCCAGGGGGGGGCAGAAAAGTCTTCAATAAATTCAGGCCCCCTAGGAAGCGACCCTTGCCCAAGGGGTCGCTTCCATTTGATTATAAATTGATCCCTGGATCTAGTGGGCTTTTCTGCCCCCCCTGGATCCAAAAACGGCCGAACAAAACGGTTGATTTGTCCCCAGGGGGGGCAGAAAAGTCTTCAATTAAATGTTGCCCCCTAGGAAGTGACCCTTGCCCAAGGGGTCGCTTCCTTTATTTGAAAAACGACATCCCTGGTGTCTAGTGGGGCATTCCTGCTCCACGATCGCAACGCTGTGCGCGATCGTGAAGCAGGAATGCCAGCATTGAGACATCAGGGAGAGGAAATACTCTTACTCTCCCCGATGCCTCAAGGCATTCTACTACGGCCCCCCCGCCCCACCGCAACAAGAAACACTTACCCTCCCTCTGGACGTGCTGGAAAGAAATGATTTCCAGCGCGTCCAGCGCTTCCCGATGACGTCGGCGCGCGCTGTGCGCGCTGATGTCATGGGGAAGCGTGGGGGCCGGGGGTGGCAGCGGAAACTCTTCCGCTGCCACCCCCTCTGTGGGGGCAAGATCGATGCCCCAGGGGGAGCGCCAGCGCTTTCCAGGGGCTGTGCTCATGACGGAGCGGTTCCGTCATAAGCACAGCCCAACGGATGCTCATGACGGAACCGCTCCGTCATGAGCATCGAAGGGGTTAATCAAAAGAGAAAACTGAAGCGAGGATTAAATTGAGCAATCCAGTAGTTAATCTGTGCATGCTTGCGCGATACGATGTTTTGTTATTGTATTACCATGTATGCCCACTTGGGCGGGATAGCGTGAGAGAAGCAATATGTGGAACCCAGACGGGCATTCGAATGACTGTTTTTGCAGTACCGGGACCTTTATGGAACGGTTAAGATTTTACCTCAAAGGTATGAGAATTATGGGAGTGTCGAGGTATGAATTTTCTGTAATTGGAAACAATGAATTTTTCCTTTTATAAGTTGGGTAAAACCATGAAGTAACAATATTGTATTATATTCTATGAACTAATGTCATATTTAAAGATCGAACCACATCTTTGTTATAGAAATATGTTGCTGAAAGGACATTCCAAAATGGCCGCCAAATGTTGTAATTTTGTGTTATACACAATATGGGTGTTTAGTCCTTTTTTGATGTGTGGTATTGGATAAAATCACGCAAAAATTCAAATGCAAGTAGAAGCATGAGCAAGGCGCAAGCCGAAATGCGTCGTTTTTCTGCGATTAAAATATGTTCTCAGCATACCAGGGTGTCCGAGTGCTTTCTGTGGAGAAATAGAGAACTGTTGGACAAAACTTTGGGGCCCCCGGTAGCCCTAACTCAGACCGCCCGTGAGTCAGTCGGGCACAATCCTACAACCAGAGTTGGTGGAGTGGATATATATATAAATATATATATATATATATATATATATATATATATATATATATATTATCTACTGGCGGTCGCAAGTAGATAGTTATAGTTATGACCTATTTTGCATAGGAAATTCGCAACATTCTATTTCCAATAACTTTGGCGCCGGTTGATGAATCTTCGCAAAATTTTCAAAACTCGTGGGGCGTTCCGGTCTGCTCCTATCCCGAAAGTTTTGGGGTGATTCGGCAAGTGGGGGCTGAGAAAAAAGGGGGGTCCCAAAACGTGTTTTCTCCATGTTAATTCCCATAGGAAATTTTAGACACGGCTACAGCCCGAACTGCTGAACGGAATTACACCAAATTTGGCAAAAAGGTAGCGCTTGGTTCAGAAAGCGACCTTTTTTTTAAATGGTGTAAATCCGTTCAGTAGTTGCGGAGAAATAAAAAAAGTAAGAGTCAAAAAATCAATTTCCCATAGGAAACTTTATGCAAGGCTACAGCCCGAACTGCTGAACGGAATTAGACCAAATTTGGCAAAGAGGTAGTTCTAGGTTCAGAAAGAACCCTTTTTGTTAAATGGTGTAAATCCGTTCAGTAGTTCCTGAGAAAATCAAAAGTAAAAACACATATATATCTGGGCGGAGCCTAACCACACATGTCATCGTGAGATCTGTTTGGCTGTCAGCACTTCATCCTGGAATTGCTGGTAGCCATCTTGGGACCAATATAAATGATAGTACCCCATTGAAATGCATTGTAGTGAATCGAAGATTTTGAGGGTTACCAAAAGGAGAACTATAAAGGGTGATAACAGACTTTAGTTACATTAGAATTCATTTGTGGTGTGTTCTAAGGTGATTTTACCCTGTGAAAAACCTTCTGCTGGGATATCATGAATCATGTTTGAGAGAAAACTATTTTCACATGCTTGTCCCATAGAGTTTTGGAAGGTGCCCCAGAAGCTAAAATGAGAGCATATTTTCTGTAAATTCACAATATCTTTCTCAGTCATGTGAGAATGAAGTCTGACATTCTCAGTAAAACATGTACATCCAACAAGGGCAGAGACTATCAGTTGATTCCTTTGTGTTCTACTGCAGCTTCCCAGAGTGTTCTAAAGAACAACTAGAGTGCTAACAGCCTTACTTATGACAAAAGTATGGCACACCTGAAGCCATCTTGATTGGAATAAACTGGTAACACTTAAAACATTTAATTTAAAAAGGAACAAAATGATGGGGTTCATTTTTTCATAGAAATTATGGTTAGTGCTGTAGAAAGAAAAATTAGGACATGTTTCAAGTGTGATCTCAAATATCTTCCTGTTATATTTAACAGGAGCAGCCTGTCAGTTGATGCCTTTGTGTTCTACTGCATTTCCCAGAGTGTTCTAAAGAACAACTAGAGCGCTAACAGTCTTACTTATGACAAAATTATGGCACACCTGAAGCCATCTTGATTGGAATAAACTGGTAACTCTTAAAACATTTAATTTAAAAAGGAACAAAATGAGGGGGTTCATTTTGTCATAGAAATTATGGTTAGTGATGTAGAAAGAAAAATTAGGACATGTTTTAAGTGAGATCTCAAATATCTTCCTGTTATATTTCAACAGGAGCAGCCTGTCAGTTGATGCCTTTGTGTTCTACTGCAGCTTCCCAGAGTGTTCTAAAGAACAACTAGAGCGCTAACAGTCTTACTTATGACAAAAGTATGGCACACCTGAAGCCATCTTGATTGGAATAAACTGGTAACACTTAAAACATTTAATTTAAAAAGGAACAAAATGAGGGGTTCATTTTGCCATAGAAATTATGGTTAGTGCTGTAGAAAGAAAAATTAGGACATGTTTTAAGTGAGATCTCAAATATCTTCCTGTTATATTTCAACAGGAGCAGCCTGTCAGTTGATGCCTTTGTGTTCTACTGCAGCTTCCCAGAGTGTTCTAAAGAACAACTAGAGTGCTAACAGCCTTACTTATGACAAAAGTATGGCACACCTGAAGCCATCTTGATTGGAATAAACTGGTAACACTTAAAACATGTAATTTAAAAAGGAACAAAATGAGGGGGTTCATTTTGCCATAGAAATTATGGTTAGTGCTGCAGAAAGAAAATTTAGGGCATGTTTTAAGTGAGATCTCAAATCTTCTTCTATTTCATTAGAAAATTCTGACATGCAGACTGAAACAATAACTTTCAATACCAGCAGTAGACTTCCAGTTAACTCCCTGGTGAGCAGTAGCTTTACTACAGTGATCTAATGAACAACTAGAGTGCTAACATTCTGAATTTATGGCAAATGTGTGACACATCTGAATGCCTTCTTGATGGAATCAAAGTAAAAACTGAAAGCATTTCCTACTGAGGCGACTGCAGTAAATGACGAAATTAGGAAACTTCATAACAAATAAGTCTCCCAAGATGGCCACCAGAGAAAAAAGAGCCCAGATGTAGCACAAATATCACCCAGATGTAGCCCACATATAGCCCAATGACAGAAGTGTGCAAAACACTTTTTATTTTTAGTTTTTCTGCAGTTTTATATAGTGCAAACTGGTCAGGTATTGGAGCGTTACATCTTACTTGGACCCCTTATTGCGTATTTTGCACGAAATACATGAGATTGATCTTGCGAAACATTGACCTTTACGATTCTGTTAACCTGAAGTTGCTCTGAACCGGGCTTTGTAACACCCGTTTTTACCTACTGGTTTTAATTAATTCTCACTGTATTGTATTAGGAAAGAGGATTTACTGTTTTTATGTACACTTTTATGATCTATGTTTCTAAATCAGATCAAATAAAGTTTAATGATATGGTAGGACGGAGGCGAGGATTATGCATATCTTTCCTCACTTTATTTGCATAGCAGTTCAAAGAAAACGTAACACAACAATCATTAAACAAAAGACTACACAACCCATGAACCATTAGGGGTAGTCTCCAAGGCAACTATAGTCCAATCATATCGCAGTCCATCGTATATAATATCATGACGTCCCTTCCGCTTCCTCTTTCTTCACTGCTCATCAGTTAAGTGCATTCCTTACATTCTTGGCTTAATCTGACGTTGTTGCTGTTTGTATAGCGGTTTCTTGTGCACGTTATTAGCATTATTGCCTTGGTATTGTTTCATATTCCCTGCGCAGCAGGCTCTTGCCCGAGCGTGTTCTCCCCCTTGCAGTTTCTCCCGCTGTGTGCTCTGCGCACGGTGAGATCCTGTCAGGCGCGTCTGGTCCGAGCGAGGCAGCTCCGTCGAGCGCTCCCGCTGGTCTTTACGCGCGTTTGGGAATCCGGTCACTCCTTTAGTGTCCGCTTGATTCCCGACCAACTCTCGCCTAATTTTGACACCGCTACTCGGTGATTTCCCCACACGGCCATGTTAGTGACCAGCGCCACCTGGTGGTGGTAATTGGTATTGCGCCTCAGTCTATTCTTATAACAGCTTCGGGGCAAGCCCAGCTGTTGGAGCACCGGCGAGGGGGCTGCCTTAAGGATTTTAAGGGCATTTGTTCTGTGCTCACACCCTCTGCTGTCATGTCTTCTCCAGAAGACCATTTTTACTCCTCCTACCAGGAAGTGGAGGAGGAATGGCCCCCAACTTCTCCCTCCAGCAGTGGACCAAGCCCTCTCTCTGACTATTTCTAGGGCGCTGGCTCCTCTTAGGGATCAGGTTGATAAGCTGGCGAAAAGCATCCCTGGGGTGTTCAGTGACCCAGATCTGGTGGTGGCGGGTCCCAGTAGCTCCCAGATGGGGAATAAAAGGGCCGTTAAGCATAACGCGGGGCACTTGGAAGGATTTGATAAACTTACGGAGACCTTCCTCAAGAGTGCGCGAACGCTAAAACATGCACCCTGCCGGGAGGAGGAGGGGCCCGGAGAAAATTGCGTTACTGTCACCACTATTGTAGACCCCGACGGCGGGTTTCCCTTAGAGGGAGAGGGTGTATCGGAGGACGATTTCTCCTCCGATGAGGATAAGGACTCGGGGCGTCCTTGGCGAGCCCATCCAAATTTACCATCCTAGGTCAGCGGAGTGGACACCTGACGCCAAAGTGGCAGAGTATGTGGTGGGGAAAATCCATCAACCCCTTGAAAGGGAGGTCAGGAATAGGATGAGAGGAGAATGCCCCAGGCCCTCACTGAAGGGGAAGGTGGCACACACGCCTGAAATTGATGAGAAACTATGTACCTTTTTCTCCAAGTATATGAGGGATCCCAAGAAAGGAATTGATAGGTCTTGGACGTGGTAGGTCCCTTGACCCAAATTATTCAATTGACGGAGCGTTCCAAAGAGTCAGGATCCCCTTTGTCCACGGATATTGTGGCTGATTGGGCGCACTACCCTAAACCCTAAAACACTACCCCCTCCAATACCCAAACACCACTGCACTACCCTAAACCCTAAAACACTACCCCCAGCATGACTCCCTACACTACCCAAACACCACTGCAATACCCTAAACCCTAAATCTACCCACAGCACAACACCCTACACTACACAAACACCAAAGCACTACCCTAAACCCTAAAACACTACCCCCAGCACGACCCCTTCACTACACAAACACCACTGCACTGCCTTAAACCCTAAAACACTACCCCCAGCACGACCCCCTACACTACACAAACACCACTGCACTACCCTAAACCCTAAATATACCCCCAGCATGACCCCCTACACTATACAAACACCACTGCACTACCCTAAACCCTAAAACACTAACCCCAGCACGACCCCCTTCACTACCTAAACACAACTGCACTACCCTAAACCCTAAAACACTACCCCTAGCACGACCCCCTTCACTACCCAAACACAACTGCACTACCCTAAACTCAAAAACACTACCCCCAGCACGACCCCCTACACTACCCAAACACCACTGCACAACCCTAAACCCTAAACCACGACCCCCTACACTACACAAACACCACTGCACTACCCTAAACCCTAAAACACTAGAACCCAGCATGACCCCCTACAGTACACAAACACCACTGCACTACCCTAAACCCTAAAACACTACCCCCTACACTACACAAACACCACTGCACTACCCTAAACCCTAAAACACTACCCCCAGCACGACCCATTACACTACACAAACACCACTGCACTACCGTAAACCCAAAACACTACCGCAGCACTACCCCCTACACTACCCAAACACCATTGCACTACCCTAAACCCTAAAACACTACCCCCAGCATGACCCCCTACACTACACAAACACCACTGCACTACCCTAAACCACTACCCCCAGCACGACCCCCTACACTACCCAAACACCACTGCACTACCCTAAACCCTAAAACACTACCCCCAGCACGACTCCCTACACTACACAAACACCACTGGACTACCCTAAACCCTAAAACACTACCCCAGCACAACTCCCTACACTACCCAAACACCACTGCTCTACACTAAACCCTAAATCTACCCCCAGCATGACCTCCCACACTACACAAACACCACTGCACTAACCTAAACCCTAAAACACTATCCCCAGCACGACCCCCTTCAGTACCCAAACACCACTGCACTACCCTAAACCCTAAATCCCTAACCCCAGCATGACCCCCTACACTACCCAAACACCACTGCACTACCCTATACCCTAAAACACGACCCCCTACACTACACAAACACAACTGCACTACCCTAAACCCTAAAACACTACCCACAGCATGACCCCCAACACTACACAAACACCACTGCACTACCCTAAACCCTAAAACACTACCCCCTACACTACACAAACACCACTGCACTACCCTAAACCCTAAAACACTACCCCCAGCATGACCCCTACACTACACAAACACCACTGCACTACCCTAAACCCCCTACACTATACAAACACCACTGCATTACTCTAAACCCTAAAACACTACCCCCGCATGACCCCCTCACAACACAAACACCACTGCACTACCCTAAACCCTAAATCGACCCACAGCACGACCCACTATACTACCCAAACACCACTGCCATACCCTAAACCCTAAAACACTACCCCCAGCATGAAGCCCTACACTACCCAAACACCACTGCACTACCCTAAACCCTAAAACACTACCCCCAGCACTACCCCCTACACTACACAAACACCACTGCACTACCCTAAACCCTAAAACACTACCCCAGCACTACCCCCTACACTACCCAAACACCACTGCACTAACATAAACCCTAAAATACTACCCCCAGCACAACCCCCTACGCTACACAAACACCACTGCACTACCGTAAACCTTAAAACACTACCCCCAGCATGACTCCCTACACTACCCAAACACCACTGCACTACCCTAAACCCTAAATCTACCCCCAGCAGAACCCCCTACACTACCCATACACCACTGCACTACCCTAAACCCTAAAACACTACCCCCAGCATGACCCCCTACACTACTCAAACACCACTGCACTACCCTAAACCCTAAAACACTACCACCAGCATGACCCCCTACACTACTCAAACACCACTGCACTACCCTAAACCCTAAAACACTACCCCAACACGACCCCCTACACTACTCATACACCACTGCACTACCCTAAACCCTAAAACACTACCCCCAGCATGACCCCCTACACTACTGCACTACCCTATACCCTAAAACACTACCCCCAGCACGACCCCCTACACTACCCAAAGACCACTGCACTACCCTAAACCCTAAAACACTACCCCCAGCACGACCCCCTACACCACCCAAACACCACTGCACTACCCTAAACCCTAGAAAAGAAACCCCCACCCCATGCCCAATCCCCCTTACTCTCACTCCTCGTGGTTCCTCTCTCCTCGTGGTTCCTGCTTCACGTCGTCTCTGAGGGGCGGTGCACGTCATTGGGAGGAAACGGAACAGCCTCTGTTTCCTTACCACGACATGGATCGTCTACATGTTTTTTAGAATGCATGGTCATTTACCATACATACCTTTACAACAAAATTCGTTGTAAAGGCATGCATGGTAAATGACCATGCGTTCTAAAAAAATGCGTAGTAATGACTTCGTGATGTACAACGCATGCGTGGTAATGCATGCGTTGTAATGGTATCGCAAAGTAAAAAAGTCGTTGTAACGGCTGTTTACCAATCGAAGTTAGCCCCTGTTCTTCAGTGAGACGTTTATTTGATTAATTAGAAGGAAGGAATGTGGTTTTTTTACCGAAAAGTGCATTCCCGGCTGTTGTATTGTGAAAGTGTTCGCGTGGCCTGGTTTCACTTCCGGTGAGAGAGTGGAAGAGTCTGTTTGGATCTAAAGGAGTTCTGTTGTTGGACGGGGCCGGCGCGACATGTCATCAGAAAACATAGCTAATGGAAAGCGTCCTCCCTGAAGTGTGGAGCAATGCCATGAGAGGTCAACGAGTGTGCGTCCCACCGCAGTATGACCGTACCGCGTGACCCATGTGCCGCCTCCAGGGTACGGGAGGCAGAAGCGGCATTGCAGGTCCTCTTGAAGACCGTTGTAGCACTAATTCTACATTTTGGTACTAGGGCATTTTAACTTCGTTGTTCCTGCCAGATACAAAGAGAAGATCCTGTGTTATTCAGTGCCCTCGTTACCTTTTTTGTGGGTTGAGGTACTTGTCACTTCGCTGCCCCGCCGGTGCACACGACTGGGCACCCCACCTCGTGTGCCATCTGCAGGGCCTCTGCCCTCGGATCACTGGTTTCAGTTTCTGGAGTGGCAACATAAACAGTTGCTCCCAAAGGACTAGCCTGAACACTTAGGTGAATATCCCCTGCACCAGCGTTCCACAGAAATTCTTTCCTTGCTCTCCCACGTCAACGAGGACGTCATAATAGCACGGCTTCGCTCGCGACAACGTATGACTTCATCGGAGCCATAAGAGGACCTCGTTGGCGTGCTGACATCAGTTCCACCCATTTTTTCCGTGCCACCGAGGCAAACAGGGGACCAAGACATTTTCACATGTATACATAGTATAATAAATATATATATATTCACTGAAAAAACCATAGGTTTCAGGCACGTTATAGTTAGAAATTAGCATTTAAAAACCTTAGAAATTCAATGAAAAAACATAGGTTTCAGGCACGTTATAGTTAGAAATTAGCATTTAAAAAACCTTTGAAATTCACTGAAAAACCATAGGTTTCAGGGGCGTTATAGTTAGTTGGACATTTCACTCATACAAAACCACAGAAATTCCCCCGCTATAGTTAGTTCAGCTAACTATAACTCGCGCGCCCGCAATGCACTGCTGATGACGTCACATATTACATCACTCATGACATGGTCAGTGACATCACTCATGACATCACTGATGACATCACTGATGACATCATCCAGTGAATGTGTGTTTTTCTGAAAATTAAATATGTTTTATATATGTATATCTCAAGGTCGATGGAAGAATAAATGGGTATATAAGTGTCTCAATGGATGATTTTGTTTTGTAAAATTAATTGTATAACTGACTAAGTGTATCTTAGTGAATACATGGGTTAGTGAGTAATGTTTAAATATGAAAATATCTGTATCAGTCTCCTCACTTTGTGTATAAGCGGCTGCATGGGTTGGTGAGTAGCTACATGAGTGTCTATATGGGTTATTAGTTGGTTTTTTGAGTATCAGTATTAGTGTCTGAGTGTCTGTATGGTTCAGTGGGGGTATTACTTAGTGCATAGATGCATGAATGAGTGACTCACTGTTTGTATGTGTTGAAGACAGCATGTGTGCAGGACTGTATAGATGGATGAGTATGTGTATGGGTGTGTTAGTGAGTGAATGACTGTCTCAATAGTGTCTTTATGAGTAACTACATAGGTTTTAAACTAGTATATGTGAGTATTGGTGTATATAAGTGAGTATATGTGAGAGTGAGAGATTGGAAGAGTTCCTGTACAAATAAGTAGGTTTTTCTATAAGTGATTGTTTAAGAGAGTAAGTATGTGTAAGTCTCTGTAGAAGTAAGTGTGGTAGTGTGTGTATAACTGTATATGCAAGTAAATGGATGTTTGATACTTTGTTTGCATGTGTGACTATGTGTGTGAGTAACTCTATGGATGAGTGGCGGTGTGTAACAGGATGTATAGGTGTATGAGTACATATGATGAGTGAGTACATGTATGAGTGACTGTATAGGGACTGTTGGTGAATGAGTGGATGTGTGTGTAGATCTTGGAATTACTGAATAGGTGTGTTGTAACTGGTATTGGTATGTCCATTGTTTTGAAAATGTTAGTTTGTATTTTTGAGTGTGTGTATCAAAGATTATATTAGGGTGAGAGGAGGTCTGCCACTCTATCACAAGGATGATGTCATCAGTGATGTCATCAGTGATGTCATTTGAGATGTCATCAGTGATGCCATGAGTGATGTCACTGACCATGTCATGAGTGATGTAATATGTGACGTCATCAGCAGTGCATTGTGGGGGCGCGAGTTATAGTTAGCTGAACTAACTATAACGGGGAATTTCTATGGTTTTGTACGAAGTGAAATGTTCAACTAACTATAACGCTCCTGAAACCTATGGTTTTTCAGTGAATATATATATATATATATATATTCACTGAAAAAACCATAGGTTTCAGACACGTTATAGTTAGAAATTAGCATTTAAAAAACCTTTGAAATTGACTGAAAAAACCATAGGTTTTAGGGACAGTTATAGTTAGTTGGACATTTCACTCGTACAAAACCATAGAAATTCCCCGTTATAGTTAGTTCAGCTAACTATAACTCGCGCCCCACAATGCACTGCTGATGACGTCACATATTACATCACTCATGACATGGTCAGTGACATCACTGATGATATCACTGATGACATCTCAAATGACATCACTGATGACATCACTGATGACATCATCCAGTGACTGTGTGTTTCTGTAAAGTTTAAATATGTTTAATATATATAGGGAAAGGCGTATTGAAGAATGAGTGGGTGTATAAGTGTCTGAATGGATGATTTAGTACGTGAGTGACTGACTCTACAAGTGAGTGATTAAACGTATCTTACTGAATGCATGGGTTAGTGACTAAACTGTGAGAATGTCTGTATCCGTCTGTTTGTTGGTGTGTAAGTGGATGCATGGATTTGCGAATAGCTACATGAGTGTCTATATGGGTTATTGATTGGTTCTCTGAGTATCTGTATGGCTGCCTGAGTGTTTGTGTGGGTGGGGTGTGTGTGACTCTGTACATAGATGTGTGAGTGGGTGATTCACTGGGTGCATGATTTCAAGAGTGCATCTGTGATGTACTGCTTGGGTGGGTGAGTGTGTGTATGGGTGTGTTAGTGAGTGAATGTATATCTCAGTGGTACATGTGCGAGTAACTACATATGTAAAAGGCAGTATATATGTGTGTTAGAGTATTTAAATGGCTATAAGTGAGAGTATGTGATAGTGAGAGTGGCTGTATGGATGCGTGTGTGCTTGTATCAGTTATTATATAAGAGCGTAAGAATGTGCTAGTATTTGTAGGAGTAAGTGAGCTGGTGTGTGTATAACTGTATAGGTGAGTAAATGGGTGTGTGATTAATTTTTGCATGACTGACTA
The DNA here is from genome assembly GCA_963921515.1 of Calotriton arnoldi. Lineage (NCBI taxonomy): Eukaryota > Metazoa > Chordata > Amphibia > Caudata > Salamandridae > Calotriton > Calotriton arnoldi. The sequence goes on from CAWUFW010014789.1 coordinate 372,837, forward strand.
GGTGTGTGAGTACCTCTATGGATGAGTGGCGGTGTGTGAGTGTATATATAGGTGTATGAGTGCATATGATAGTCCTGTACTGAGTGGCTGTAAGTATGAGTGACTGTACGGGTGAGTGAATGGATGTGTGTGTAGACCTAAGAATCAGTGAGTGGGTATGTAGTTTTTGGTGTTGGAGTGTCTATGGTTTTGAGAATGGCAGTCTGTAATTTAGAGTGGGTATATCAAAAGTTATATTAGGGTGAGAGAAGATGCATGAAATTATCACATGGATGATGTCATCAGTGATGTCATTTGAGATGTCATCAGTGATGTCATGAGTGATGTCACTGACCATGTCATGAGTGATGTAATATGTGACGTCATCAGCAGTGCATTGCGGGCGCGCAAGTTATAGTTAGCTGAACTAACTATAACGGGGAATTTCTATGGTTTTGTACGAGTGAAATGTCCAACTAACTATAACGCTCCTGAAACCTATGGTTTTTTCAGTGAATATATATATATATATATATATATATATATATATATATTCACTGAAAAACCATAGGTTTCAGACACGTTATAGTTAGAAATTAGCATTTCAAAAACCTTTGAAATTCACTGAAAAAACCATAGGTTTTAGGGACAGTTATAGTTAGTTGGACATTTCACTCGTACAAAACCATAGAAATTCCCCCGTTATAGTTCGTTCAGCTAACTATAACTCGCGCCCCCACAATGCACTGCTGATGACGTCACATATTACATCACTCATGACATGGTCAGTGACATCACTGATGACATCACTGATGACATCTCAAATGACATCACTGATGACATCACTGATGACATCATCCAGTGACTGTGTGTTTCTGTAAAGTTTAAATATGTTTAATATATATAGGGAAAGGCGTATTGAAGAATGAGTGGGTGTATAAGTGTCTGAATGGATGATTTAGTACGTGAGTGACTGACTCTACAAGTGAGTGATTAAACGTATCTTACTGAATGCATGGGTTAGTGACTAAACTGTGTGAATGTCTGTATCCGTCTGTTTGTTGGTGTGTAAGTGGATGCATGGATTTGCGAATAGCTACATGAGTGTCTTTATGGGTTATTGATTGGTTCTCTGAGTATCTGTATGGCTGCCTGAGTGTTTGTGTGGGTGGGGTGTGTGTGACTCTGTACATAGATGTGTGAGTGGGTGATTCACTGGGTGCATGATTTCAAGAGTGCATCTGTGATGGACTGCTTGGGTGGGTGAGTGTGTGTATGGGTGTGTTAGTGAGTGAATGTATATCTCAGTGGTACATGTGCGAGTAACTACATATGTAAAAGGCAGTATATATGTGTGTTAGAGTATTTAAATGGCTATAAGTGAGAGTATGTGATAGTGAGAGTGGCTGTATGGATGCGTGTGTGCTTGTATCAGTTATTATATAAGAGCGTAAGAATGTGCTAGTATTTGTAGGAGTAAGTGAGCTGGTGTGTGTATAACTGTATAGGTGAGTAAATGGGTGTGTGATTAATTTTTTGCATGACTGACTAGGTGTGTGAGTACCTCTATGGATGAGTGGCGGTGTGTGAGTGTATATATAGGTGTATGAGTGCATATGATAGTCCTGTACTGAGTGACTGTAAGTATGAGTGACTGTACGGGTGAGTGAATGGATGTGTGTGTAGACCTAAGAATCAGTGAGTGGGTATGTAGTTTTTGGTGTTGGAGTGTCTATGGTTTTGAGAATGGCAGTCTGTAATTTAGAGTGGGTGTATCAAAAGTTATATTAGGGTGAGAGAAGATGCATGAAATTATCACATGGATGATGTCATCAGTGATGTCATTTGAGATGTCATCAGTGATGTCATCAGTGATGTCACTGACCATGTCATGAGTGATGTAATATGTGACGTCATCAGCAGTGCATTGCGGGGCGCGAGTTATAGTTAGCTGAACTAACTATAACGGGGAATTTCTATGGTTTTGTACGAGTGAAATGTCCAACTAACTATAACTGTCCCTAAAACCTATGGTTTTTTCAGTGAATTTCAAAGGTTTTTTAAATGCTAATTTCTAACTATAACGTGTCTGAAACCTATGGTTTTTTCAGTGAAATTCAAAGGTTTTTTAAATGCTAATTTCTAACTATAACGTGCCTGAAACCTATGATTTTTTAAGTGAATTTCAAAGGTTTTTTAAATGCTAGTTTCTAACTATGCCTACAGAGGTAGGACATGTGAAGAAAGAAGAAAAAACGCATAGAAAGAAGCAAAAGATGTGCAGAAAGAACCAACAGAGGAGCAGAAAGAGGCCTTGTTGCAAAATCATCCTGTGCCCACAACTTTTTCAGACGGGTACTGGTGGTAACTGACTCTGACTAACCAGAGCCAGTGCTATGCTAAAAGACACTTAGAATACAGTGAAAACACCTACATACCCCTGTGATTAGCATGACCTCCTCTGCAAGTCCCTAGTACATAATAGGGCAGGGGGATTAAAACTACCTCTTAAAACGCGCTACAGGGCGCGTTTGCACAGTGGTGAAGGGAGGGGGGGCCTGAGATGACATGTGTGCAAATGCGCCCCGTGGCACGTTTTAAGTTGCGGGATTAAGTCCCCTTGAATCCTGAGGGTCCCTGGGCCCAACTAGCCCCCCAGGTACCTACAGTTAGGACCACAGAGCTGAGTTGCAGAGAGGCGTTCCGAGGCCACGCACCTTTTTCACCTCTCTGCAACGCAACTCTGTTGTGCTTACTGAAGGTACCTGGTGGGCTAGTTGGCCCCCAGGGTCCCTCAGTATTCAAAGGGAATTAATTCCCCAACTTAAAACGCACCACAGGGCGTGTTTGCGCACATGTCACCTGAGGCCCCGCCCCTCCCTTCACCACTGTGCAAACGCGCCCCGTGGAGCGTTTTAAGTTGGGGGATTAGGTCAGCTTGAATCCTGAGGGTCCCTGGGGCCCAACTAGCCCACAGGTACTTCCAGTAAGCACCACAGGCCTGCGTTGCAACGCCTGTAACAAATTGTGCAGTTGTGTTTAGGTAGTGAAGAGGGTCGTGCTGGGGGTAGTGTTTTAGGGTTTAGGGTAGTGCAGTGGTGTTTGTGTAGTGTAGGGGGTCATGCTGGGGGTAGATTTAGGGTTTAGGGTAGTGCAGTGGTGTTTGGGTAGTGTAGGGAGTCGTGCTGGGGGAGTGTTTTAGGGTTTAGGGTAGTGCAGTGGTGTTTGGGTAGTGTAGGGGTCGTGCTGGGGGTAGTGTTTTAGGGTTTAGGGTAGTGCAGTGGTGTTTGGGTAGTGTAGGGGTCGTGATGGGGGTAGTGATTTAGGGTAGTGCAGTGGTGTTTGGGTAGTGTAGGGGGTACTGCTGGGGGTAGTGTTTTAGGGTTTAGGGTAGTGCAATGGTGTTTGGGTAGTGTAGGGGTACTGCTGGGGGTAGTGTTTTAGGGTTTAGGGTAGTGCAGTGGTGTTTGGGTAGTGTAGGGGGTACTGCTGGGGGTAGTGTTTTAGGGTTTAGGATAGTGCAGTGGTGTTTGGGTAGTGTAGGGGTTCATGCTGGGGGTAGTTTTTTAGGGTTTAGGGTAGTGCAGTGGTGTTTGTGTAGTGTAGGGGGTAGTGTTTTAGGGTTTAGGGTAGTGCAGTGTTGTTTGTGTAGTGTAGGAGGTTGTGTTTTAGGGTTTAGGGTAGTGCAGTGGTATTTGGGTAGTATAGGGAGTCGTGCGGGGGGTAGTGTTTTAGGGTTTAGGGTAGTGCAGTGGTCTTTGGGTAGTGTAGGGGGTCGTGCGGGGGTAGTGTTTTAGGGATTAGGGTAGTGCATTGGTGTTTGGGTCGTGTAGGGGGTCATGCGGGGGTAGTGTTTTAGGGTTTAGGGCAGTGCAGTGGTGTTTGGGTAGTGTAGGGGGTCGTGCTGGGGGAGTGTTTTAGGGTTTAGGGAAGTGCAGTGGTGTTCGGGTAGTGTAGGGGGTCGTGCTGGGGGGAGTGTTTTAGGGTTTAGGGCAGTGCAGTGGTGTTCGGGTAGTGTCGGGGGTCGTGCTGTGGGGAGTGTTTGAGGGTTTAGGGCAGTGCAGTCGTGTTCGGGTAGTGTAGGGGGTCGTGCTGGGGGAGTATTTTAGGGTTTAGGGCAGTGCTGTGGTGTTCTGGTATTGTAGGGGGTCGTGCTGGGGGTAGTGTTCTAGGGATTAGGGCAGTGCAGTGGTATTCGTGCAGTGTAGGGGTTCGTGCTGGGGGTGGTGTTTTAGTGTTTAGGCAGTGCAGTGGTGTTCGGGCAGTGTAGGGGGTCATGCTGGGGGTGGTATTTCAGGGTTTAGGGCAGTGCAGTGGTGTTCGGGCAGTGTAGGGGGTCATGCTGGGGGTGGTATTTCAGGGTTTAGGGCAGTGCAGTGGTGTTCGGGCAGTGTAGGGGGTCGTGCAGGGGGTGGTGTTTCAGGGTTTAGGGCAGTGCTGTGGTGTTCGGGCAGTGTAGGGGGTCGTGCAGGGGGTGGTGTTTCAGGGTTTAGGGCAGTGGTGTTCGGGCAGTGTAGGGGGTCGTGCTGGGGGTGGTGTTTCAGGGTTTAGGGCAGTGCAGTGGTGTTCGAGCAGTAAAGGGGGTCGTGCTGGGGGTGGTGTTTCAGGGTTTAGGGTAGTGCAGTGGTGTTTGGGTAGTGTAGGGGGTCGTGATGGGGGTAGTGATTTAGGGTAGTGCAGTGGTGTTTGGGTAGTGTAGGGGTACTGCTGGGGGTAGTGTTTTAGGGTTTAGGGTAGTGCGATAGTGTTTGGGTAGTGTAGGGGGTACTGCTGGGGGTAGTGTTTTAGGGTTTAGGGTAGTGCAGTGGTGTTTGGGTAGTGTAGGGGGTACTGCTGGGGGTAGTGTTTTAGGGTTTAGGATAGTGCAGTGGTGTTTGGGTAGTGTAGGGGTTCATGCTGGGGGTAGTTTTTAGGGTTTAGGGTAGTGCAGTGGTGTTTGTGTAGTGTAGGGGGTAGTGTTTTAGGGTTTAGGGTAGTGCAGTGTTGTTTGTGTAGTGTAGGAGGTCGTGTTTTAGGGTTTAGGGTAGTGCAGTGGTCTTTGGGTAGTATAGGGAGTCGTGCGGGGGGTAGTGTTTTAGGGTTTAGGGTAGTGCAGTGGTCTTTGGGTAGTGTAGGGGTCGTGCGGGGGTAGTGTTTTAGGGATTAGGGTAGTGCATTGGTGTTTGGGTATTGTAGGGGGTCATGCGGGGGGTAGTGTTTTAGGGTTTAGGGCAGTGCAGTGGTGTTTGGGTAGTGTAGGGGGTCGTGATGGGGGAGTGTTTTAGGGTTTAGGGAAGTGCAGTGGTGTTCGGGTAGTGTAGGGGGTCGTGCTGGGGGAGTGTTTTAGGGTTTAGGGCACTGCAGTGGTGTTCGGGTAGTGTCGGCGGTCGTGCTGTGGGGAGTGTTTGAGGGTTTAGGGCAGTGCAGTCGTGTTCGGGTAGTGTAGGGGGTCGTGCTGGGGGGAGTATTTTAGGGTTTAGGGCAGTGCTGTGGTGTTCTGGTAGTGTAGGGGGTCGTGCTGGGGGTAGTGTTCTAGGGTTTAGGGCAGTGCAGTGGTGTTCGTGCAGTGTAGGGGGTCGTGCTGGGGGTGGTGTTTTAGTGTTTAGGGCAGTGCAGTGGTGTTCGGGCAGTGTAGGGGGTCATGCTGGGGGTGGTATTTCAGGGTTTAGGGCAGTGCAGTGGTGTTCGGGCAGTGTAGGGGGTCATGCTGGGGGTGGTATTTCAGGGTTTAGGGCAGTGCAGTGGTGTTTGGGCAGTGTAGGGGTTCGTGCAGGGGGTGGGGTTTCAGGGTTTAGGGCAGTGCAGTGGTGTTCGGGCAGTATAGGGGGTTGTGCAGGGGGTGGTGTTTCAGGGTTTAGGGCAGTGGTGTTCGGGCAGTGTAGGGGGTCGTGCTGGGGGTGGTGTTTCAGGGTTTGGGGCAGTGCAGTAGTGTTCGGGCAGTGTAGGGGGTCATGCTGGGGCTGGTGTTTCAGGGTTTAGGGCAGTGCAGTGGTGTTCGGGCAGTGTAGGGGTCTTGCTGGGGCTGGTGTTTCAGAGTGTAAGGCAGTGCAGTGGTGTTCGGGCAGTGTAGGGGGTCGTGCTGGGGGTGGTGTTTCAGGGTTTAGGGCAGTGCAGTGGTGTTCGGGCAGTGTAGGGGGTCATGCTGGGGCTAGTGTTTCAGGGTTTAGGGCAGAGCAATGGTGTTCAGGCAGTGTAGGGGGTTGTGCTGGAGGTGGTGTTTCAGGGTTTAGGGCAGTGCAGTGGTGTTTGGGCAGTGTAGGGGGTCTTGCTGGGGGTGGTGTTTCAGGGTTTAGGGCAGTGGTGTTCAGGCAGTGTAGGGGGTGTTGCTGGGGGTGATGTTTCAGGGTTTAGGGCAGTGCAGTGGTGTTCGGGCAGTGTAGGGGGTCGTGCTGGGGGTGGTGTTTCAGGGTTTAGGGCAGTGCAGTGGTGTTCGGGCAGTGTAGGGGGTGGTGCAGGGGGTGGTGTTTCAGGGTTTAGGGCAGTGCAGTGGTGTTTGGGCAGTGTAGGGGGTCGTGCTGGGGGTGGTTTTTCAGGGTTTAGGGCAGTGCAGTGGTGTTCGGGCAGTGTAGGGGGTCGTGCAGGGGGTGGTGTTTCAGGGTTTAGGGCAGTGCAGCGGTGGGTGGTGTTTCAGGGTTTAGGGCAGTTCAGTGGTGTTCGGCCAGTGTAGGTGGTCTTGCTGGGGGTGGTGTTTCAGGGTTTAGTGCAGTGGTGTTCGGGCAGTGTAGGGGGTCGTGCTGGGGGTGGTGTTTCAGGGTTTAGGGCAGTGTAGTGGTGTTCCGGCAGTGTAGGGGGTCGTGCAGGGGGTGGTGTTTCAGGGTTTAGGGCAGTGCAGTGGTGTTTGGGCAGTGTAGGGGGTCGTGCTCTGGGTGGTGTTTCAGGGTTTAGGGCAGTGCAGTGGTGTTCGGGCAGTGTAGGGGGTCTTGCTGGGGCTGGTGTTTCAGGGTTTAGGGCAGTGCAGTGGTGTTCGGGCAGTGTAGGGGGTCGTACTGGGGCTGGTGTTTGAGGGTTTAGGGCAGTGCAGTGGTGTTCGGGCAGTGTAGGGGGTCGTGCTGGGGCTGGTGTTTCAAGGTTTAGGACAGGGCAGTGGTTTTCGGGCAGTGTAGGCGGTCGTGCTGGGGCTGGTGTTTCAGGGTTTAGGGCAGTGCAGTTGTGTTCGGGCAGTGTACGGGGTTGTGCTGGGGCTGGTGTTTCAGGGTTTAGGGCAGTGCAGTGGTGTTCGGGCAGTGTAGGGGGTCGTGCTGGGGGTGGTGTTTCAGGGTTTAGGGCAGTGCAGTGGTGTTCGGGCAGTGTAGGGGGTCGTGCTGGGGCTGGTGTTTCAGGGTTTAGGGCAGTGCAGTGGTGTTCGGGCAGTGTAGGGGGTCTTGCTGGGGGTGGTGTTTCAGGGTTTAGGGCAGTGGTGTTCGGGCAGTGTAGGGGGTCTTGCTGGGGGTGAGGTTTCAGGGTTTAGGGCAGTGCAGTGGTGTTCGTGCAGTGTAGGGGGTCATGCTGGGGATGGTGGTTCAGGGTTTAGGGCAGAGCAGTGGTGTTCGGGCAGTGTAGGGGGTCGTGCTGGGGGTGGTGTTTCAGGGTTTAGGGCAGGGCAGTGGTGTTCGGGCAGTGTAGGGGGTCGTGCTGGGGCTGGAGTTTCAGGGTTTAGGGCAGTGCAGTGGTGTTCGGGCAGTGTAGGCGGTCGTGCTGGGGCTGGTGTTTCAGGGTTTAGGGCAGTGCAGTGGTGTTCGTGCAGTGTAGGGGTCGTGCTGGGGCTGGTGTTTCAGGGTTTAGGGCAGTGCAGTGGTACTCGGGCAGTGTAGGGGGTCGTGCTGGGGGTGGTTATTCAGGGTTTAGGGTAGTGCAGTGGTGTTCGGGCAGTGTAGGGGGTCATGCTGGGGCTTGTGTTTCAAGGTTTAGGGCAGTGCAGTGGTGTTTGGGCAGTGTAGGGGTCATGCTGGGGCTGGTGTTTCAGGGTTTTGGACAGAGCAGTGGTGTTCGGGCAGTGTAGGGGGTCGTGCTGGGGGTGGTGTTTCAGGGTTTAGGGCAGTGCAGTGGTGTTCGGGCAGTGTAGGGGGTCGTGCTGGGGGTGGTGTTTCAGGGTTTAGGGCAGTGGTGTTCGGGCAGTGTAGGGGGTCTTGCTGGGGGTGATGTTTCAAGGTTTAGGGCAGTGCAGTGGTGTTCGGGCAGTGTAGGGGGTCATGCTGGGGCTGGTGTTTCAGGGTTTTGGACAGAGCAGTGGTGTTCGGGCAGTGTAGGGGGTTGTGCTGGGGGTGGTGTTTCAGGGTTTAGGGCAGTGCAGTGGTGTTCGGGCAGTGTAGGGGGTCGTGCTGGGGGTGGTGTTTCAGGGTTTAGGGCAGTGGTGTTCGGGCAGTGTAGGGGGTCTTGCTGGGGGTGATGTTTCAGGGTTTAGGGCAGTGGTGTTCGGGCAGTGTAGGGGGTCGTGCTGGGGCTGGTGTTTCAGGGTTTAGGGCAGTGCAGTGGTGTTCAGGCAGTGTAGGGGGTCGTGCTGGGGCTGGTGTTTCAGGGTTTTGGGCAGAGCAGTGGTGTTCGGGCAGTGTAGGGGGTCATGCTGGGGGTGGTGTTTCAGGGTTTAGGGCAGTGCAGTGGTTTTCGGGCAGTGTAGGGGGTCTTGCTGGGGGTGGTGTTTCAGGGTTTAGGGCAGTGGTGTTCGGGCAGTGTAGGGGGTCTTGCTGGGGGTGAGGTTTCAGGGTTTAGGGCAGTGCAGTGGTGTTCGGGCAGTGTAGGGGGTCGTGCTGGGTGTGGTGTTTCAGGGTTTAGGGCAGTGCAGTGGTGTTCAGGCAGTGTAGGGGGTCGTGCTGAGGCTGGTGTTTCAGGGTTAAGGGCAGTGCAGTGGTGTTCGGGCAGTGTAGGGGGTCGGGCTGGGGATGGTGTTTCAGGGTTTAGGGCAGTGCAGTGGTGTTCGGGCAGTGTAGGCGGTCGTGCTGGGGCTGGTGTTTCAGGGATTAGGGCAGTGCAGTGGTGTTCGTGCAGTGTAGGGGGTCATGCTGGGGCTGGTGTTTCAGGGTTTAGGGCAGTGCAGTGGTGTTAGGGCAGTGTAGGGGGTCGTGCTGGGGCTGGTGTTTCAGGGTTTAGGGCAGTGCAGTGGTGTTCGGGCAATGTAGGGGGTCGTGGTGGGGGTGGTGTTTCAGGGTTTAGGGCAGTGCAGTGGTGTTCGGGCAGTATAGGGGGTCGTGCTGGGGGTGGTGTTTCAGGGTTTAGGGCAGTGGTGTTCGGGCAGTGTAGGGGGTCTTGCTGGGGGTGATGTTTCAGGGTTTAGGGCAGTGCAGTGGTGTTCGGGCAGTGTAGGGGGTCTTGCTGGGGGTAGTGTTTCAGGGTTTAGGGCAGTGCAGTGGTGTTCGGGCAGTGTAGGGGGTCGTGCTGGGGGTGGTGTTTCAGGGTTTAGGGCAGTGCAGTGGTGTTCGGGCAGTGTAGGGGGTCGTGAAGGGGGTGGTGTTTCAGGGTTTAGGGCAGTGCAGTGGTGTTCGGGCAGTGTAGGGGTCGTGCTAGGGGTGGTGTTTCAGGGTTTAGGGCAGTGCAGTGGTGTTCGGGCAGTGTAGGGGGTCGTGCAGGGGCTGGTGTTTCAGGGTTTAGGGCAGTGCAGTGGTTTTCGGGCAGTGTAGGGGGTCATGCTGGGGGTAGTGTTTTAGGATTTAGGGTAGTGCAGTGGTGTTTGGGTAGTGTAGGGGGTCATGCTGGAGGTAGTGGTTTAGGGTAGTGCAGTGGTGTTTGTGTAGTGTAGGGGGTCGTGCTGGGGGTAGTGTTTTAGGGTTTAGGGTAGTGCAGTGGTGTTTGTGTAGTGTAGGGGGTCGTGCTGGGGGTGGTGTTTCAGGGTTTAGGGCAGTGCAGTGGTGTTCGGGCAGTGTAGGGGGTCGTGCTGGAGGTGGTGTTTCAGGGTTTAGGGCAGTGGTGTTCGGGCAGTGTAGGGGGTCTTGCTGGGGGTGATGTTTCAGGGTTTAGGGCAGTGCAGTGGTGTTCGGGCAGTGTAGGGGGTCTTGCTGGGGTAGTGTCTCAGGGTGTATGGCAGTGCAGTGGTGTTCGGGCAGTGTAGGGGTCGTGCTGGGGCTGGTGTTTCAGGTTTAGGGCAGTGCAGTGGTGTTCGGGCAGTGTAGGGGGTCGTGCTGGGGCTGGTGTTTCAGGGTTTTGGGCAGAGCAGTGGTGTTCGGGCAGTGTAGGGGGTCGTGCTGGGGGTGGTGTTTCAGGGTTTAGGGCAGTGCAGTGGTGTTCGGGCAGTGTAGGGGTCTTGCTGGGGGTGGTGTTTCAGGGTTTAGGGCAGTGGTGTTCGGGCAGTGTAGGGGGTCTTGCTGGGGGTGAGGTTTCAGGGTTTAGGGCAGTGCAGTGGTGTTTGGGCAGTGTAGGGGTTCTTGCTGGGGGTAGTGTTTCAGGGTTTAGGGCAGTGCAGTGGTGTTCGTGCCCGGTAGGGAGTCATGCTGGGGATGGTGTTTCAGGGTTTAGGGCAGTGCAGTAGTGTTCGGGCAGTGTAGGGGGTCGTGCAGGGGGTGGTGTTTCAGGGTTTAGGGCAGTGCAGTGGTGTTCGGGCAGTGTAGGGGGTCATGCTGGGGGTGGTGTTTCAGGGTTTAGGGCAGTGCAGTGGTGTTCAGGCAGTGTAGGGGGTAGTACTGGGTGCGGTGTTTCAGGGTTTAGGGCAGTGCAGTGGTGTTCAGGGATTGTAGGGGGTCGTGCTGAGGCTGGTGTTTCATGGTTTAGGGCAGTGCAGTGGTGTTCGGGCAGTGTCGGGGGTCGTGCTGGGGCTGGTGTTTCAGGGTTTAGGGCAGTGCAGTGGTGTTCGGGAAGTGTAGGCGGTCGTGCTGGGGCTGGTGTTTCAGGGATTAGGGCAGTGCAGTGGTGTTCGTGCAGTGTAGGGGGTCGTGCTGGGGCTCGTGTTTCGGGGTTTTGGGCAGTGCAGTGGTGCTCGGGCAGTGTAGGGGGTCGTGCTGGGGGTGGTGTTTCAGGGTTTAGGGCAGTGCAGTGGTGTTCGGGCAGTGTAGGGGTCGTGCTGGGGCTGGTGTTTCAAGGTTTAGGGCAGTGCAGTGGTGTTCGGGCAGTGTAGGGGATCGTGTTGGGGCCGGTGTTTCAGGGTTTTGGACAGAGCAGTGGTGTTCGGGCAGTGTAGGGGGTTGTGCTGGGGGTGGTGTTTCAGGGTTTAGGGCTGTGCAGTGGTGTTCGGGCAGTGTAGTGGGTCGTGCTGGGGGTGGTGTTTCAGGGTTTAGGGCAGTGGTGTTCGGGCAGTGTAGGGGGTCTTGCTGGGGGTGATGTTTCAGGGTTTAGGGCAGTGCAGTGGTGTTCGGGCAGTGTAGGGGGTCTTGCTGGGGGTAGTGTTTCAGGGTTTAGGGCAGTGCAGTGGTGTTCGGGCAGTGTAGGGGGTCGTGCTGGGGGTGGTGTTTCAGGGTTTAGGGCAGTGCAGTGGTGTTCGGGCAGTGTAGGGGGTCGTGAAGGGGTGGTGTTTCATGGTTTAGGGCAGTGCAGTGGTGTTCCGGCAGTGTAGGGGGTCGTGCTAGGGGTGGTGTTTCAGGGTTTAGGGCAGTGCAGTGTTGTTCGGGCAGTGTAGGGGGTCGTGCAGGGGCTGGTGTTTCAGGGTTTAGGGCAGTGCAGTGGTGTTCGGGCAGTGTAGGGGGTCGTGCTGGGGTAGTGTTTTAGGGTTTAGGGTAGTGCAGTGGTGCTTGTGTAGTGTAGGGGGTCGTGCTGGGGGTAGTGTTTTAGGGTTTAGGGTAGTGCAGTGGTGTTTGTGTAGTGTAGGGGTCATGTTTTAGGGTAATACAGTGGTGTTTGGGTAGTGTAGGGGGTCGTGCTGGGGGTAATGTTTTAGGATTTAGGTTAGTGCAGTGGTGTTTGGGTAGTGTAGGGGGTCGTGCTGGGGGTCGTGCTGGGGGTAGTGTTTTAGGGTTTAGGGTAGTGCAGTGGTGTTTGTGTAGTGTAGGGGTCGTGCTGGGGGTAGTGTTTTAGGGTTTAGGGTAGTGTAGTGGTGTTTGTGTAGTGTAGGGTGTCGTGCTGGGGGTAGTGTTTTAGGGTTTAGGGTAGTGCAGTGGTGTTTGTGTAGTGTAGGGGGTCATGTTTTAGGGTAGTGCAGTGGTGTTTGGGTAGTGTAGGGGTCGTGCTGGGGTAGTGTTTTAGGGTTTAGGGTAGTGCAGTGGTGTTTGTGTAGTGTAGGGGGTCATGCTGGGGGTAGTGTTTTAGGGTTTAGGGCAGTGCAGTGGTGTTCGGGCAGTGTAGGGGGTCTTGCTGGGGGTGATGTTTCAGGGTTTAGGGCAGTGCAGTGGTGTTCGGGCAGTGTAGGGGGTCTTGCTGGGGGTAGTGTTTCAGGGTTTAGGGCAGTGCAGTGGTGTTCAGGCAGTGTAGGGGGTCGTGCTGGGGGTGGTGTTTCAGGGTTTAGGGCAGTGCAGTGGTGTTCGGGCAGTGTAGGGGGTCGTGAAGGGGGTGGTGTTTCAGGGTTTAGGGCAGTGCAGTGGTGTTCGGGCAGTGTAGGGGGTCATGCTAGGGGTGGTGTTTCAGGGTTTAGGGCAGTGCAGTGATGTTCGGGTAGTGTAGGGGGTCGTGCAGGGGCTGGTGTTTCAGGGTTTAGGGCAGTGCAGTGGTGTTCGGGCAGTGTAGGGGGTCGTGCTGGGGGTAGTGTTTTAGGATTTAGGTTAGTGCAGTGGTGTTTGGGTAGTGTAGGGGGTTGTGCTGGGGTTCGTGCTGGGGGTAGTGTTTTAGGGTTTAGGGTAGTGCAGTGGTGTTTGTGTAGTGTAGGGGGTCGTGCTGGGGTTAGTGTTTTAGGGTTTAGGGTAGTGTAGTGGTGTTTGTGTAGTGTAGGGGGTCGTGCTGGGGGTAGTGTTTTAGGGTTTAGGGTCGTGCAGTGGTGTTTGTGTAGTGTAGGGGGTCGTGCAGGGGGTGGGGTTTCAGGGTTTAGGGCAGTGCAGTGGTGTTCGGGTAGTGTAGGGGGTCGTGCTGGGGGTGGTGTTTCAGGGTTTAGGGCAGTGGTGTTCGGGCAGTGTAGGGGGTCTTGCTGGGGGTGATGTTTCAGGGTTTAGGGCAGTGCAGTGGTGTTCGGGCAGTGTAGGGGGTCTTGCTGGGGGTAGTGTTTCAGGGTTTATGGCAGTGCAGTGGTGTTCGGGCAGTGTAGGGGGTCGTGCTGGGGCTGGTGTTTCAGGTTTAGGGCAGTGCAGTGGTGTTCGGGCAGTGTAGGGGGTCGTGCTTGGGCTGGTGTTTCAGGGTTTTGGGCAGAGCAGTGGGGTTCGGGCAGTGTAGGGGGTCGTGCTGGGGGTGGTGTTTCAGGGTTTAGGGCAGTGCAGTGGTGTTCGGGCAGTGTAGGGGGTCTTGCTGGGGGTGGTTTTTCAGGGTTTAGGGCAGTGGTGTTCGGGCAGTGTAGGGGGTCTTGCTGGGGGTGAGGTTTCAGGGTTTAGGGCAGTGTAGTGGTGTTCGGGCAGTGTAGGGGTTCTTGCTGGGGGTAGTGTTTCAGGGTTTAGGGCAGTGCAGTGGTGTTCGTGCCCGGTAGGGGGTCGTGCTGGGGATGGTGTTTCAGGGTTTTGGGCAGTGCAGTGGTGCTCGGGCAGTGTAGGGGGTCGTGCTGGGGGTGGTGTTTCAGGGTTTAGGGCAGTGCAGTGATGTTCGGGCAGTGTAGGGGGTCGTGCTGGGGCTGGTGTTTCAAGGTTTAGGGCAGTGCAGTCGTGTTCGGGCAGTGTAGGGGATCGTGTTGGGGCTGGTGTTTCAGGGTTTTGGACAGAGCAGTGGTGTTCGGGCAGTGTAGGGGGTCGTGCTGGGGGTGGTGTTTCAGGGTTTAGGGCAGTGCAGTGGTGTTCGGGCAGTGTAGGGGGTCGTGCTGGGGGTGGTGTTTCAGGGTTTAGGGCAGTGGTATTCGGGCAGTGTAGGGGGTCTTGCTGGGGGTGATGTTTCAGGGTTTAGGGCAGTGCAGTGGTGTTCGGGCAGTGTAGGGGGTCTTGCTGGGCGTAGTGTTTCAGGGTTTAGGGCAGTGCAGTGGTGTTCGGGCAGTGTAGGGGGTCTTGCTGGGGTAGTGTCTCAGGGTGTATGGCAGTGCAGTGGTGTTCGGGCAGTGTAGGGGTCGTGCTGGGGCTGGTGTTTCAGGTTTAGGGCAGTGCAGTGGTGTTCGGGCAGTGTAGGGGGTCGTGCTGGGGCTGGTGTTTCAGGGTTTAGGGCAGGGCAGTGGTGTTCGGGCAGTGTAGGGGGTCTTGCTGGGGGTGGTGTTTCAGGGTTTAGGGCAGTGGTGTTCGGGCAGTGTAGGGGTCTTGCTGGGGGTGAGGTTTCAGGGTTTAGGGCAGTGCAGTGGTGTTCGGGCAGTGTAGGGGTTCTTGCTGGGGGTAGTGTTTCAGGGTTTAGGGCAGTGCAGTGGTTTTCGTGCAGTGTAGGGGGTCATGCTGGGGATGGTGTTTCAGGGTTTAGGGCAGTGCAGTGGTGTTCGGGCAGTGTAGGGGGTCATGCAGGGGGTGGTGTTTCAGGGTTTAGGGCAGTGCAGTGGTGTTCGGGCAGTGTAGGGGGTCGTGCTGGGGGTGGTGTTTCAGGGTTTAGGGCAGTGCAGTGGTGTTCCGGCAGTGTAGGGGGTCGTGCTGGGTGTGGTGTTTCAGGGTTTAGGGCAGTGCAGTGGTGTTCAGGCAGTGTGGGGGGTCGTGCTGAGGCTGGTGTTTCATGGTTTAGGGCAGTGCAGTGGTGTTCGGGCAGTGTAGGGGGTCGTGCTGGGGCTGGTGTTTCAGGGTTTAGGGCAGTGCAGTGGTGTTCGGGCAGTGTAGGCAGTCGTCCTGGGGCTGGTGTTTCAGGGATTAGGGCAGTGCAGTGGTGTTCGTGCAGTGTAGGGGGTCGTGCTGGGGCTGGTGTTTCAGGGTTTTGGCCAGTGCAGTGGTGCTCGGGCAGTGTAGGGGGTCGTGCTGGGGGTGGTGTTTCAGGGTTTAGGGCAGTGCAGTGGTGTTCGGGCAGTGTAGGGGGTCGTGCTGGGGCTGGTGTTTCAAGGTTTAGGGCAGTGCAGTGGTGTTCGGGCAGTGTAGGGGATCGTGTTGGGGCTGGTGTTTCAGGGTTTTGGACAGAGCAGTGGTGTTCGGGCAGTGTAGGGGGTCGTGCTAGGGGTGGTGTTTCAGGGTTTAGGGCAGTGCAGTGGTGTTCGGGCAGTGTAGGGGGTCGTGCTGGGGCTGGTGTTTCAGGGTTTAGGGCAGTGCAGTGGTGTTCGGGCAGTGTAGGGGGTCGTGCTGGGGGTGGTGTTTCAGGGTTTAGGGCAGTGCAGTGGTGTTCGGGCAGTGTAGGGGGTCGTGCTGGGGGTGGTGTTTCAGGGTTTAGGGCAGTGGTGTTCGGGCAGTGTAGGGGGTCTTGCTGGGGGTGATGTTTCAGGGTTTAGGGCAGTGCAGTGGTGTTCGGGCAGTGTAGGGGGTCTTGCTGGGGGTAGTGTTTCAGGGTTTAGGGCAGTGCAGTGGTGTTCGGGCAGTGTAGGGGGTCGTGCTGGGGGTGGTGTTTCAGGGTTTAGGGCAGTGCAGTGGTGTTCGGGCAGTGTAGGGGGTCGTGAAGGGGGCGGTGTTTCAGGGTATAGGGCAGTGCAGTGGTGTTCGGGCAGTGTAGGGGGTCATGCTAGGGGTGGTGTTTCAGGGTTTAGGGCAGTGCAGTGGTGTTCGGGCAGTATAGGGGTCGTGCAGGGGCTGGTGTTTCAGGGTTTAGGGCAGTGCAGTGGTGTTCGGGCAGTGTAGGGGGTCGTGCTGGGGGTAGTGTTTTAGGATTTAGGTTAGTGCAGTGGTGTTTGGGTAGTGTAGGGGGTCGTGCTGGAGGTAGTGTTTTAGGGTTTAGGGTAGTGCAGTGGTGTTTGTGTAGTGTAGGGGGTCGTGATGGGTGTAGTGTTTTAGGGTTTAGGGTAGTGTAGTGGTGTTTGTGTAGTGTAGGGGGTCGTGCTGGGGGTAGTGTTTTAGGGTTTAGGGTAGTGCAGTGGTGTTTGTGTAGTGTAGGGGGTCGTGCAGGGGGTGGTGTTTCAGGGTTTAGGGCAGTGCAGTGGTGTTCGGGCAGTGTAGGGGTTCTTGCTGGGGGTAGTGTTTCAGGGTTTAGGGCAGTGCAGTGGTGTTCGTGCCCGGTAGGGGGTCGTGCTGGGGATGGTGTTTCAGGGTTTAGGGCAGTGCAGTAGTGTTCGAGCAGTGTAGGGGGTCGTGCAGGGGGTGGTGTTTCAGGGTTTAGGGCAGTGCAGTGGTGTTCGGGCAGTGTAGGGGGTCATGCTGGGGGTGGTGTTTCAGGGTTTAGGGCAGTGCAGTGGTGTTCGGGCAGTGTAGGGGGTCATGCTGGGGGTGGTGTTTCAGGGTTTAGGGCAGTGCAGTGGTGTTCAGGCAGTGTAGGGGGTAGTGCTGGGTGTGGTGTTTCAGGGTTTAGGGCAGTGCAGTGGTGTTCGGGCAGTGTAGGGGTTCTTGCTGGGGGTAGTGTTTCAGGGTTTAGGGCAGTGCAGTGGTGTTCGTGCCCGGTAGGGGGTCGTGCTGGGGATGGTGTTTCAGGGTTTAGGGCAGTGCAGTAGTGTTCGAGCAGTGTAGGGGGTCGTGCAGGGGGTGGTGTTTCAGGGTTTAGGGCAGTGCAGTGGTGTTCGGGCAGTGTAGGGGTTCTTGCTGGGGGTAGTGTTTCAGGGTTTAGGGCAGTGCAGTGGTGTTCGTGCCCGGTAGGGGGTCGTGCTGGGGATGGTGTTTCAGGGTTTAGGGCAGTGCAGTAGTTTTCGAGCAGTGTAGGGGTCGTGCAGGGGGTGGTGTTTCAGGGTTTAGGGCAGTGCAGTGGTGTTCGGGCAGTGTAGGGGGTCATGCTGGGGGTGGTGTTTCAGGGTTTAGGGCAGTGCAGTGGTGTTCGGGCAGTGTAGGGGGTCATGCTGGGGGTGGTGTTTCAGGGTTTAGGGCAGTGCAGTGGTGTTCAGGCAGTGTAGGGGGTAGTGCTGGGTGTGGTGTTTCAGGGTTTAGGGCAGTGCAGTGGTGTTCAGGCAGTGTAGGGGGTCGTGCTGAGGCTGGTGTTTCATGGTTTAGGGCAGTGCAGTGGTGTTCGGGCAGTGTCGGGGGTCGTGCTGGGGCTGGTGTTTCAGGGTTTAGGGCAGTGCAGTGGTGTTCGGGCAGTGTAGGCGGTCGTGCTGGGGCTGGTGTTTCAGGGATTAGGGCAGTGCAGTGGTGTTTGTGCAGTGTAGGGGGTCGTGCTGGGGCTCGTGTTTCAGGGTTTTGGGCAGTGCAGTGGTGCTCGAGCAGTGTAGGGGGTCGTGCTGGGGGTGGTGTTTCAGGGTTTAGGGCAGTGCAGTGGTGTTCGGGCAGTGTAGGGGGTCGTGCTGGGGCTGGTGTTTCAAGGTTTAGGGCAGTGCAGTGGTGTTCGGGCAGTGTAGGGGATCGTGTTGGGGCTGGTGTTTCAGGGTTTTGGACAGAGCAGTGGTGTTCGGGCAGTGTAGGGGGTCGTGCTGGGTGTGGTGTTTCAGGGTTTAGGGCAGTGCAGTGGTGTTCGGGCAGTGTAGGGGGTCGTGCTGGGGGTGGTGTTTCAGGGTTTAGGGCAGTGGTGTTCGGGCAGTGTAGGGGGTCTTGCTGGGGGTGATGTTTCAGGGTTTTTGGGCAGTGGTGTTCGGGCAGTGTAGGGGGTCGTGCTGGGGCTGGTGTTTCAGGGTTTAGGGCAGTGCAGTGGTGTTCGGGCAGTGTAGGGGGTCGTGCTGGGGCTGGTGTTTCAGGGTTTTGGGCAGAGCAGTGGTGTTCGGGCAGTGTAGGGGGTCGTGCTGGGGGTGGTGTTTCAGGGTTTAGGGCAGTGCAGTGGTGTTCGGGCAGTGTAGGGGGTCTTGCTGGGGGTGGTGTTTCAGGGTTTAGGGCAGTGGTGTTCGGGCAGTGTAGGGGGTCTTGCTGGGGGTGAGGTTTCAGGGTTTAGGGCAGTGCAGTGGTGTTCGGGCAGTGTAGGGGGTCGTGCTGGGTGTGGTGTTTCAGGGTTTAGGGCAGTGCAGTGGTGTTCAGGCAGTGTAGGGGGTCGTGCTGAGGCTGGTGTTTCAGGGTTTAGGGCAGTGCAGTGGTGTTCGGGCAGTGTAGGGGGTCGTGCTGGGGCTGGTGTTTCAGGGTTTAGGGCAGTGCAGTGGTGTTCGGGCAGTGTAGGCGGTCGTGCTGGGGCTGGTGTTTCAGGGATTAGGGCAGTGCAGTGGTGTTCGTGCAGTGTAGGGGGTCGTGCTGGGGCTGGTGTTTCAGGGTTTAGGGCAGTGCAGTGGTGTTCGGGCAGTGTAGGGGGTCGTGCTGGGGCTGGTGTTTCAGGGTTTAGGGCAGTGCAGTGGTGTTCGGGCAGTGTAGGGGGTCGTGGTGGGGGTGGTGTTTCAGGGTTTAGGGCAGTGCAGTGGTGTTCGGGCAGTGTAGGGGGTCGTGCTGGGGGTGGTGTTTCAGGGTTTAGGGCAGTGGTGTTCGGGCAGTGTAGGGGGTCTTGCTGGGGGTGATGTTTCAGGGTTTAGGGCAGTGCAGTGGTGTTCGGGCAGTGTAGGGGGTCTTGCTGGGGGTAGTGTTTCAGGGTTTAGGGCAGTGCAGTGGTGTTCGGGCAGTGTAGGGGGTCGTGCTGGGGGTGGTGTTTCAGGGTTTAGGGCAGTGCAGTGGTGTTCGGGCAGTGTAGGGGGTCGTGAAGGGGGTGGTGTTTCAGGGTTTAGGGCAGTGCAGTGGTGTTCGGGCAGTGTAGGGGTCGTGCTAGGGGTGGTGTTTCAGGGTTTAGGGCAGTGCAGTGGTGTTCGGGCAGTGTAGGGGGTCGTGCAGGGGCTGGTGTTTCAGGGTTTAGGGCAGTGCAGTGGTTTTCGGGCAGTGTAGGGGGTCGTGCTGGGGGTAGTGTTTTAGGATTTAGGTTAGTGCAGTGGTGTTTGGGTAGTGTAGGGGGTCGTGCTGGGGGTAGTGTTTTAGGGTTTAGGGTAGTGCAGTGGTGTTTGTGTAGTGTAGGGGGTCGTGCTGGGGGTAGTGTTTTAGGGTTTAGGGTAGTGCAGTGGTGTTTGTGTAGTGTAGGGGGTCGTGCTGGGGGTGGTGTTTCAGGGTTTAGGGCAGTGCAGTGGTGTTCGGGCAGTGTAGGGGGTCGTGCTGGAGGTGGTGTTTCAGGGTTTAGGGCAGTGGTGTTCGGGCAGTGTAGGGGGTCTTGCTGGGGGTGATGTTTCAGGGTTTAGGGCAGTGCAGTGGTGTTCGGGCAGTGTAGGGGGTCTTGCTGGGGGTAGTGTCTCAGGGTGTATGGCAGTGCAGTGGTGTTCGGGCAGTGTAGGGGGTCGTGCTGGGGCTGGTGTTTCAGGTTTAGGGCAGTGCAGTGGTGTTCGGGCAGTGTAGGGGGTCGTGCTGGGGCTGGTGTTTCAGGGTTTTGGGCAGAGCAGTGGTGTTCGGGCAGTGTAGGGGGTCGTGCTGGGGGTGGTGTTTCAGGGTTTAGGGCAGTGCAGTGGTGTTCGGGCAGT
Source organism: Calotriton arnoldi (assembly GCA_963921515.1). Classification (NCBI taxonomy): domain Eukaryota; kingdom Metazoa; phylum Chordata; class Amphibia; order Caudata; family Salamandridae; genus Calotriton; species Calotriton arnoldi. The sequence goes on from CAWUFW010014789.1 coordinate 392,104, forward strand.
GTAGGGGGTCTTGCTGGGGGTGGTGTTTCAGGGTTTAGGGCAGTGGTGTTCGGGCAGTGTAGGGGGTCTTGCTGGGGGTGAGGTTTCAGGGTTTAGGGCAGTGCAGTGGTGTTTGGGCAGTGTAGGGGTTCTTGCTGGGGGTAGTGTTTCAGGGTTTAGGGCAGTGCAGTGGTGTTCGTGCCCGGTAGGGGGTCGTGCTGGGGATGGTGTTTCAGGGTTTAGGGCAGTGCAGTAGTGTTCGGGCAGTGTAGGGGGTCGTGCAGGGGGTGGTGTTTCAGGGTTTAGGGCAGTGCAGTGGTGTTCGGGCAGTGTAGGGGGTCATGCTGGGGGTGGTGTTTCAGGGTTTAGGGCAGTGCAGTGGTGTTCAGGCAGTGTAGGGGGTAGTACTGGGTGCGGTGTTTCAGGGTTTAGGGCAGTGCAGTGGTGTTCAGGCAGTGTAGGGGGTCGTGCTGAGGCTGGTGTTTCATGGTTTAGGGCAGTGCAGTGGTGTTCGGGCAGTGTCGGGGGTCGTGCTGGGGCTGGTGTTTCAGGGTTTAGGGCAGTGCAGTGGTGTTCGGGCAGTGTAGGCGGTCGTGCTGGGGCTGGTGTTTCAGGGATTAGGGCAGTGCAGTGGTGTTCGTGCAGTGTAGGGGGTCGTGCTGGGGGTGGTGTTTCAGGGTTTAGGGCAGTGCAGTGGTGTTCGGGCAGTGTAGGGGGTCGTGCTGGGGCTGGTGTTTCAAGGTTTAGGGCAGTGCAGTGGTGTTGGGGCAGTGTAGGGGATCGTGTTGGGGCTGGTGTTTCAGGGTTTTGGACAGAGCAGTGGTGTTCGGGCAGTGTAGGGGGTTGTGCTGGGGGTGGTGTTTCAGGGTTTAGGGCTGTGCAGTGGTGTTCGGGCAGTGTAGTGGGTCGTGCTGGGGGTGGTGTTTCAGGGTTTAGGGCAGTGGTGTTCGGGCAGTGTAGGGGGTCTTGCTGGGGGTGATGTTTCAGGGTTTAGGGCAGTGCAGTGGTGTTCGGGCAGTGTAGGGGGTCTTGCTGGGGGTAGTGTTTCAGGGTTTAGGGCAGTGCAGTGGTGTTCGGGCAGTGTAGGGGGTCGTGCTGGGGGTGGTGTTTCAGGGTTTAGGGCAGTGCAGTGGTGTTCGGGCAGTGTAGGGGGTCGTGAAGGGGGTGGTGTTTCAGGGTTTAGGGCAGTGCAGTGGTGTTCCGGCAGTGTAGGGGGTCGTGCTAGGGGTGGTGTTTCAGGGTTTAGGGCAGTGCAGTGTTGTTCGGGCAGTGTAGGGGGTCGTGCAGGGGCTGGTGTTTCAGGGTTTAGGGCAGTGCAGTGGTGTTCGGGCAGTGTAGGGGTCGTGCTGGGGTAGTGTTTTAGGGTTTAGGGTAGTGCAGTGGTGCTTGTGTAGTGTAGGGGGTCGTGCTGGGGGTAGTGTTTTAGGGTTTAGGGTAGTGCAGTGGTGTTTGTGTAGTGTAGGGGTCATGTTTTAGGGTAATACAGTGGTGTTTGGGTAGTGTAGGGGGTCGTGCTGGGGGTAATGTTTTAGGATTTAGGTTAGTGCAGTGGTGTTTGGGTAGTGTAGGGGGTCTTGCTGGGGGTCGTGCTGGGGGTAGTGTTTTAGGGTTTAGGGTAGTGCAGTGGTGTTTGTGTAGTGTAGGGGTCGTGCTGGGGGTAGTGTTTTAGGGTTTAGGGTAGTGTAGTGGTGTTTGTGTAGTGTAGGGTGTCGTGCTGGGGGTAGTGTTTTAGGGTTTAGGGTAGTGCAGTGGTGTTTGTGTAGTGTACGGGGTCATGTTTTAGGGCAGTGCAGTGGTGTTTGGGTAGTGTAGGGGGTCGTGCTGGGGTAGTGTTTTAGGGTTTAGGGTAGTGCAGTGGTGTTTGTGTAGTGTAGGGGGTCATGCTGGGGGTAGTGTTTTAGGGTTTAGGGCAGTGCAGTGGTGTTCGGGCAGTGTAGGGGGTCTTGCTGGGGGTGATGTTTCAGGGTTTAGGGCAGTGCAGTGGTGTTCGGGCAGTGTAGGGGGTCTTGCTGGGGGTAGTGTTTCAGGGTTTAGGGCAGTGCAGTGGTGTTCAGGCAGTGTAGGGGGTCGTGCTGGGGGTGGTGTTTCAGGGTTTAGGGCAGTGCAGTGGTGTTCGGGCAGTGTAGGGGGTCGTGAAGGGGTGGTGTTTCAGGGTTTAGGGCAGTGCAGTGGTGTTCGGGCAGTGTAGGGGGTCATGCTAGGGGTGGTGTTTCAGGGTTTAGGGCAGTGCAGTGGTGTTCGGGCAGTGTAGGGGGTCGTGCAGGGGCTGGTGTTTCAGGGTTTAGGGCAGTGCAGTGGTGTTCGGGCAGTGTAGGGGGTCGTGCTGGGGGTAGTGTTTTAGGATTTAGGTTAGTGCAGTGGTGTTTGGGTAGTGTAGGGGGTCGTGCTGGGGTTCGTGCTGGGGTTCGTGTTTTAGGGTTTAGGGTAGTGCAGTGGTGTTTGTGTAGTGTAGGGGGTCGTGCTGGGGTTAGTGTTTTAGGGTTTAGGGTAGTGTAGTGGTGTTTGTGTAGTGTAGGGGGTCGTGCTGGGGGTAGTGTTTTAGGGTTTAGGGTCGTGCAGTGGTGTTTGTGTAGTGTAGGGGGTCGTGCAGGGGGTGGGGTTTCAGGGTTTAGGGCAGTGCAGTGGTGTTCGGGTAGTGTAGGGGGTCGTGCTGGGGTGGTGTTTCAGGGTTTAGGGCAGTGGTGTTCGGGCAGTGTAGGGGGTCTTGCTGGGGGTGATGTTTCAGGGTTTAGGGCAGTGCAGTGGTGTTCGGGCAGTGTAGGGGGTCTTGCTGGGGGTAGTGTTTCAGGGTTTATGGCAGTGCAGTGGTGTTCGGGCAGTGTAGGGGGTCGTGCTGGGGCAGGTGTTTCAGATTTAGGGCAGTGCAGTGGTATTCGGGCAGTGTAGGGGGTCGTGCTGGGGCTGGTGTTTCAGGGTTTTGGGCAGAGCAGAGGTGTTTGGGCAGTGTAGGGGGTCGTGCTGGGGGTGGTGTTTCAGGGTTTAGGGCAGTGCAGTGGTGTTCGGGCAGTGTAGGGGGTCTTGCTGGGGGTGGTTTTTCAGGGTTTAGGGCAGTGGTGTTCGGGCAGTGTAGGGGGTCTTGCTGGGGGTGAGGTTTCAGGGTTTAGGGCAGTGCAGTGGTGTTCGGGCAGTGTAGGGGTTCTTGCTGGGGGTAGTGTTTCAGGGTTTAGGGCAGTGCAGTGGTGTTCGTGCCCGGTAGGGAGTCGTGCTGGGGATGGTGTTTCAGGGTTTTGGGCAGTGCAGTGGTGCTCGGGCAGTGTAGGGGGTCGTGCTGGGGGTGGTGTTTCAGGGTTTAGGGCAGTGCAGTGGTGTTCGGGCAGTGTAGGGGGTCATGCTGGGGCTGGTGTTTCAAGGTTTAGGGCAGTGCAGTGGTGTTCGGGCAGTGTAGGGGATCGTGTTGGGGCTGGTGTTTCAGGGTTTTGGACAGAGCAGTGGTGTTCGGGCAGTGTAGGGGGTCGTGCTGGGGGTGGTGTTTCAGGGTTTAGGGCAGTGCAGTGGTGTTTGGGCAGTGTAGGGGGTCGTGCTGGGGGTGGTGTTTCAGGGTTTAGGGCAGTGGTGTTCGGGCAGTGTAGGGGGTCTTGCTGGGGGTGATGTTTCAGGGTTTAGGGCAGTGCAGTGGTGTTCGGGCAGTGTAGGGGGTCTTGCTGGGGGTAGTGTTTCAGGGTTTAGGGCAGTGCAGTGGTGTTCGGGCAGTGTAGGGGGTCTTGCTGGGGTAGTGTCTCAGGGTGTATGGCAGTGCAGTGGTGTTCGGGCAGTGTAGGGGGTCGTGCTGGGGCTGGTGTTTCAGGTTTAGGGCAGTGCAGTGGTGTTCGGGCAGTGTAGGGGGTCGTGCTGGGGCTGGTGTTTCAGGGTTTAGGGAGGGCAGTGGTGTTCGGGCAGTGTAGGGGGTCTTGCTGGGGGTGGTGTTTCAGGGTTTAGGGCAGTGGTGTTCGGGCAGTGTAGGGGGTCTTGCTGGGGGTGAGGTTTCAGGGTTTAGGGCAGTGCAGTGGTGTTCGGGCAGTGTAGGGGTTCTTGCTGGGGGTAGTGTTTCAGGGTTTAGGGCAGTGCAGTGGTTTTCGTGCAGTGTAGG